>CM059971.1:86290762-86890762 GCA_030490835.1 Annona cherimola | reverse complement strand
TTTTAGTCATTATACTTATAATATTATATTATTATTCCCTTTATTTTTAAAAAAATTTCCTCTCTTCTTCGTTACAACTTCTACAACCTTATCTGAGTATGACATTATTGATTTGATCATTTCTAATTAAGGGAGTCAAAACATGATTTACAGTAGCAACGTTTCGCCAATCTCTGTAACTGGTTGTATTGCTCCACATGTGGGTCGTTTAATAATGACTTGATTTATCCAAAAAACTAATGCAAATAATTTTCCCCTTTTATTTTTACTTATTTACTGTTTATTTTTAAAAATCAAATTTTTTAAAGGGCAAAATTGACCAAAATACCCCTGAAATTGATATTTTAAAAATTAAAAATATATATATAATTGTTATAAAATGATAAAACTTGATATTTGATATATCGATTAAATATAATTTTTTAAAATATGAGCAACTCCAAAATTTTAAAAATAAATATTATATGAAAGTCTATTTATGACTAGTCGTATGTAAGCAGGCCTTGATCAGGCATAACCGGTTGTAAGCTCTCATGAATCTTGATTGCAAGCTGGAACAAATGAAGGAATGTTGATGAAACTTGATGTATATAGGGTTTGGTAAGTTGAAAAAAATTTTGAAAAATTTTTGTAGAAAAAAATCGAAAAGATAACAGTGATGATTAAAAGTAGAGGGCATAGGTAAATACATGTGTACAAATAATTAAAAAATAAAGTAGCTATATATGAAGATATGCTGAAATAATTGAAAAATGTAATAGTTACATAGAAACTTTTTTAAAACGTTTACCATATTTATGAAGAAAACGTTTTAAAAATAAAAAATAAATATGGTATGAAAAGCCTGTATACGATTCCTCGTATATACTCAGGCCTCATGCCAATATGTGCAACCGGTTGCGTTGCTCGCGTAACATATGCTACTCCCTTCAATATTCATGAGCGCAAGCGAGATTTACGGTGGCTGAATTTCCCTTGCTCTGAAGCCGAAACCAACGCGAATACGGGAGGCTTCATTTCGTAGTTAATTTGATGCACGTGGATGGACGGACCTACCCATGCAGCAGTCTTTTATGGCAATGCACCTAGCTTGCTCGTGCTCACGCGGAACGCGTGTGAAAGATATAGGCCGATCATGTGGGGAACAAAAGATATTACGTAGGCTAAGAAATTCGATTGGAGGATGGTTGACAAGAGGGCGCATTTTGCAAAGTAATGGTCTACGAAAAGGATGGTAGAAAATGAAACCAGACGGGACGTGCGCTGCTGGAGGCCATGTGGGCAGTTTTGGGATTTCGACGTTACGTGAACCTGTAATAATAATGCTCTGTAAGAATCGATTGGCCGCTGTCAAAAGTCCAATGTTGCAACCTCTCTCCATTTTATATAATATTTTATTACAAGAAGGTTCAAATATGCAGGGAAATGATACTATGCAACTGGTTACTCCATCCAACCGGTTTATTTTTATTGTAAAAAAAAATTCTATTATCTAAATTTAAACCGATAATAATATTCAATAATATGTATTTATTCAAGGTTTAAAAAATCGTCTTTGAAAACTTCTACAGGTCATTATTCATTTTCCATGTTCAATGGTAACGTGTTTGCTTTCAAATATTATTAAGCGTTTACAATATATTAATACATGTTTTTAATGAAAAGTAATTTTTAGCATCATATATAAATGCATATTGATGAATATTATTATCATTTTATGCTTAATGAAAATATTAAATAAAAAAATTCTTTCCCGTGGTATGATTATCCAAGCTTGCATTCACATCATACAGTCCCAAAAATATTTTATTGAAGATTGCAGTAGGCCATCATCAATTTGATATTGGCACCTGGCGGGGGTGACTGGGTGTGAACGTGCGATGCTTAACTAGTGGACAGATCTAGGACCTTTTGGGCTATTGTTATTAATGAGATTCAAAATTAACGATGTTTTAAAAATAATGTTTTTTTTCTAAATTTCGAAGGGGTTATTAAAATATCCTTCGAATTTTGAGGAAATTGCCCGTGGTGGTTCACTGCCTTAGATGACAATGCGAGAGGAGCCTGGAAGTTGATACGACATCCGAGTATCCAACACTGCCTGGATTGACCATGGAAGATGCTTGCGTCTGCAAGCATCAAAAGCTTCCATGCCAGAGTGCAGTGAGTTGAATCGAATGACTGTACAGTAGATTCAGAGAAAATCCACCTTCCAAATTTCTACAAAACCTATAAAATTGATACACTTTGTATACTATTTTGCACCACATTGATTTTCAATATTTCAAAAGTTTCAAGACATAAACGGTAAATTGTAATTAGGAAATGCTTCAATGGTACCGACCAAAGATTTAAGTGAATCACACCCCACATGACTACACCAAAATTATATTCACTAGTTTTGTTTAGCACTATTTGTTGGACAAATCCCAAATATGCGTACAAATTTTGCTCCAATTTCTAATATATACATGATGTTTCGACAATCTCAAATAAACACATTTACTTTGAATAAAATTTCATTCGTATACATACCCTTCGTAATTGACAAATATGCCCAAATTTTAATTATGATTCTAAACGAAAAATTCTCATCCAAATAAATGTTTAGTATTTTCGTAATTACAAAACCATATATCATTTAAATGTGAATTTTTAGTTACAGAATTGTAATTAGTGCTTGAGCATATTTGTCATTTCAAAAAAGAGTGTGGGTATGAATGGAATTTTAGCAAACTATATGGATTTATGTAGAATTATCAAAATATCAAGGTATATTGGGAATTAAAACTTGTAGGTATATTTAAAGTTTGCCCTATTTATTTTATCGTTTGCCCTATTTATTTTATCATACTCTCAAGAATCATTCAAGTCATGAATCTTAGGTGGGTCATATTTACTAAAAATATATAATAGTGTAAACTTTCAAAAACACTTATATCTGTTCAAATATGCGTTAAAATATTATAATATTTTATAAAATCATTCATTTACGTAAAAATGATGTTTTAGATAATTCAAGTATTCAATGAACAATGTTAAAATTGATATATGAATCACCCAATTTTATTACATTGATTACATCATTCTAAGTAAATGAAGTCCTTGCACATTTTAATTTGCACGAAGCTTCGTTTCCCAGTTAAACAAAAAAAAATTGAATATAAAAAATGAATAGGACCTTGATTTAATGAAGAAGCGACCCCAGAATAGGAGTGGCCAACCGAAACACCAGCGGTATTCCAGCTAAAGCATCTCCTATTAATAAAATTAAATTGACAGTTTATATAAAACACAATGTAACCAAAAGTGGAATGAATGATTGAAACGATCGAATTGGTGAACCATGATACCCAATTCACCAGTTTTTATAGTTCAACGGTTCAACTACCAAAATCGGCAGTTAGACCAGAAAATTTAAAAACTGGTGGGCTATCGAGTTCAATGCGCAGTTCAATTCTAACAATATTAATATTACTAATTAGGGGGAGTGCTTCAATGATGTTGACTACTTGGTGTTTGATGATTAAATAAATATCTAATCCACTTATTACATTTAGAATCATTTGTTTAAAGGTTCGTTCGGTGATGTAAGAATGGGAAATGGTAACTAGGAATGTGCCTTAGCTCCATTTGATAAAGACCTAAAATTAATATAATAAAATTGTTTATTTATAGATCAATTTTGATAAGATCAAAGAAGTCGACAACAGCCCTGTGCAAGGAAATAATGTAATGGCAGAAGTGAGAGAAAAAATGTTAATCACATTAAAGACCATGAATCAAGACTTCACTGGATCGTTTTAACAGACATCGTATCATTACCAGTTTCCATAAATGACAAATATTGGCGCAGCTAAGGAAAAAGAAAGCTTGAAATTAAAATCCGTATAACAGGCGCTGGTTCCGAAGTAAAAATATAACTCATTCACCCAACAAAAGAGGGCAACAACTCAGACTCGAAGCTCACGTTCATAGGGCTTCTGAAAAATCAGGATGACAATGGAAGTTGGGAAAGAGAGGCGGCCTCGGCTCTAGTTGAAGTCTGGCTTCTCTGGGCAGGTGCAGCCAGACCTTTGGATGACCACGTTCGCTGCATAATTCCCTGCTCTTACACACTCTGAAATGGGTTTCTCCTGCACTAGCTGGGACAGAAATCCACCAACAAAAGCATCCCCTGCCACCGACCAAAAAAGGAGGATACAAACACTTGCTAAGGACAGAGAGAGAGGTGTTAATGGTATTCTTTTTTGATGAGACAAAAAGTTAATGATATTGATTGGAAACTCTTTTGCCATGAGAAGGCAATATCTGATCACGACCAGTGCTTGCAGCATTGCCAACTAGAGCTTTATCCTCATGATATCAAACTGAAATCCGATCAAGAGAAGAGAGTAGAGGGCCACTGGCTCTCTCGATACATGATAGGCATTAGAATAAATAGTTGGAAATTTGCATACTTTCTTTCATTGACCGTTTATGAGGACACAGAGTTTTGATTATGCTTAGACCCATTCCCCAGAAGCAATTGATCTAGATGAAGTGCTGATGTAATTCTTGAATTAAGGATCTCCATGGACACTTCGAACAGGATTAAATTTCAAGTATGCTTGTGCCCCTTGCCAGAAAGGACCAGTTAAGGTCCTGACATCAGTTATCACTTGCTATACCTGCGATTTTTCACTAACAGCTGTCCATGCACCTTGGGCATGACTCACAGATGAATGGATAGTAAGGTGATTCCTGTTGCAAAAATTACACATGCAGGGGCCAGGCTGGTCCAAGGATCAGTGGTACCTATATATTTCTAGGAATAGCTTAGCAAACATAGTTAGCTTGCATATAGCTTAGCCTGATTACTTTTCTTTTTGTTCCTTGTCATAACATACTTCAATGTTTTCTTGCCTGATTAATGGAACAAACGGACTGCCAGAGCATATGCATCAAAAAAAAAAGAAAAATTGTTTGTCAAGGCGTATCTGTGCATTATGAGAAGAAGAGGGAGAGTGGAAGGGCCAACTGTAATTCGAATTTATTAAAATGCTCAAACAATCTAAATTCTGTTCATAGAATTGCACTATTTGCAAATTGAAAGGGCTTTTTCATTAAATTGCATCCATTACAGCTAGAAGGTTTTTACAAATTAACAAATGTCATCATGTTTCCTTCCCTGTTCAATTACAGAAGAATCCACAAAAGGCTAAAGATCACTAAGATTCAAATGAGTATATCAACAGTCTAGAAAAATAGGAATGGTTGTTGTGAGAGTTATCTGCCTATATGACATTTAATCTTGGTCAAAAATCCATTAAGCAGTGGGACTAAAAAAGATGCAACCAGAAGACATAGTTGTAAAAATATAAATAAACAAATAAATAAAGACATCAACCTAGTAGAAGCAGCAAATGCCTGCATAGTAATCATACCCTAGAGGATTCTATAGGATAGATACAAGATCACCACTGCCATTTGCAGAATAACAAAATACAAAACAGAATAAAGCAGCAAGAACAACAAAGGTTTAAAGGCCTATAAAGAGAAGCAGATAGAATTGGTAAGAAACCACTTAACACACAAAAAAGACTTCACGCAAAGGATCCCAAATGTTGAGGTGAGGCAAGTGATTTGCTATGAAAATTAAATCAGTAGCTTGACTTATCCAGATGGAGATAAAAGAGATTCAAGAGATTTGGAAGTGTTCAGTCAACATAAACAGGGAACAACCACCAGTTCCATGACTAGAAATCTAAAGCCTAATGAGTTCCTAAGATTTTTTTTTTCATCTCTCTACCAGCTATGGTGACAGACAGGATGCTTTACAAGTTGATCACATCATGCCAACTAACAGTCAGATATGAAGATACTAAATGCGTTGTATCTTTTCAATAAAATGAATTTCAAAATGAAAATACCACATAAACGTGTTGTCTTAAGAAGTTTGGTAACATACCGGCTCCATTTGTATCAACAAGTTTCTCCTTAGGTAACAGGATTACAGGAAATGTTGTCACCTGTTTCCACAATTGACATCAGAAAAAGCCATTGAAATCATAGTCAGATATGCTTTGCAACGAAAACTGAAAGATTATAACCTTTCCATCCTCAGCAACGACAACTGGATCAGCCCCTTGTGTGATGACAGTAATCCTCTTGTGGGTTCCAGATGCCTTTGGCCACTGTGAGATCTTCAAAGCAATCTCCTCGACATCCTCAGTCTGAACATTAGCAAGTCCATCAATCAGCATCAAATCCAAATCTAAAGGCTAGCAAATCAGCATCAATGAACCATTACCTGCCAACCATGAACCTTTGCAAAGGTTCTTGCTTCAGTCTCATTGCCAATACATAGTCCATATATCTGAAATCAGGATTATTAGAAGATATCAACATTCACATAATCACATTGCAAATGCCGGTTAGAGCAAGCTGAAACAGAAAGGAACTTACGGAAGCACTTTCTCCTGGGCATCCCTGAAGAATTCACAGATAAAAGGGGCAGAAAGGTTCATCATAAACACCTGAAAGAACAAGGCATGAAAACCTCGTGAGTGACAGTTCCCGGTTGAAAGAGATTATTTCAGCTCATTAAATGAAGCATAACCTTGTTTTTTGCAGCAGCATGTTCGGCTACAAGTTGAATAGAGTCTGGAGATACAGTGAGGAAAAAACCAGCTATGTAGAAGTATTTGGCTTTCTCAACTGTCCACATAAGAGTAACATAAAACCCTCATCAGGATGACAAATTCTTCAGAACTCAAACTGAGGAATAGATCAATAGAACTTACCAAGGGCCCAGTTCTCTGGTTGCTTCAAATGTTCAGATTTGTAGCAATTTGCTGCTGATAAGTTTGCAATCAAAGACCTGATTGCCAGTTAAATAGTCCTCATTATGGGATGGTGACAGATCTATGCAAGCCTAGTGCAACTAGAATGGAGCACTGACAGTTGATGAAGGTAAACCCAAATAAATGTACATGATAATGCCTCTTTGTATAACACATGATAGCCAGATTAATGGCGGGAAGTTAAACCACAGTTTATGGATAATTGTGAAGGATGAAGCAGCAGAAACTCACCTTTCACCACCAACAACACAGACTGCACAAGTGCCAGTGGGGACAGTATCAACCTCATAATAGTGAGCCTGCTTTAATGAAAGTTAGATGTAAATAACGATCAATAAATATACTAAGAGAAATAATTGGCAAAGGAGGGGCAAAAAAAAGCAGAAAAGCAAGAAGTGCACTTACATTGACACCTGCGAGTTTTGCATTTTTCTTCATCTCCTCCCCAAACTTGTCGTTTCCAATGCAGCCCATATAGCTTGTGGCACCAGGAACTTGTAACATCCACTGAGAACATTTGAAAATTAAACCTACTTGTGATGATGAATGAAATGTTAATAACAGAAGAAGAACAGACACCAGGAAATACAAACCTGGGCGACCTTTATAGAATTCTGGGTAGCCCCTGGAAACATATAGAGATATAAGGAACAGATGCCATTTGACATAAATGAATGTGAAAAGCATGGATGAAAATAGTAAATTTACATAACTCCTATTATCAACATCAACATTATTACCTCCTGCAATATACTCCACATTGTATTTCGAGGACATCTCTTCATACCTAAGAATCCAGAAAAAAAAAGAATCCATGCTAAATGAAACAAAGAAATTAAATTTGAAACAGTGTCTTGTGCAAAATATGGGGGAAGCCCTGTACTCAACATTGTCTAACATATGAGTCGATAACCTTCGATTGCCAAACACATAACAACCTTAAACTCAAATGACCTAAACAATTCAGCTAGGATAAGGACAAAAGATTAATCAAGAAACTTCTATGAAAATGATTTTCCAAAAAGTATCATTTTCTGGGTGTGTTTGTTTACACCAATAACTTTTCAAACTAAAATTTTTCAATCCAGGGTGTGTTTGGTAATGAATAAAACTTTTGATGAAAAATTTTGGAGTGTAAAAGTTGTCAAATGATGTGATATGATAGGGGTAATGATGAATAGTAAAGAAGATAAAGTTAAAATAGATAGGTTAGTTGTGTGAATAGTTGTGTAGGAATGATTGAAAAGTAGGGTAGTTGTATAGGAAAATGTGAAAAAATAATTAAAAATATAATAATTGTGAAGAATGAAAAGTTTTAACTTGATATTTTTTATTAATTGTCAAACACACGCTAAAAATTTTCATTATCTATAAATACCCTCTTTTTAAATTATTTTTTCGTATCTTCCTATACAGCTATTATACTTTTCAATTATTTTTAAACAATTATCCACACAACTAAACTATCTATTTTAACTTTATTCTATTTATTCTTCATCATTACCCCTATCATATTACATCATTTTCTCTCATTTCAAAAATTTTTACACCAAAAACTTTTTCATATCATTTTGCATAAAAAGCTAACAAGAACTGGCCTTAATTGACTACTTTTTTCTTGGGCGGATAGTGCTTATTGACCAAAATTTTTCCAAACGTTAGGGCATCTATGCCATGGATCCAGCTATCAGCTGATACACCTATCAGCCATATTGTATCCATATCAGTCATCTCCAAAGATTTCGGCCAAGGCTTCAAAAAATTAGGCGTACCAGCCGATACATCGGGTGCTGGATGAAAATAAATGTGAAAAGTTACACTTTTTCACTCATTTACATATGTCTTCTTTTCCAAATCTCTTCTCTCTCCCTCTACACTCAATTTTTGAGTCCAACCTACTAGAAAAAACAAATCAAAACACTTTTTTTGTTACGCCAAAATCCCTTACTTAGGGTGTGTTGGGCTTCCATCAAAACTTTTGACTCGCTATAACTACCATATTTTTAATTATTTATTCATATCTTCCTATACAACTATCCTACTTTACAATTATTTCTACACGACTACAAATATAACTAACTTGTCTATTTTAACTTTATTCTCTTTACTCATCATTACCTCTATCCTATCACATCATTTTTTTTCATTTCAAAAACTGTTACACCAAAAATTTTTCTTTCAAAATTTTTATCACTTCCCAAACACACCTTAATTGGATGTCTGAGGTACATAGAAACTGGAGGGCCTTTTGAATATTTTAGAGTCGAAAATTTACTAGAAAAACAAGTTTACTAGGCCAGAATTTAAGATTTATGAAGCAAAAAAACTAAGAAAATTAGAAAAAGTAAAATTTTCACTTCCAAATGCCTTCAAATTTCAGCTTTAACAAACAAACTAATCCAAGATTTGTGTTGTTTAGTTTTATATTTATATTTTTTATTCTGAATCTAAAAAAAAAATTCTGATTTTTTGTGAACATTGGTTTAAGTGGCTTGCAACGTTTTTCTTTAATATTTCCGTGTTTCCGGTGTTCTCAAAAAAAATTCATAATATTTTACATTTTTTAGAACTTTTCATATTTAAAGAGAATCTTTTCATTTTTCTATTGATGATTCTACAGCCCTATATGATAATGCATGCATAGTCTTCTAAAATATATTAACACATCTTCATGGAAGGTGAATAGGCTGAGAATGGGTGGTAGGGAAGAGAAAAGTTGGGAACTAAATAACTCATCACTTATAATGTGGAATGACATTGCTTTACAATTAAAAGCTATTAGCCTATTGTTTACTAATGAATAGTTTGTACATGACAGTCGTACACAATTAGTCAGCTAATTAGGGAGTGAATAGCCCATGCACCAACGTTTATATCGGCAAAATGTAAAATAATTATATATTCTTTCATTTCTCATTTTTTTAGTATTTTTGCACTTTAAAAAAAAAACTGTCTGATACAGGCTGATACGGCCTAATACCAATATGCTACAGTTGTATCATATAGGTTTTAGGGGAACCCAATACAGCCCCTGATACAGGCATTCAGAATCATGATCTAAATACAATATAGGGTGAACATAGGATTGCTGACAATATAGCAATTTGAGTACTTCAATACAATGGTGGAACTAGGAACTTTGTGTGGGAGGACAATTTAACATGGAAGGGGCATAATATTATTTGATGGGGGCAACCATGTGAAAATATAACATAATTTGAAAATATGAAATTTTAAGGGGAACATTTCAATTTTCAGAACTTCAGGGGAGCTCTACCTATGCTTCGGTAACTGCTAATACAAATATTTTTCAACTTCTTTTATTAGCTGAGTGTTATAAAAGAACATGTTTCTCGGCAAAACAGCAAACACTAGAGGCCCTTTAAGGCAGTGAACACCAAGTAAATACAGAAACATTGAATAGAGAAAATAGGCTCTAAAAGATAGTGAAGATCAATTGAATCTAGAAAATGCTACATCAAAAAACTTGAGACTTTTTAAGGCAGCGAAGTCAAGTGAAGGCAGAAACAGGTGATAAAGTGAAAGCTTAAAAGATTTATTTATAATTTTTTTAAAATAAAAAAAAAAAACAAATAAGCCCTTCATACATAGCAATCACTTACATCGGCACATGCTTTTCTTCTGCAAGAATAGCATTGTTGAGCTTGATTTCATATCTGCAATAGATAAGAAGCCAATGTTACAGATCCAAAAATATCATTCATTCGTCAAAGAATGTAAATTTTGAAACTAGTGAAAATCAGCCATCGTCAACGAACAGTTAATAGAACGTGAACAATAAGCCAAAACACTTTCAAGTAATTCAAATGTGAAGAATCAAAATGTTAGAGAAAAAAGAAGGATTTACAAGCAAGTTGATTTTCAACCATATCAGAGCGAAGAGTACGGCCACAAGTCACTCAACAATTTAACAAGGCCAGTGGCTAACTTTGCTGTTCTAGATGATTAGGCAATCATGGAACTAAAGCACAAGATAACAAGCATCAAGATTTTGCTACGTTCTTGGTTTTCATGGACATGATCCTGTCCTTTGTTAACATTCTTTGATTTCTTTCTAAAATAAAACAGCCAATCATTAGAGCAAGATTGTAGTACTTTAATATGATCAAGGTCCAAAGTATCAAAAAACTGAAATATTTCAGATAGAATACAACAAAAAGAAAATATAGAGAATAAGCACAATAGGCTCTTCATGACAAGTAAAAAGAAATTATTGAGAATATAGATAATTACGACAAAATATGGTTGTTAGAAGTAACTTAGTGAGAGGGTGGATAGCCCTCCACGAACATCATTATCTAAACAATTGCAGCCAAAGGAAAAATTAACAAAAGAGTAATTATCACAAAATTACAAGCAGCAATAAGAAAAAAAAAATTAAAAAAATCAATACAATATAAGCTAGAAAATGAGATCTAAATTATGGAAACCAGATCTTATAAGTATGTGTGCAACTTCGGTTTCTTTCCTATTAAAAAAGTGCTGTCGTATTAAAGCAATCGTATTTCCCCCTAGCACTTCACAGATAAGAAGAAGAAACAGGCTTGTATCCGCGGTAAGCAAAATATAGAGACATAATCGCAAAATGAGATAAGATATTTGCTTCGTTTCCAAATGCAAATGCAAATGCAAATGCAAATGCAATGGCCAGAAATGACAGAAAAACTAAGTCGAACTTGAGGTGGATAAATTACAGTAACCGACAGTTCAAATACATAGAAGCGGGAGCCTGAAACTCGAATAAAAATGCAATTCAAATTCAAATTGGATCATAGCTACTGGAAGTTCAAGTGGATAAAAGTAAGACACCAGATCTCAAAAGTCAAAACTCATGAAAATCTGCATTCTCCCAGCCTAACTTGATTAGAAAAACAATACCAGAACCAGAACAGAGTAGATCCAATGATGAGATTCTATACGCGGCTCAAAACAAACAGCAAATGCGACGGGAAAAAAAACGCCAAGGTCCTAAAATCCCGCATCTACAGACACCGAAAAACAATGCACGGACGTTTAGATCTCAACCAAACGTAGTAAAAATCACAGCTCTGAGAGTCGAAAAATGGGGATCTACGCCTCCACGAGCTGAGATCTACGAAGGTAGAAGCAATGGGACGAAAAGCGAGTGAGATGGAATTACTTGTCAAGGAATGCGGTGTCGACGACTGCGGAAATGTCGAGCAGGGGATTCCCCATCCCCAAAAGAACACCTTCGGATGCCATTGCTTGAATTGGTGGTTGGTGGGGATTTGATACGATGAAGAACACAGAAACGGATAGAGGGTATCGAAGACAGAGCGCGCAACTGGGATTTCTGTTGGGTATTTATAGAAAGGGTTTGGAGAGATGTCGCCACCTGGCCGTCCGCGCCTCCACCAACCCCCACTCTGCCTCTTGTGCCGGAAAACGTCGGTAAGCTTTCTACCGGCAGCGATTGACACTCGGCCCGGCCGAAGGCTTCCCCATAAGCCCGTTTCATTTCCCATGATAATAATATTTCGACCCCACATGCCCTGATCATTCATCTTCAAATCAACGGTGAAACTAGATTTGGTCCGAATTGGATATAGAAGTGAAATAATAATCAAAAGCATAAATAATAGAATTAAAGAAAATTATATATTTTTTTTTAGGGCTTTTGTAATCTGAATTGAATATGTTTGAAAAAGAATGTGCTGGAAATTTTATTTTAAGAATTGATTACATGACGCATGTTGGTCTATAGTAAATTTTTAAGGAAATGTTTCTAAGATAGAAGTTAAATTGACATAAAATAATGTGGTATATCAACGGCAATAATGAAAAGTAAAGAGAATAAAGTTAAAATATATAGGTTAGTTGTATGTAGTTGTGTATAAATGATTAAAAATTATGGTAGTTTGTATAGGAAAATATGAAAAAATAATTAAAATAAAGTAGTTATAGAGAGTGAGAAGTTTTAAATTGAAAAAGGTTTTAGTTGATATTTTTTTTTTACCCCAAACAAATATACCCTTAATTTTTTTCTTTTTTTCATGTATCAGCATTTTTTCTTTTATTTGCCTTTCTACTGATGTACAATGGCACATTAGCCTTGTAAATTGTAATGGACTAATTGTTCATCTCATTGGTCATTTGCTGACATATGACATTTTAACCACTATAGCAATTTTAATAATATCACATTTCTCATAATTATTCATGTATTTAATCTTTTTATCTTACTTACGTTTGATTACAAACAATTAAAAATAAAATTGTAAAGAATGTATAAATATAGGTGGAAAGGGATCGAATTAATTTAAGTGAAATTTTCATTTTTTTTATATACACATAGATGTGGTTATAGTTACAGACTTACATGTTTATTAATAGGCTATTTGCAAAAAAAAAATAAAAAAAAATCTAAGTTCGTCTATTTATAATTTTAACCGTGCGGTTTCAATATTTATAAATATAACTATTTAACTCTTGATGTTGTATAAAAATAATTGCGTGAGCTTAATTAAATTTCGAGAATAATAGTCGGTTGGACAGCAAATATATAAGATTTTTTGATATACAAGAAAAAAGGTATGATATAAACACATTTGATATAGAGAATGCACACTCACATAGTTATTTTTGTACAATATCAAAAAATTAGAAAATCGTATATGCAAAGACGGAAACTGCAAGGTTAAAACTCATAAATAAACAAGTTTACAAGATTATTTTTGCAAATAACTAAGTATGTTTAATACAAATTTTATTGAAAAATGCAAATACACCAACAAATACTTAAAAATATTCAGAGTTGTACCAATAAAAAGAGGTTCGCAATTGTCAAATACATAACGATAAATCATTTAGTTTTTTAGTTTTTGAGTGCATAACCTCAAAGTCATAGACACGAGCAGCAATAATAATTATTATTATTAGAAAAAAAAATTTACCATCCGTGCCCTTTTTATAAGTATTTAATATTTATATATATCATGACAACTCATATTACATTGAAGTATTTAAGTACGTTCATAACTCTTACACAATGAAGATAAATTTCTAATAATGTCCGACACAAGGGAAAAAAACTACAAATACTTCCACCAAAAAGGATGAAACAGAAAAATACAAAGGAGGAAGAGTCAAATGCATGACCAACAAACAATGGATCAACGTGGGTACTCGCTGGGGGCTAACCCGTGCCCTTTTGAGTAAAATGTTTCCAACGCAAGTTGAAATTTTGGGGGAAAAAATTCTAAAAAAAATATATGATGGGATGAGAATAATGATTAATAGGAAAAGAATTTAAAAAATAAATGGACTATTGTACGAAAAATATATAAAAATAATAAAATGCAAAGGTAATAATATAAAAGAAATAGAATAATTAGATAGTTATAAGATCAAATACATAAAAATAGGATTATTCCCAAATATACCCACTATGTTTGACTTTAATTCCAAATATACTCACTAAGTTTCTAAAATCCCATATATACCAACTACGTTTGCAGTTAATCCCAAAAATACTCATTCCGTGCGCTAACGCTATTAGAAAATATGTGAAATTACTAATATGCCCCTCAAATTTATGGCACAATTGGAAAAATCGAATGTTATAACTCGCTATTGCCCTAATTGCACATGAATTCTAAATTTAAAGCTCCTTAATTTCATTTTCTTTTTATTAATTTCATCATTTATTATTTTGCATTAGGGCATTTTGGGTATTTTAAAAAATTTAACTAACGGTTAACGGAATATATATTTTTGGGATTAAATGAAAATGTACTAAATATATGTGGAATTTTGAAAAAATAATGAGTATATTTGAAATTATAGTTAACATAGTGGATATATTTCAAAATAACCTTAAAAAATTGAGAGGGTTGTTGGGTCGGCACCGTTGTCTCAATCCCGGCGAGTGGCGTGTAGAACGGAGGAAGATGGGGCCCGCCGCTTATATCCAACAAATAAATAAATAAAATTCTCGGACAAGAGAATTGCGATTCAGGGACGCAACCCGCACCGGGGCGCAGGCGCTTCACTATTGTTAACTCTTTCGTAAATTCTGAGAAAAAAAAAAAAAATCTAAACTCTTTAATTATTTTGGACCTTGGGCTCATGTGATTCCCAACGGAAGAAGATTCAGATGAATACGGATTTTATAAGTAAGGAGGATGAAAAAAATTGAAAACAAGACTCGTGTATTAAAAAAATGAAAAAGCTCCGCATTTGAATGCTGTCTAACATACCATTGACAATTAAAACAATACAATGTCTTTCATAAAAGACAAACAATATAATGTCATATGCAGGAAATAAATATTCATCATGTAATGAACAGTGAAATAGATCTTTTCAAGAGAAGTATTTTGCATGGAGTAAGTCTTAAAAGACCAACCACCTGGCGGTTGCCGGGTTGGTCAGTGGTCACGGCTGCGGACAGCGTCCCAACAGCCGCAGGTTCGACCTCCAAGGTGTTATTTAGCGTTGCCGAGTTTAATCTTCAGAGAGTATAAATTGGAGCTTCTCTGTCTCCTTTATCATGTTGTCTCCATATAAATGAACTTGAGTGTCATAACAAATGTATCTGTGTACAGTATCAATTAAAAAAAAAAGTGTTAAAAGACCAAATGGCATTAAAAGGACAGAAACGAATAATTTAAGAGAGAATATGTAAGAACAAATGACTAAAAAGGAATGGTAAAAATTGGAAAAATATGGGTATGTGAAAGGGACCCTGGTTCAATGCACCCGGGTGCATTGAGCCTCAATGCACACCCGGGTGTACTTTACCCTTTTTTTTAATTTTTTTTGAAATTTTTTTTTATGAAAATGTTAATCTAAGTCTATTTAACATGTGTATAAATTTTTACCATTTTTAAATATTTTTAGATATTTTTTCGGATTTTTTTAAAATCAGTGGCATTTTTAGTAATTTTAAAATCCGAAAAAATGCCACTGATTTTTAAAAAATCAAAAAAAATATCTAAAAATCTCCAAAAATTATAAAAATTTATACACATGTTAAATACACTTATATTAACAGTCTTGTAAAAAAAAATTAAAAAAAGAAAAATAAAAAAGGGGTTCAGTACACCCGGGTGCATTGAGGCTCAATGCACCCGGGTGCATTGAACCAGGGTCCATGTGAAAGGACCATCAACGGCTGCCCACGGGAACTGCGTGGGGTGCAGCACGTGGGCGAGTCTTGTGCTGCAGACGTTTCGTGCAGCAGCATGGTCCATGGAATTGATTCATTCGACTCAGCAATCATATAAGAATTCAGCATCGATGTGTGGGAAAAACATCGGCCGGACATGTATTGGAAAAGAAATGATTAAATGGCTGTTTGGTGTCTCCTTAAATATTTGTGTTTTTTAAATTAAAAAATCAGAATTTCCTGTCGTTATGTAACCACGTAGGTTTGCGGAAATTGAGGTTAATAGTGGCTTATTTGCATCTAAGGCAAAATAAGTTAAGGGCGTCTTCCAAGCTATACAAGATTGTTGGATTGAATTTGTATTACCATTTTTAAGATAATTTTTCAATTCTCAATATAATTTTTTTTATTTCCAATATAACTTTACTTATTCTCAATACAAATCATTACAATCTTATTCTAGATACAAATTTAATCCGAAAATCTTATATGATTTGAAATAAGCCCTAAGGGATGCATACAAGTTAATGATCTAGTTAGCCAGGATAACATGAGGCGCATTTATACATTTTTTAATTTTAGTTTTCATAAAAAAAAAAACGAGCTAGATGTATTTTATTCATATATCAACTTTTATAACTTTTGAGTATGTGGATATATATATTTTTTAAATTTCAAGAATCAGTAAATATTCAAAAACCGTTGATTTTTGAAATTCAAAAAAATACATATACACATGTACAAAAATTGTAAATTTTAAAATTTTAAAAAAGCGCTTCTGCACCAGTTGATTTATTATTTATAATTTTCATTGGATCAAATCTATTTGTAATGTTTACATGTATTTATTCATGAAAATTTGCATGTCTTCGGAACTTCTATAGGTGATATAAGTTTACAGTCACAACGAAAATTTATGTTTTTAACAAATAAGTATTCATGAATATTGTAATTGGATTGGATAGAATAAAAGCATTAATAACCAATTAGTTGCATATGAGAATTGTCCTATATTTAGTTGTATTCAAAAGTATTTTCTACTTGTATAAGTTGTGGCTTTTACTCAATGCAAGAATTTTCATTGAAAAACAATGAAAGCACATTTGCATAACCCTTTTTTATTTTTTTAAGAGTGTAAAAATTACAAATAATTTCTACATAAACAAATGTACATATTTTATCACAGCTACATGACTGTGCTTCAGGAAGCGGGTATATTCGAAACTGTATACAAATTATGGATATATTTTTTAAATCATTATATTTGTTGCAATTATATTCAAACTTATTAAGGTTATTTGTAATTTCTGAAATTATATGAGCATTTGCAATTATAGTCGAACTATGTGAGTAAATTTTTTATTTATAATTATTTACATTTATATATATGCTCAAATTGTCAAACATAAACATTTCATTAATGCAATTTTATAATTTATAATTTATTTTAAATAGAAAACACAAAATTGCATATATAAGATATTTATATTTGAGCCCTTGTATGAAATTATGAATGCTAAATAATAATAATAATAAAGAGGTTAAGAGGGTATGCTTACATAAAAAAAATAAAGAGGGCCATGCAAGCATGTTGCATTGCATTGAATTAAAGCCCATTCTTAGTGGGACTTAGCTTCTATATTAGGGGTCTGTTTGTTTAGGTATAAAACTTTTAATCTAATCAATTGAGGCTAGTTTGATTGGTTACAACAGTCAAAATAAGGCGGTAGTGCGTAGAGGAGTCGAGGGTTCGAACTATAGCTTGGGAACAAAATTTGACCTTTGTAAGAGCTACATGGTATCTCTTGTGGAAGCAGTTAGTCTCCTCTTATAGGAATAGGAGCATAGTCTCTTGTGAATAAAAATAAAAGTTTGTCGTCTCCTTTCGAGATAGGTGGAAGTTTGTTGTCTCGTTTATGAATGAGTTTGAAATATCATATCAGATGTCATAGTGTACAACACCAAATAAAGAAATATTTCAATCTAAAATTTTTCTTTTTTCACAACAATCATATTTTAAATTTGTTCACATCTTCCTGTGTCATCGTCATATTTTTTAATTATTTCTAACCAACTATCGATGTAATTAACATATCGATTTTAACTTTATTTTTTTAATCCTCATCATTAATCCTATTATATTACAATATTTTTTCCTATTTCAAAAACTTTTACAACAAAATCTTTTCATCCAAAAGTGTGATTACTTACTAAACACACCCTACATATGCCAAAAAACCTAGAATTATTATTATTGATATATTATATGAGGTATTTGATTCCATACAGCTAGATGCACTAAGCTTCGGTGTACCCAGGTGCAAAAGCCCTTTTTTATTATTTTTATGAAAATTTGTTACATAATCATTAATCTAAGTGTATTTAACGTGTGTATTAAATTTTATTATTTTTGGAAATTTGTAAATATTTTTTAAAATTTTTCAAAATTAGTGTTATTTTCATGTACAAATATCTGAAAATGGAAAAACTTAATACACATGTTAAATGCATTTAGATTAACAGTTGTATAAAAAATTTTCAAAAAAATAATAATAAATGGCCTTTTGCACCCGGGTGCACTAGATAAGGTCTCATTATATGGAACCTAATTATATAAATCATAATGTATTTTAGGCTAAAATACAATATTTATCTATTTTATAATTAGTTATATTTTAAAAAAATTTCATAAACATGTTTTCCTTAGTATATTCAATTTATGTACCGAAATTTATCATTTTACATATTTTTAAAATTTTAAAAATTAAATTTTTGAGTGAAAGATGGCTTAAATGCCCTTGAAATCGATATTTTTAAAATAAAAATAAATATGTAAAAGCAATCTAAAATGGAAAAAATTAGCATATAGATTGAATATATTTAGGAAAATATGATTATGAAGAAAAAATACATAAAAATAAAAATATAATATAAGAAATAAATGTCGTATTTTAGTCTAAAATACATCGTAATATATATAATCATGCCCCATATTATATATAGCTATTAAGATAATTAAACAACTAAAAGGACACTTGGGTAAGTAACTTCATATCCGAATCTTTTAAAAACTTACTTTCACTTTGTAATAGCCGTAAAAATATATATATATATATAATAATAATAATAAAATTTTATGAGCATTAATGGAGAGTATTGTCAAGCAGGCGTTAGCGAGCAGCAACACACTCTTTAAAAATAGTGCAGACGTAGAAAAAATAGACAACGAAGAGAGAACAAAGGTTGTCAAGTTGAAATTTCAAAGAAAAATTGTAAGATTCTCATATCCATACTAAAAAAACCCTTGGTTGATACGTTAATTAGGCAAGTGGGAATTTATACACTTAATTAGTGAGAAATGGATAAGAATTTTAAGTTTTTATAATTCATCTACTTTTTTCAAACTTTATAAATTTGCTAAATTTACAAAAAAAGTATTGAGCGAATTTATATTAAATAAGAAACTCATATATGTGCATAAAGAAAAAATCCGAGCTTATTTAAGTAGTTTCTACAACTGCCAAATGTTGACAGAGAGGGTGAAAAATGAGGAGAGAGAGGAGGAAGAAGAAGACTATTCCAATTTTGACTTTTGACAAAAAATTTACAGGAAACACCCATGAATTTATGATTTTGCAAAACAGTACCTATTTTGAAGAAGTTACATAAAAGCCTAAATCTTATTGGAAAATTTTGCAGGAGATATTTCTAAAAAGATTATTACTGAATACCTTCCTAACTTGTAAAGGAATTTTATAAGAAAAATTGCAGAAAGCCCCTCAATAATGAAATATTTTGCAAAAAATGTCTTATATTAGCCAAAAATTCATAGAATAGTTTCAAAAAATATTTCATATTAAATACTCCAATTTGAGTACTGGATAATGCCCGTAGTAGCTCATTCTAGCAATATATTGTGGCATGTGAGCCGTTAAAAGTGTTTTTGACATAGATTTTGATATCGATGTCTGATTTTGATGATTTAACTGTCGATTTCTACATTTTTTGACATTCTAAATTCATTGGATGGGTTGGATTATTCATAAAATATTATTATTAAAAGTTAGTGATAGGCAGATTTTTCATAGAGGAGATTTGATGTAATTACAACCTATTAAGATGATAATATAGATTTTTAAGTATTAAACTTATCATTTAACACTTTATCTAATTGAGATGAACTTGCAAAGTTAATGTAAGTAGAATTAATGATTAATTTTAGAAGATTACTATTATTTCAGTAGGTGAGTGAAGTAAAGATTTATAGGATCTCAAGATGTTAGATTAGAGTGAAGTATAAGATAAGTAGGATCTTTTTTTATTTATAAGTAAGGATTTTGAACTGAGTTTTCCGTGTATGTAATGGGCTGTGCCGATGTATTTTTATGCGAATTTGATGGATTTTAGTTCAGCAGATTTTATATGTTTTATGTGGTATTTATTTGCAAAGAAGTTTCAATTTCTAATTTTGAATTGTAATTGAGAAAGCATGATTTAGCATGTCATGAGCATAATATTTGAATGCATGAGCATGACATGAGAAAGATGACTTAAAGTTAAAGTTACGATTAAGAGCTTGACGGATGCTTGAGTTCTATGAGCCTGGGCCTAACGAATGTGTGAATTCCGTGAGTCATTGAGCTGAGAGTGGAAATAAAGTTAAATAGTTAAATGCATGAGCATGAACAGTTGCATTGAAGTATAAAACATGAGCATTGACATGTTAAAAGTTTCAAATTTTCAACTAAATGTTTGTGAATTGGTTTTCAATATTTAGCAATTTTCATTAACTATCCTACTTGCTGAGTTTGTCTAGACTCATTTTATCTTATCATATTTTTAGGTGACAGGCATACGGGTGGAGACCAATATGGGGTTGGTGCACCAGATAAGGCTAGGACTCGATGAATTCAGATTTGAAATTATTTATTTCGAAATTGATGTAAGGAGGGCAAAATGTATGTATATTTTATGAATTTGACTATTTGGATATAGCTTGGTTTGAGATTTGATGAGACATCAGGTTTATCGTGACATGCGATATATGATATTATATTATGACTTAAGTTGTTGCACTTATGTGTTCTCTTTATTATCATTGATTCTATAGTGTAGCAGTAGTGGCTGCTGACATGGTTGGTGGGGTATTACACACTCATTTCAAGTATCTATTGTGAGCTAACTGGAAGTGTATAGAGGGTTTGAATGATATGAAATTTTACATTCTCATTCTTTCATATTTAGGACATGTTTGTTTAATATAAAAACTTTTCAAACTAAACTGTTTTAGGTTAAAACTTTTCACTATCTACAACCACTCTATTTATTAATCATTGGTTTACATCTTTCTAAACAACTTCCATAACTTTTAATCATTTCTACACAACTACTCGTATAATTAACCTATTTATTTTAATTGTATTCTTTTACTCATCATTATTATCACTATCATATCACATTATTTTCTTTCAATTTAAAAATTTTACACAAAAAAACTTTTTTCATTGAAAAGTTTTATTACTTCCCAAACATACCCTTAGCATGACCATCTTAATTTTTTTTTTATTTTCAATACTACTTTTGTGGATGATTTCCTAATGGACAATAATCTTTAATCTCTTCATCCTATTCTATTCCTTCACGTACTTTCGAACAGTATGATTTCTTCAAGTACTTTTGAACAGTATGGGTTCTTGAAGATGGTGTAATCGAAAATATTGGATGAAAAATATCCTTGAGTATTAGGATATAAAAAATTATATTTGAAATAAAAAGTAATATTAAAAATTGAAAAAATAAGGTGGTTATATGTTAAAAATGAAGAAGCACTTAGGATTTGGTAATTGTTGAGAATGCAACGGAATCGCTTTTGAAAAGTTAGGAAATAATGTATATTACATGGATAAAGTATGAACAAAGTGGCAACACGAAGGATAATTGCATAAAAAGATACAAACAGATTGAAATATAAATTAAAAATAAAAATAAGATAATTATATAGTTAAAATATCAAATAATAATAAAAGTTAAAAGAAACGAGACTTGGTTTTCATTCCCAATTTCGTTCTATTCCCGTCAATCCCCACCGCCGAACGCTTCTGTCAGGAAAGCTGTTTGAAATAAAAAAAAAGTTGTTGGGAAATGTGAAATCAAATCTCGACTCACCCCAGCGACTGCATAGCGCAGCTGGCATCATCACCAGGCAAGGCCACTATGCTGAGGACTATCCTGAGACATGCAGCATCTAGACGTCGACCCTGTAACCAATCAGAAAAAGAAATCTGGCCCCACCCTTTTCATTCACTCTGTCTTGAACAGTTTCGAAAAGTTCCTGCTGACTCCAATTTTTCGAAACACAAACGAAACGTGCAATAGTTTCCCGCACGCTAGAAAGAATTTTCTGCACCTGCCCGCCTGCCGGGTTTCTGCTGCCAAAGGTCTTAGAGGTCAAGTAGCCCGTGGACTGCGCCACAAGGGCTCCGTTCTTATCGTTATTTTTTGGGGGATTTCTACGGGGGTTGGGGTGCAAAATGCACCACGATGCACTTAGTCTCAATATACTTGGATGCATCTAACTCTTTTTTTATTTTTATTTTTAAATTTTATACAACTATTAATTTAAGTATATTTAACATGTATATCATTTTTACCATTTTTGGAGATTTTAGATTTTTATTTTTTATTTTTTTTAAATCGGTGGCATTTTAGCATTTTAGGTAATTTAAACAATTTTTGGAGTATTTTAGATATTTATTTTTTATTTTTAAAAATTAGCAGCATTTTAGGTAATTTAAATAATTTTCGGAGAATTTTAGATATTTTTTTTTAATTTTTGAAAATTAATAATATTTTAGTATTTTAGATAATTTAAATATACTTAAATTAATAGTTATATAAAATTTTTTAATAAAAACATGAGTTAAATGCGTCCGGGTGCACTATATCAAAGTCACACTATATCTTAGCAAGATTTCCGCGCTCCCACGGCTTTTGGGTTATTGTTTTCGCATCCAATGGATTGGAATGCCTAACTCTAACAGTAATGTAAATTTGATTATTTTGAGACTCAATTGCTATTATAATTTTTTTTGATAATTTTAATTGCTATTATAAAATTTAGTCACTTAAAAGTTAACATTTTAATTGGTCTGAAACATAACGAGCTGCTATGAATGTGATCATAGTGTTTCATAGCTAAACATACGTTTTTAAATATGATGAACTTTTCGAATGTCAAATTCATTGAATAATGACTCTATAAATATGTTCATCTAAAATTATCAAAATGGCACTTCAGAAATCTCCACCGTACATCCGGCAAATCTCCTCTTTTTGCTGAAATTCCAAACAGATGTACCCTTTTGTTCCATCAACTAGTGGCGGCCAATGTCTACTCCAAATTTCCTAAGCACATCCACGAGGGTGCAGTAAGATGGAAACCGCCAGATTTCGAGCAGATTAAGGTAAATATTGATGCTGCTTTCGATAGGAATATGGGCAAGGTAGGTGCTACGGTCATTATTTGTGATTCTCGAGGATTCTTTTTGACTTCCAAATGCTAGTCTTGGCAGAGTTGAGATGATCCACTTTGTTGATCATATGCTTGCTTTAAGAAATACTAATTTGATTTTGATGATTAACAAATAATTGAAATATCATTAAAAAGGTTCTAATGTATCTTTGTAAGTGTGCTTAGATATTTTGTCTCTAATTATGTGTATGAAAATGAAAATGTGAAATAATTTAAGTTTCAAAAGCTCAAGTTCATGAATATCAAGTTCAGCAAAGTGAAGTCTCAGCCTAAGTCAACTTCACTTGCGACTTGGGTGAAGTCTCATAGCCAAGTCGACTTCGCTTGCAACTTCAGATAGACAGCAAAGTGAAGTCTCAACCCAAGTGGAATTTACCTGCAACTTCGAAGGCAAAATTTTGGACAGCAAGTAGACAACAAGTTTTAACAAGACGCAGTCGCATCACAAATCGACTTCACCCATCCGAAGTCAACTCCACTTACGACTTCAACTCGTAATAATCGAAAATTCGAACGTTGGAGCTCTAAATGCACGTGAACCTCCACTCCAAACGGCTAGATCATTTTTCCTCTATATATACCATTGATGTATGAATGTGAAGAGAAAAGAGAATGAGGAAAGAAAGAGAAAAACACAAGATGAGCTTACACCTTCCATTGTTCTAAAGTGTTGAAGTATTTTTGAATAACTATTGAAGCTTCAAGTGCTACTACTTCTAAGCGCACTTATAAGATTATCATCACCACATGACAAGGAGCTTCCGGAGCTTATCGAATACACGTTGCAAAGTGTAAACTTTCTTTTATCTATTTATTTTGTATTGTTGCCTTGAATCGGTGTTGGAGACCGAATTCAAGAAGAAGCAAAACAAGGAGTTGGGTTGAGTTTGTTTCACTAACAGGTTTTGCTTGATTGGTTTGAGTTTGTCTCACCAATAGATTGGACTTAGTTGGTTGGAGTTGGTCTCGCTAATAAGTGATTATTGTATATGCCCCCTGAAGCTAGAATCTAGAAGAGAGCAGGTGCTCTAGATTATATTGAAAATACAATAGTAGAACCCAAAACACAACGAGTATGTGATTGGAAGGTTGCCCGAACCACTATATATTGTTATCTCTTATGTGGATTGATTGTTTACATTTTTATATTTCATTTGCACCCTCTCATTCTATCTCATATTACGTTTCATCAAGGGGATTGAAATTATAAGAGGTTAAGTTTTAATTTACCAAAGAATTTTTCAAGAACCTAATTCACCCCTCCTCTCTTAGGTTTTGCCATAAACTTGGGACCAACACACTTTGGATGGAGACCATGTGTCTACTCCTTAGGATCATGTGGGTAGGTAAATTCCATTATTTAAATGTCATTTTTGAAATGGATTCCCTTATCCTTGCTCACTTCCTTACTAAGAATCACCCAATCCACTCACATTCATAGAATTAAGGACCGCAGTATCAGATTCAGCATATGTCAGTTCTCTTATGTTCTTAGGAGTGGTAACTGTGTCGCTCATACCATAGCAAAATTTGTACTGTCCCAAGGATACTCGCAATTTCCTAGGTGGACTAGTCTCCCGTGTGTATCTCTGATGTTATGTGTAATGATTGTAAATTTTTTATTTCCTCTAAAGGGTTTCCTTTTTACCTTCCCTAGTACTCATTAGGGGGTGGGTAGGGAACATCTCTTTATATAAAAAGAACAAACTTGTGAATCTATATATATAGCTTGATACAATAGTACGTGAGAAATGATTCAATGCTTATGCTAGTATAAATGCTCCTGTACTTATTTTTTATTTTTAAGTCTTGTAATATTTTTTTTTAAAATCCAAAATGTTCATCATATTTAATATATTTTATTTTATTATGTAACGAACGATAATCTTCATTGGAAACTTAGGATTATTTAGGAAGTGATAAAAAATTTAGACTAAAAGATGTAAAAAAAAAATTTTAATGAGAGAAAATAATATTATATGAACAGGTAATGTCGATGAGTAAAGATAATAAAGTTAAAATACATAAGTTGGTTATATAGATAATTGTGTGAAAATAATTAAAAAGTATAGAGTTATATAAGAAGATATAAATGAAGAATGAAAATTTTGGTTTGAAAATTGTTTGGTGTAAACAAGTGCACTCTTATATTTTGTTAAAAAATAGTATCTTTAAAAGTGAACATATAACTTTGACTAATGTATGGTACAAACATAGTATGTAAAAATTTACAATGTATATAGTTTTTTGGAATCATACATGGATAAACATAATAAATAATTTAGTTTTTTGAAAAATATCTTAAATCGAAAAACAAACTATGAACATTGGGGCTTATATGCTTGAGTATCAAATCATTCATCATAATACACATATATAACCCAAGTAGTTGACATAAGTGAGTTAAAGGTGTTCAGGGTGGAAGGTGCAAGATTCAAGTTAGAAACATTTACCTTGTTACTCTTTTCTTGGAGTTGTCCTCACCGAGTTTCCAAGTCATCCAAGGTGTATAACACCATAAAAAATAATACATATATAAATGTCATTAGGAGTCTATACGACTTTGTTATTAATACTTTTCGATGTGTTTTGCATCGAGCAAAAAAACTTTCATCCATTTTTTCACCCCTTTTTATATAATTACTCAACAACTATAATTTTTTATTATTATTTTATCTTTTTTCATAAAGCCACCTTATCTACTTTATTCTAAGTTTATGACAAGGTAGAAGTAGAAAAAAACTATTCCATCCTACATACCTATATAATTTTACATCTTAATTACTTTATTTTTTCATGGCTTTTTTCCTAATACATCCACTATGATTGACACTAATCTCAAAAATACATATTACGTTTCAAAATTGCCAAATATACTCATTAAGTTTGCATTTAATCTTAAAAATCCTCATTCCATTAAATTCCATAAGGTGAATTGTATCCGTTTAAATGTTGGTTATATTTTGTAAATATCCAAAATACCTCTAGTATGAAATAATAAAAGAAGAATTCAATTAGCACTCTGCAGATTTAGGGTATTTTTGGTAATGTAAAAAATTGGCCCATTCTTGTAAACTTTTCCAACAAGTGCTACTTAAAGAAATTTATCATTTCATGCGCATAAACCCATTTGAAACAGATGGTGGCTTCTACTAGCCGTACGTGGACACATTGGTTAGTTGAGTCTCGTAGCAGTGGAAGAATTGAAAAAGGCCGCGTGTTCATGTATAGCTTAATTGAGCATTTCACAACTGGGTTTGTAGCGGAGGCATTTAATGATTATGCCCCTTAGTCATACAATACTCATATTCTTAGTCAAAGTTGAATTAATGCACGACTTTTTTTTACAGCAAAAAAATGTCAACAAGTTTTCGGGCTATCCAAACAGCCCCGTAGAGCTCTTGCAATTAGGGTAGTGGTAAATGGTGAAATTTAAATATTTCAATCATGCCTTAAATTTGTAAGCATATGCGTTCATTAATATTTGTAACGGAATGAGTATTTTTGGTATTAAATGCAAATATATTCTGTGTATTTGGAATATTTGAAATGTAATGATTATTTATGGGATTAGTGCCAAATATAGTCGCTACATTTAGGAAAATTCCTTTTTACATTGTTATTTTTATATTTTCATGCAACTATTTAAATTCAGATCCATTCTCCCTTCTCCCATCACTCACTTTTCCCATTATTGGCGGCCTTTTCGCCGCACCTTTTTTTCCTTGCAATTATTGACCACTTTTCTCCCGTTACCGAGCACCCTAAACGATGAAAATGTTCTTCTTCCTCATCATAACAGCACTTGCATCATGATTGCATCTAGCTGCATCGGCTTCTCTGATCGTGCATCAGGATTGCACCTGAATAGAGGACTGATAAAAATGGAGGTAGTTAAGACTCTAAGGCACCAGCTGATCAAGGCTTTTGGAGGACCATCTGCAAAAAGTTTATTTGAAAAAGCCATATTCTTCAACATATGATTAAGTAAAACTTCAACGGATAATCATCTTTTCACGAAGTAGCTTGCAGAAAATCTTTATAGTATCGCTGAAAGAGTAGTTTAGCATATTTTTAAAAGCTTTAATTTTGGAGAGATCACATGCTTTGCTGCATTTCCAAAAGACGTGAATGTTGAATTCCTCCTCATCTGAACGATTATATAGAAGGCAGTGGCTATTAACCTGAATACCTTTTTCGATCAAGTTTGAAAGCAATGGAAGAGTATTATTGAGGATATGCCATCCAAAAATCTGCACTTTCTTTGGAATCTTTCCTGCCCAAATAGCTTTCAGAATATGCTTCAAGGTACCTCCTACATTCACGAAATTAAGACTCCTCCATTTCCATTTTTCCTTCGTGAATCATTTCATAAGCTGATTTTACAGAAAATTTTCCGTTGGGTTCTAAATTCTTGGCAAAGGAATACTCCTTATTATTGTTTTCCATCCCTTCTCACCCACTGCTTTGATAATGACAATCTCCTTCCAACATCTGTTCTTCCAATTGATAAACTGATTTACAATTGCATCATCAAGTATATCCTGTGGATCTGGCCCAGCCTTAAGAATATATACTTGCATTCATCCAACGATCCATAAAAAATCTAACCTTGTCTCCTTTTCCCACCCTCCAATTACAGCCTCTTCTCCATAGTACTTGAAGATGCAAACATTCATATGAAATGACTCCTACAGATCTAGGCATTGAATGGTTTATACACGTAGTAGTTTTCTACGTGACGAATGCTAGTATGCATTCACCTGTGCCTTAATTAGAGCGCATTAGTGGCAAATAGCCTCGGTTGGATGTTAATTAGAGCGCATTAGCGACAAATGCTAGTATCTAGATCATTTGTTTTATCATATGACCCAAAATCATTTCACTTCAATTTTTACGGTGTCGTACCTACTTTAAATATTACTAATAGTGTATAATTTGTGAAAAATGCTCTGATATATTGACGCACGTTCTAGAATATAAAAATATTATAAAATCATTTGTCTAGGTAAGAATGATGCATTCGGGGTTTAGATGTTGAAAATACAATACAATTTTGCTTAACGGTGAAAATTTATTTTATTTTGACTTCTAAAAATAGAAAGCAGCTTTTCATGCACTTGAGCATAGAATAGGATCCATAACTAAATTATTGGTATTAAAAAACCAAATACCACAATTTGCATCCCATTCTTATATGTACTCATTTCCAAACGTGGCCTTATTCTTTTTCCCCTTGTCCAACCTATCTGGTGTTCTGAGTGCATGGTCCATCATATGTCATTCGTTTTACTAGTACCATCGATCAAAATAATAACACATATTTAGGGCACCTTCCAAGAAAGCGAAAGTTGTGGGAAATGTAAGATAAGATGTAAATTGCAAAATTAATATGAAATAATAGATGTAAAGTTGGAATAAATATGTTTGTTGAGATGTAGTTGATAAGAAAAATAATTTAAATAAAAAAATAAAAGTAAAAAAATATGATGATTAGTTAAGAAATGATGGACCTCCAAAACTACTCTACTGTAATTTCTTGCCCAACGTTTTCAATCTAAACGTGCCCTTAAAAATAACAAACTTCTGTCTTCTGTATGACGTATTGTTGGGAATATCTTTTTTAAAGTAGGCGCCCACATGGTGCGTTTGGGGGAACCCAATCCAGTGCACCCGGGTGCACTGCACCTACTTTTTTTATTTTTTTTTGAAATTTTTTTCATGAAGCTATTAATATAGATTTATTTAACATATGTATCAATTTTTACTATTTTTGGAGATTTTTAGATATTTTTTTTAGATTTTTTAAAATCAGTGGCATTTTTCGTAATTTTAAATTACCGAAAATGCCACTGATTTTAAAAAATATAAAAAAAATATCTAAAAGTCTCCAAAAATAGTAAAAATTGATACATATGTTAAATAAACCTAGATTAACCATTGTATAAAAAAAATTTAAAAAAAAAATAAAAAAAATAGGTGCAGTGCACCCGGGTGCATTGAGGCTGAACGCACCCGGGTGCACCTGGATTGGTTTCCGCGTTTGGGAGCGATGGAGAAGTGGGATAGTGTTAACTTTTTAAAATTGTGAAAGTGATGTAAAAGGACATTAGTCAATTAAAAATAAAAAGAAAAGTTGTACGTGACAAATATTAGTAAATAAAGGTAGAAAAGGAAAAAGTTGAATAGTTACGCTGAATAAAATGATTGAAGTGCACTGTGAACTGTGATTCCGACTTCCCCTCCTTTACGTTTCCAAACTTATCTTTTCAATTCTCACCAACAATTTTTTTTCAACCTGCGTGCGTGTTTTTGGTCATTTGCTGCCTGCTGCTCGGGAAGGCTAGCTTGCCTTTCTTCCCAAGAGGGCATGGGCCGCATGCAGTAGTGCAACTTAGTATCGGGTCGGTCTGACCTGGACCGGTTTCAATCCGAAATTAATATCAAAGCTCGACCCGGTCTAAATCTGGTATTCTTTCTAATTTATTAAAATAATTATGTTTATTTATGCATTGAGTATTTCAATTATAATTGAGATAAAAGTTATTTCATGTAATCATAACTTAATTAAATGATAAAATGTTTATTCTAAAACTTAAATGTTGTATACATTTATCAATAAAAGTTGAATATATTACATCTAAATTAATTTTATTTATAAATAATTATAAATATACAAACTCTTTAAAATTATTGCATAATACTTATTAATTATGAGATATATATCTAACTTTTATAAAATTTTAGATAGTGATTTCATGTAATCTTATTCATTTTTCTTACTTCGATTGTTTTTCATAACATTACCTTGATTGTTATGTGTAAATTCATTACGTTTATTGTATTTAGAATTATCTTTTAATTAAAAGACTAATTTTCATCAAAACTAAAAATATCATAGGGCTTTCATCAAAAAAAAAAATATCATAGGGCATATAAATATATTCACATGTAAATCATTTATGTATTAATGCAAATTTAAAAAATTTGTTATCTTTATAGGTAATTTCAACTTCGATTAGTTTGAAAGCAACCCGAATTTCAACCCGAAACCAAGATCGAAATCAACGCCAACCCGGTCCGAACCCGGATTCTAATATTAGGATTCGGGCTCTCTCAAACCCGGTATAATCCGACCTAAGTTGCACCCCTAGCCACATGGCCTGATGGCCGACTTCTTGAACTTAAAATTTTGGCCTTCTTTTATTATCATTCCAGCAACGAGCTAGGGATGTGGTGGATTAATGATATCAGAGTATCAGACAGATAAATTTAAACAATTAATTATAAAAAATTATCATGAAACATTGTCCATTATTATTAGGGGCATTTGCTCTCACACCTACGGATTTGCCACAAATTGAGTTCATGTCTCAAATTTGAAACTTATTACAAAAATACTTATAAATATTTAAAATATTTGCAATTATACATATGACAAATTTTAACCTCTTAATAAATCTGAACTATCTATTGTGTTTATTAATGTGGATTTAATTGATATGTCAAACAAGATTCCGGCTTCTATACATCCAAATATACCAATTCACTTCGATACTCCCTTCTAGTTTAGGCCATATTGTGATGATTTTGTTAAATCTAATCAATCTATTGTATTTAACACTATTTATTTTATTTAGATATTAAAAATTATCTCAATTAGTAACTTGTGTCATTCTCAAAATTAACAATTTCTTAAGAATGACTTTAAATCCATTAAAAATGATTTGTTTATTATAAGGACTCGTGAGAACTTCATTTAATATCTAAAATATTTACAATATTCATTCTACTTACATTAATAATTCTATAGACTTTTATAATATTTTAAAACTTTGACATATGAACTCAAGTGATTTTCTAAGTTTGTATATAATTTTATACATTTTTAGAAGACGTGACATACACGTACATATAAGTGATATGATTTTTTGTATTTAAATAAAATAAATAGCGATAAATAAAATGAATGAATTAGATTTAACAAAATCATCAAAATAGAGCCTAAACTAAACAGGAGTACCAAAATCTCGTCAAACAATATAAAAAGATACAACCGGAATAAGTGAAAAGATTTTTCCCTTTTATATATTTCCAAAAAGACCGTAAATATACCAAGACTAGAATTGTGTGGAGCCATTTGGATCACAATGAACTACATTTCGTAATTTAAACCATTGGATTTAATATTTTTTTATTGTGTCATCCATGTTAAATGATCGGGTATAACGTATGCTTTAATAAGAGATAAACGAGACAAATGCATTAACTTCAACTTTAAATCTTAAATCTTTCACTCCCACAACCTACACACTCCCCTCAACCATATCCGATTTAATATTAATCTGGAAGGTTGGAAATTCGCAACAGAACCATTCAGGCTTTAATAGCTCTATTTGGAAGCTGGAGTTATTTATATTACAATGAATAGAGCTAGGAAAAGCTAGAGCTATTCGAATTCTAATGAATTAGGTTTTGTAAGTTGAACCATCGGGTCCTTAAACCCGCAGTATTCTTGAAAATTCTCAAACCAATCAGGCTTCATTAGCTAAAGATTGAAAAATCTAGAGCAAAGCTACTTGGATTATGACGTATTAGATTTCGATAAGAAAATTCCAAATAAACTCAATAAGGCTTCGAAAGCTCTTTTCTGGATAAGCGGGAGCTATTTGGATTATAATCTATATCAAATAGAGCTTTGGCCTTGTTCACATCTGCAATACGAAGGGAATGAGACGAAGGAAATGGAATGGAAATGTATTGCTCTGTATCAAAATTATAAAAAAAAAAAAATTGAAAATGTGAGAAATTGCAGTATAAATGAAAATATAAGTTTTATATACTGGCCATGAAAAAATCGGAAAATAAAAATTTATGAGTGTATTTGGCAATGATGAAAAACTATTTATCTAAAATTTTGCACTTTCAATTGCTATTTTTTATAATTATTTTGTCACATCTTTCTATAATATTACTTTATATTTCAATCATTTCTCGAAACTATTAGCACAATTATATTGTCTATTTTAAATTTATTTTTTTTAGTTTTATCAATACTCTTCTCACACCATATTATTTCTCTCATTTAAAAGATTTCTCCTTAGAATTTTTTTCAAAAGATTTATCAAAAGCCAAATACACAATATGGATATATTTGGAAAGTAATAAAACTTTTTAATGAAAAATTTTTAGTATGAAATTTTTTAAAATGAAAGAAAATAATATGAGAAATAAAGAAAATAAGTTGACTGTGTAAAAATAATTGAAAAGTAAGATAATTTGCATAATAAGAAATGAAAAAATAATAAAATAATAAAATAATTACATAGTGAAAAGTTTTAATGATTTTTTTTTTAAAAAAAACAAACCCGTGCATTTACAACTCTATATCCTCATCCCAATGCCATTCCAAGTGCGAAGAGGATAACCATTTGGTGGCTAAACAAGAAACATTTTTGAAAATCACAAGGAATGCATTCAGGCTTAAATATCTATGTTCATAAAAGTTAGAGCTGTTTGGATTATAATGCATTGGATATTAGTTAATCAAACCATCAGTTCATTAATAAGTTAGAAAAAGAATTTTCGTAAATCTTCATAGAGGAAAATTATCGGCATCGGTAGTCGGAGCCCAATTGTATACACCGGGGTGCGAATATGTATTTTTTATTTTTTGAATTTTTTTTACATAATTTAAGTGTGTTTAATATTTGTATCAACTTTTACAATTTTTGTAGATTTTTATATTTTTTTCGAATTTTTAAAAATCATCCGAAAAAATTGTAAAAATTAATATAAATGCTAAATATATTTAAATTAATAGTTTCATAAAAAAAATTTCAGAAAAATAAAAAACAGTTGAAATACACCGGGTGCATTAAGTGCATGGGCTCCGCAGTCCGTACTGGCTAGTCTGGTTCGGTAATTTAAAATTACGAAAAATGCCACTGATTTTTAAAAATCTAAAAAAAATATCTAAAAATCTCCAAAAATAGTAAAAATTGATAAATATGTTAAATAAACCTAGATTAACCATTGTATACAAAAATTTTCAAAAAAAAATAAAAAAAAATAGGTGCAGTGCACCCGGGTGCGTTGAGGCTGAATGCACCCGGGTGCACTGAATTGCGCTCCGATATGAATCCCGATCTGAATCCCACTGCAGGCCGCTGGCAGTGTAGTTTCAGCCAGTCCCGGACTCCTGGTCGACCGGAGGAAATCAGAAACCGGCGGGAACGCCGTTTCGAAATCGGAAAAGTTAACGAGAGGCAGTTTTTTTTTTAATTCGCAAATAACCCATTACGCTTCAATACTTCTGTTTGGAAAAACCAGAGCTAAATGAAGCATAATGGATTGGATATGATTAAACCATCGGATCATTTAGCAGAAAAAAAAATCCCACTGCAGGCCGCTGGCAGTGTAGTTTCAGCCAGTCCCGGACTCCTGGTCGACCGGAGGAAATCAGAAACTGGCGGGAACGCCGTTTCGAAATCGGAAAAGTTAACGAGAGGCAGTTTTTTTTTTAATTCGCAAATAACCCATTACGCTTCAATACTTCTGTTTGGAAAAACCAGAGCTAAATGAAGCATAATGGATTGGATATGATTAAACCATCGGATCATTTAGCAGAAAAAAAAATCCCACTGCAGGCCGCTGGCAGTGTAGTTTCAGCCAGTCCCGGACTCCTGGTCGACCGGAGGAAATCAGAAACTGGCGGGAACGCCGTTTCGAAATCGGAAAAGTTAACGAGAGGCAGTTTTTTTTTTAATTCGCAAATAACCCATTACGCTTCAATACTTCTGTTTGGAAAAACCAGAGCTAAATGAAGCATAATGGATTGGATATGATTAAACCATCGGATCATTTAGCAGAAAAAAAAAATAAAATTGTGATTTTCAAGGCAATTCGTTCTCTGGAAGAATCCAGCGTCCGTACTGGGGCGGGTGGACATGAATTCCGATTCGAATCCGGCTGCAGACTTGCAGAGTGCAGGCGGCAGAGACAAAAAAGGGAATCCCCGCCCGTCTCAGTCGGCTAGAGGGGAAGCCGTTTCGGCTGTTGGCCGTAACACGCTTCAAAACTTCAAGCGTACGCATTGCATGGTGCACGTCACAGGATAAATGGCCTAATGGACCAATCGAGACCGTTCAGCACGCACGGAGTATATTACAGCAAAGGAAGGCGTTCCATGGGATGCCAGATCAAAATGACTGCGAGGCAATACCGTAGCAAAATCGGAAAGAAATCCACCGCGACGGTTCGTCCTTTGAACCGAGGAGTTTTTTTCAGTGCTCACTAACAAGTAACGTAGAAACGTACCCACAGATCCAATGCATCTGGCCGCACGCGAGGCTAGAGAATTATTTTTTATAATTCTTTTTTCTGGAATTTAATAAATTTTAAAATTTATTTAATATTCTATTTTAATTTATAAAAATAAACATACTCTGTGTGGCTGGATGCATGGGATAGGCAACCATATTCGAAATCAACAAAATAGAAAAAAAAATCCAAAATTCTATCCAAAAAAAAAACAGACACCCCAAAAGTGTTCCCCATTGGGGCCCGTCTGCCCCCCCGTGTATCATCTCCTTCATTACTCAGCATCAGGCGCATAGCCCGCCGATCGCACATACGGAGTCAGCCAGTGTGCCATGCCATCACGAGGCCTACGTGCAGAGCAAGCCACCCTGCCAACAAGCCTGCAAACTCCTCTGACATGAAGCGTAGGGTATTAATTGAATGCGTAAGTGCGTTAGGATATCAAGCACGTACGTTTGCGACTGTGTGACCGGAAAAAATGATGAATCACGGAAAGGAAACATCACTGGTAACGCGTAAAATTATAAGACCGTGGGAAATGCAAATATATATATATATATTGAAAAATATGTGATGAAAAATGATAAAGATACAGTTCAAGTAAATAGGTTTTTGATGTATGTAGATGTTAAGAAAAATGGTTGGATATAAAGATAAAAGTATAAAAAATAATATGATTGATAGAGCAATGATTGATCTTAAGAAATTAAATCTCATGAGTTTCTTATGCTTCCCACACTTCATGATTTCCAAACGTCTCCTTAAGGGTATGTTTGGTAAATTGCAAAACTCAGGTGACAAGTTTTTCACGGAAAAAACTATCAAATATCCGCTTCTGTCAACATTAATTGTGGCCAGCAATGCTCGGTTTTCATGCAACTTACTTTTGTGCACACATGCAATCAGCAAAACTTAAGCACGTGTGGGGCCCAACATTTGCACGCAACTCCTCGGTGTGAAAGCATGATATGACACATTTTACATTTCGAGACTCAGGATTGATAAGTTTTATACTCTCTATTGAGTTTTTTCTTTTACCAAACAGACCCTAAGCGAACTGTGTAATTTATATTAAGGGTGTGTTTTGCAATAGGAACAAAACGTCAAGTTAAAACTTTTCACTTTTCACAACTACCCTATTTGTTAATCATTTTTTCACATTTCCCTATACAACTACCCTACTTTTCAATAATTTTGACACAATTATCTATACAGCTAACTTATATATTTTAACTTTATTATATTTGCTCTTCACATTACCTCTATCCTATCACATCATTTGACAACTTTTACTTTCTAAAGCTTTTCATCAAAAGTTGTATCCATTCCCAAACGCACCCTAAATAACTGGCATAAAGTTGAAATAAATAGGATATTTAGAATAAAAATAATTAAAAATATAAGTAAAGTTAAAAAATAGGTAGTTTAATTGTAAAATAAGTCGTTGAAAAATGTGTTTACTACGTCAAATCATCTCATTCCATACCATTTGTTGAAGGTCCTCTACGCCCACTTAAAAAAAATAATTTTAATTTTTTTGAATTTCTTCGTATACTCGTTTATTTAAGCATGTTTAACATGTAAAATAAGTTTTATTATTTGTAAATATGTATGTATATTTTTGAGATTTTTAAACACAGGATTATTTTAGTCATTTTAATAAATGACTAAAATTTGATTTATATGTTAAATATATCTATGTTAACAAATATATAAAGAAAAACAGAAAAATATTTTAAGTGAATTTTTTGAAATGAACTAAGACGTTTAGCTAGCTCTAGCTAACAAAATCATTTCTTTATAAGTAAGTAATTTTAAATAAATATATGTATTATAATATTACTTATATTTTCTTTTAAAACTCGTATAAAAAGTGTATTTGATTTTGGTAATGCAAATTATTTTGAAACTATTATATTATATTAAGTTTTTAATCATGCCAATGTAAATTATTAACTGCGTATATTTTTAAAGAAACTACATCGTACTACGAACTACTAAGTAGTGAGTACCACGAATTTAGTAGACAAAGTTCTTTTAGCCATTTTTATCTTAGTATTATTTAGTTCTAATAATGCTAATAATATTTTTTAACTATGTAAATATTATTTAGTTTGATTTAGAAAAATGCATATATACTTTTCAATATTTAAACCAATTATCGTAGAATGTTGTAATAAAAATTTGAATAATACCTCTTCTGTAGGCATGCAGAATGAAAATAATAAAAAATAAATTATTACTGTTAAACTTATATTGACATATATTCTTATATATAAAAATTTTATTATTCATCTAGCTATAGTGATATATTTTAAGTGCATCACATGAAATCTAATGATACAAATATTTAAGTTATATTTATATTGCCAGTGCTCAAGATTATCTCTACAAAATTTTCATAATACGTTTTAAATATAAATGTTACAAAAAATATTTAGGAAATTTATAATTTTATCCACCTTTGATAACAAAAATTTACTACTCACTTAATTGTTAAAATATGAATCGTTTAAATGACAATTCAGAAATAGAAACAATGTAATGTTTGTAAAGTAATTTAAGCACTAAAAAAAACCTAAAAAGATTTTCTATTGAGGGCTCACTTGGTAAAATGTAAAAAACTGTGGATAACTTTATTGAAAAATTGATGGAAAAGTGAGGGAGTGAAATGATGTAATTAGGATAATGATGACAAGCAAACAAAAATAAAGATGAAATACTCTGTCAAACTGGAAAATGTTTAGAATGTAAAATAACAGTAGAAAAACATAACGATTGAGTAGTTCACATGTTAAATTGTATTAAAAATGTGTACGGCCAAATTATTTCAGATACTTGCCAAAAGAATCCTAACATTCAAAAAGATTTTTTATATCTCAAATACATATCATTTTAAACCTTTCAATGCAAATAGTATTTTAAATATGGAAAATGCCAAGGTGCGTTTACCTGCAAACGGCCTTAACTTGATAATAAAATTGAAATTTAACCCGTTTATTATATTATTTGAGTTGCGCCTTTGAATCTTTTGCGACCGCAAATTTGAACCGTTGGTTCACGCTGGATGAACGCTGGCCATTTGACCAACCGGACAGCGGCGCAAAAAGGGCATTCGGGCGGTCGTGCGGGTTCGAATCCCATTCGGGATTTTGGCAAAAAAAAAAAAAATTTTTGAGCGGGAGCAGGTGGTTTCCCGAGTGGATGGGGTATGAGAGCAGTTAGTCTCCCGGTTGGTTGGAAACTGTGTCTTCAGATTTTTTTAGAAAAATATGTATGTCCCAGATTTGTAAAAATATCTCAGATCTTCAGTATAATATTTGTTGAGATATATGTAATTATATACTAATAAAAAAAATGCATTGCAAACAGCAACAATAGAACGCCCATGTAAACAACAACAATAGAACGCCCATGTGGCTGGGGGAACATGCAGCTGAATTAACGAGGGCGGCTGAGGAAAGAGGAGTTCCGCCATACTATACTCCTCTCTTTCCCCGAAAAGCTCCGAAAGAGAGCGCATTAACTGATGCCGCATGCCTCAATGCACCCGGTGTACTACATTTTTTTTTTTTTTTTTTATGAAGCTGTTAATATAAATTTATTTAACAAAAATTACCGAAAATACTACTGATTTTTAAAAATCTTTAAAAAATATCTAAAAATCTCCAAAAATAGTAAAAATTGATACATATGTTAAATAAACCTAGATTAACCATTGTGTAAAAAAAAATTTAAAAAAATAAAAAAAAATAGATGTAGTACACCCGGGTGCATTGAGGCTCAATGCACCCGGGTGCATAGGATTGCGTTCCAGAGCGCGGAGGGAAGTAACGTTGCATCAACGCTGGACCTCCCCAAGCAAGAGTCGCATGCATGCCCTTAAAATATTGTTTTTCATAGTAGTCGAAAGAGGAATTTGATGTCATTGCTTTGATGCCTTGAAAATCAGGTTTTCAAATTTTTTATTTCAGTTATTTATTGATTGGCAATGCCTATAAATTGCTTCACTTTTCAAAAATACTAAATTGTAGTTGGATTTTTCAAGTTATTCAAATAGGATTGTTGGTAAATTCTTGCTTCCAAATTATTTGCTCGAAATGTCTACTTTTTATGCCCATTTGTGCGCGCGCAAAGAGATCTCCATTTTTTTTAAAAAAAAGTGGATGTTATGAATAATACAGATGATCTGGTCCATAATTCTTTCACTAAAAGGTTCATAAATGAATTTTCGGACATAGCTGGGCATCATACAAAGTGGTCATAACTCACAACTTAGACTGACAGATGCCAGATATCTCAATAGTTTCCATATAAGGATTGTCTCTGAGTCTCAGCACATAGATTCCATCTTTCATTCTAGTGGCAAGGTTCTAATGCCGCAATTCAAACACGGAAATACTTAGTGGTTTTCTATTAGATTTTGGATATACATATATAATAATTACATATTGTAATACCTTAAGCATTAAAAACTATGTAAATCAATGGTAATATGTATGATGTAGCCAAAGGATTCAGATAATAATAAGATTTTGATGAATTAAGGGTCGTATATGTGAAAGATTACACAAGTGCTGAATGCGCAATTCTAGTTACTGTGAAATGGATTGACAAAATTTGAAAAAATAGCTTGATAGAAGCTTGAAATGGGTTTACATGTGGTTGTTAGATGATTTTGGATATGTGAGAACCTATCATTTGATTGAATGATAAACGTTTGAAATTTAACCATCGTGTGTGGATTTTGAAAAAAAGAGAGCATTATTTAGAATTGATTCATTTTAAAATGTATTAGACATGGATAAGATGCCTAGCATGTTTATAATGGGTATATATGGTTATGGGTGAAATTTGAATGATAGATTTGATGTACGAAAGAAATTAGCCTAATTTTATAGTTAAGCCCTAAAGAATTATAAAAATAAAAATGATCAAAGATCATTGATAAGAGTCATGATTTGCATGAGAATGACAGTATTCATGATTGAAATGTATACGTGATGCTTGAGAATGAATTTTGTGTGCTAATTTTGAGAATAGAGTCATTTGAGACTAATAGTAAAAATTTGGTAAGTAATAAACTTAATGGATGAAATTTTAGAAATTACATGGAATATGATGGTTTCTATTATGAATGTGATGTTAGATGTATGTGTGATATGTGAGAAATATTTTTGAAAGCATTAGAAGTGATATATGTAATTTTAGCCAATGATACCCGTTGTAAAGGCAAAACGGCTAAAGAGTTGAGTTGACGGGTCAAATTTTATATCAGACATGTTTTGAAAAACAAATACTATAAATTTGATATTATAATGATAAGAGATATGTATGAATAATTGGTTGGGATTTGAAAATATTTTGACAAGTTACGATTATCTATCTTGTGAACGGGTAAAGGTTGTCGGCAAAGCTGCCTAGTAAAATGCATGCTAAATTTTGTAGTAATGTAATTTTGAGTTAAAATTTTGTGGAAAGATAGTACTTGAAGTTAGAAATTCAACCCAAAAAATTTGTCTCAATCGGAGTTGTCTATAGAAGTTATGGGCAAAATGGTGAAACATAGCTGAAAACGGGCTATTTATGGCCCCACATGATTCAAACCATTTGAGACGCTGTTTTAATCGGGAAGGATCCGAACCAACCCTATTTCGATTCCGTTTCTTTTCTTTTTTCCTCTTCACGGCCCTAGACCTCTACCTTAATGAAAACTCACCTAAAAGTGTTTGAATCCATGTGATTTTACATCAAGGGAGCTTAATGAATCAAAAAGAAAGCTTGGGGCTTTGAAGATCTTGGGTCTTTTTGGATAAAAATAAATTTGAGGTACGCAGGTTATTTGTTTTGAAATAAATGATAGATTTGGGTTGCAAATGTTGTGTTTTGATATTTGTTTATGGGCATCGACTTCTCTTAAATGATTTGGTTGAAATTTCACGATTTAGGGCTTCTGTAAAGATTTTTAGGAGGTGAAAATTTGGGTGTTTTAGTGGAAACATATGTAGTTGATGAAATGGAAGTGGTTGACAGTGATTTCGTTTATGATATTATGATGTACTGGGTGGAATCCCATGGACTTAAAAGTGATTTGGGCTTGAATTCTCTATAACGCCTATGATGTGTTCGATGAAATACCTAAAGAGGCTAAAGGTGAGAAAATGATGAATAAATGGGTGGGTGAGACCTTTGTGACACGAATAATTTTTGCAAATACTTGAGGGCATATGTGATAGTGAATTATTGAAAACGTAACTCATGATGGGCTTGATGTGCACAAGTTGTATATTTTGAAATGGAGATTTGAACTTCGTTGCTTGAGCTTGTAGATTATTTATGCTGATTTGTATAACCCTCGTGTTGAGGGGAGAATGATTGTTCCTAGTTTAACATAGCTTGAGACTAGGGTTGAGGAGACCAAAAGTGCACTCATGCCTTGATATGATTGTGTCTGGATGGATTCCGGAATAGTTTGATATTAGAATTTGTGATGAATTGGCATGGGTCATGCATTTGGATGGATTTCAGAATGGTTTGGTGTAGGCTTTTGTATGTCACATGTTGTTTTGATGATTTGGGGCTAACCCCTTCGATAATGGCTTGATTATTGTTTTTGCATGGTTTTGTGAAACCACATGGTGTATATTTTGTTAAATGAGTATGGGCATGGTTTTGTAAAATTAATGACGCGTGGTTTTAGCAAGAGCATGATGCATATGGCATGAGTGATGCATGTGCATGGTTTGCATAGGATTATTCATAACCTTTTATTGACATGAGGATAGAGTTGTCCATGGCCCTTGATAGACATGAGGTTGGTTTGGTTTCATGTGTGTGCTTGTGGTATAACATGATTGTGTGGGGCTAGTGAGAGCCTGATGTTTGCATTGCATGTGTTAGCACAGCATATGATGAACTTGGCATAGATTTGCTGTTGTTTTTACCATTATTTTGTGATGGGGTTTACCATTATTTAAATTGCTAAATTTTTATACAGAACTTGTGTAAATAAGTTGTTTTATTCCTTTTCTATTAATTTATCTACTTGTGTTATATTTGCTAATATTGATTGTATTTGTATGTCGAATTAAACTAACTTTAAGTAATAGAAAAAACGTTAGGATCATTCTTGACTTTATGAATTTAGACCTTGCAGTAAGAATTAAACAACTCACTGCTCTTATAGTTAAAAGTTTCAATGAGTAACAACAAGAATTTTGAGAGGTAAGATAGTTCAAATTGCATAAGTCTTGTGGACATGAAATGTGAAATTCTAGAAACTTTCGTGGATGCTATATTTGAAAAAGGTAACTAATGCTAAGATTTTCATTACAAAATTAAAATTGCTTTGCTGAAAGCAATAAAGTTGACATAAGTATGATTTTGTCGATCTTGATTTTATTAAGATATAAGAATAAATGATATATAAGGGAGTACATGATAAAAGTTCTTGCTTTAAAACTAAAGACACAAATGTTAGAGTTGTCTTAAAATTTGCCTATATATTCGATTTTGGTTTCTCTTCTAGCATAATTTGGTCAGTTTAAAATTAGTTATAATTGCTAAAGGATAAATGATTTTCTAATATGCTCATTTCTTACTTGTGCAAAAAGAGGATAAGTTGAAGCAAAAAAATATTGAAAATACTCACTTGAAAAGTACCTACAATGACATGAATAAGGTAAGAAAATTGCAGATAGTCAAACATAAAAATAACAATAGAAACCATAATATAAAATTTTCTATTGCTTTTATTAGGTTTCTGGACATATGTAGATGAAATGTACCAAATATTGCCCTTGGTGTGTTAAAAAGGCTATACTTCTCACTTGAATTTCCCCAAAGGTTAATTCAGTCTTCGTTCTAAGACATGTTTTATGAATAAATCTATTCATATTATTCACATAAGAGTGTCTATGTGGGGATATACGAGTTGCTAAAAACCACATGATGATAAAAGAGTAATCTATAAAGACGAAGACAAATTAGTTAAGGTTGAAGTTATATGCATATTTTAGGTTATTGCTAGATCCAAATTTTATTTAGATTCAAGAGAGACATGTGATATTGTCTTTTGAAGGAATTTGATTTCTATTTATGTATTAAACAAATCTGATTTTTTTTGTTTATTTGGATATGGTCGGTGTAATCTTTTTTGAATTCAAATATTCTTGGGTACATTAATTGCTCTCAATGTATAAATTTTATAATCTCATATCCATATTTTCTTGACATGGGAAATATCCGGCTCTTTAAAGATATTGAGTTTGAGGGAGAGATAAGATTATAGTTGATTTATTTTTGAAGCAAAATCACACAATATATTATTGAAAATATCATTGATTGAGGTGAACATGTTAGCCATGATGAATAAGCTTCACACCCTCAAAGAATAGATATTATTAAGAAAATCCATTGGGGAAGGAGAAGTATAATTTTTAGGTTACATTATATTCTCCCAAAAATTTAAGGATGATATTGAATTAGTGAAAAAATGATCAAATTAGTTTTCACCAATTCATGCAAAGTAATAAAACTTCAAGAGCGAGATAACGACAAATAAGAGATTATATCAATGAAAGATAATGAGATTTTAGGAACTTGTTTCATTGCTTGAAGGTATAAATATTATTAGTTGTAAATGGATATTTAAAACCAAGAGAAATTTAAATAATAATATGAAAATATATAAAACTCATATTGTTATAAAGAGCTTTACTAAAAAAGATAACCTTAATTACAAAGAGACTTTATATCTGATTTCATTAAAAGTTTATTTCAAGATGATAATGACTTCAATACTAGATTTTGACATTGAACTATGTTAAACGGATGTAAGAATAATGTTTCTCAATAGTGATATTGATAAAACAATTTATAAAGTATAGTCATAAAAATATACAAAGAATATGGTTTGCATATTAAAGAAATTCATCTGCGAGTTCAAGCAAGTTTTCTGTCAACGATATTACAAATTTTGTCTTATTTGGTTTTGAGATAAATCTGATCGACGATTATTTATATTACATGTTCAGTAAAAGTAATGATAAATTCATTGGAAGTAAATATATTTTTCTTATTTTATATGTTAAGGACATACTACTTTCCAACATCAATATAGATTTATTGCGTAAAATCAAGATATTAATATTAAATAAATTTGAGATGAAAGATCATAAAGATGCATATTTTATATTAGAGACTTAGATACATCAGATTTCTCTTGGTACATTCGTGGATTATCACATAAGGCCCATATTAAGAAAGTATTTTAGACATTTGACAAGAAATTTAGACAAATCAAGAAAATGCAAAAATTTTCATATGTTTCAATAATAGGAAGTCTGATGGATGCTTGGGTCTGTACACATTTGGATGTTGCATACATCATTGGGATATTAGGCAAATATCTAAGTAATCTTCAAAGAATAAAACACTACATATTCACATATAAAAAGTTGGATATCATTTAATATTTAAATTCTATCTTTGTTGGATTGCAATTTTAGATCCATTTCAAAACATATTTATCAACTAGTTGGATGAGCTGTATCAGGAAAAAATGTTAAATAGACACTAATAGCTTCTTCTACCATGATAATTGAGTTTATTGCATATTATGAGACATCTAATTATGAAATTTGACTACGGAAATTTATTACAAGATTACAAATGTAGATAGTATAGAAATATCACTTTAAGTTACTTGTGACAACAAGTTAAAAGTCTTATATTCTAACAACAACAAGAGTTCAACGAAGTTCTCAATTGTTAAGAAAAAGATTGAGGAAGGTAAAAGTGTTTATAAAACATGTTAGAACAAACTTTTTAGTGTTTATAAAGTATGCTGGAACAAACTTTATGGCTATGGATCCACTTACTAAGAGGTAGCACTCAAGGTCTTTCAGAGATACACTGCTTATCTGTGTTATATAATTTAATGATATGTTAGTTCAGCGATACTTTATATTTATGTGCTCTTTTGGTTCAGACACTTCATTATGGTTAAGAATATTTTTTATAAAAATAAAGTATCAATATTTTTGGTTATTTAGTATTTAAGTTTTCGGTGTGATCTTATAACGAATGAAGTTGGACTAGTTGAAAATAGGCATGTCATATCATATTGCATCAAATTTTTATGCTACGTCTCCATATTTGATCTATCACACTTGATTATGTTTGATATACGTGACTCTGGATGAGTTTAGTTGTAATGAATATAGTGATGATAACCTTAATCTTATATTGGCATAACTAATTAATAGAATTGTTTGAAGATGATTTTGGTCATGACAACAAAAAGTTTTAAGCTCATAATATTATATACAATCATAAGACAATATATATGTAGTCTGAGTGATTATTAGATTTTGGACACATGTAATATGTTATTATAAAGAGTAACATAATTTGAAAGTAATTTTATAAGGTTTATAGATATAAATCATTTAATAGAGTATAAGGTCTTTTATATGTAAAAACCATATTGCCTAATTAATAATTTTTAATTTTTACGATGAGCTAAATTAAAAATAATAAAGGCAACTGTTTATATAAACAATTATTGTTTTAAGATTATACACGTGAGTTTCTTTTCTAACATCTCATTATTATAAAAGAAAGAGTCTTCTTTTTCAAAAAATCCTATGCACTAATTTGAAAAATCAGAAATCACAAAATTTAAAAGCAAATATCCATTCATATGGATTTAATTATGCTTCCATTTATAGTATGTTTTTCTCGATGATTTAGCATAGAGAATCCTTGGGTGATTATAGTTCTAATTGATAAGATTTTTTTAACATATTCGTCTTTCCACTTCAAGACTCACAGAAGTTGTAATATTTGTCCACATCCACCTAAACAGGATGAGAGAATTTGGACGAAGATTTTTAATATTATAGTGAGATTAACATAAAAGAAATTAAATAGGGTGAGAGTTTTGACAATCATTTGATAGTAATTTGAAATACAAGTGTGATGCTCTAATAGCTGTAGCAGAATGCAACATTGAAAAAAACCATACCTCTACCCTTTTGAGGTACTCTTTGCCCAAGAGTCACAAATGTGGTGAAGGATAAAGATGTGAAAATTTATTGATGCAACATCATCTCTTTGCTTTCTGGGAGTTAGTAAATGTACTTACCCTCCAAGTTGTGGCACATTTGGTAACATGCATGAGAATATGGGGTGAGAAACCATGGTAGCATGGTTTTCGAGATCCATCATTCTTCAACTTATCATTGTATTTTTTTACTTTTACCCATATATTTCAATCATTTGTCCAATCAACTACCTTCCAACAAATTTATTTATTTTAATTTTACCCCTATTATTTCATTTTGATCATACGATTTTCAAAATATTTCATTTTCTACTTCCACTCCATCCCACATTTCTCACAACTTTTACTTTCCTAAACATCCCCTTGTGTGGAGAGAGAGAGAGAGAAGTATATAGCTAGATTCATCTTTTTCGTAATTCTGCTGTACATTCCCTTAGCCATGTCAATATTTTGTGGCTGTTATATGCAGTGCTTAAATGCGCATCGAACGACCCACATTTGTCAGTGTGGTGTTTGGTTGGACACAAAAAATGTCAACTAAAAATTTTCAATCTAAAACTTTTCATTTTCCATAACTATTCTATTTTTAATTATTTTTTCACATTTTCCTATACAAACAACCATATTTTCAATCATTTCCACAAAATCATACAATTAACCTATATATTTTAACTTTATTCTCTTTACACCTCATCATTACTCATATCATATCATTTTTTATTAACTTTACAACTTTTACCGTGAAAATTTTTCATCAAAAAGTCTTATCTCCAACCAAATACACGCTAGATGTGGTATCGCAAAAACACATTATATACAACATGTCATTTATAATTGTAGTTGTTTTGGTTGAACGCAACATTTCATTCAAATAATATATGTACGAGCTCATGATTAGTGCAAAATTAATAAAAGAAATCTTGATTTAAATATCAATTTGAAGATTTTTCTTTAACTAATAAATTATTTAAAACATCATTCCTGTATAGATAAATAATTATATAAATTATTATTATTATATTTTAATACATTAGTAAATGCACTAGTAAATAAATTTCAATATTTTTATAATCTAAGGGGCCGTTTGGCAAATAGTACATGTGGGGTGGGGTGGGAGCATGGCTTTGGAACTCAATAACTAATCTACTCAATAACCTTATTTTTCAACTTTATCTTTATATTTCAATTATTTTTCATGTCAATTATCATCCAGCAACTATATTTATTCTAACTTTACCTCTATCATTTTATATTAATTATACATTTTTCGAAATTTTCATTTTTCACTTCCCACCCCCTTCCCAGGATCCCACAAACTTTCACAATATCAAATATTTCCTAAAATTTTATGTTCCCCACAACTATTTTAATTTTAATTATTTATTTACATCTTCCTATATAACTATCACACTTTTCAATAATTTATTTATAACCACCTATGCAATTAACATTTCTATTTTAACCTTTTTCTTTATTTTTATTACTATTTTATCATATCACATCATTTTTTGCCAATTTAAAATTTTTTATAAAATTTTTTAAATTTTTTTGAAACATATCTTATAATATTTGCAACAACATGTTAAATCATATTCCAACGTACGACAAATGTTGCTTGGTAGATATGGTGCTACACCCTAACATGTGCTCCGACGAGACAATGACGACGAGCGGATGGGATGGAAAGTGAACATACGCGTTCTCTATCCGCACTCTAATGATGTAGATATATGAGGTGAGCAAAACTGGTGATATTAGAGGAATTTTAAATCCAAAATTGGGGTCAAATTTTGAAGGTAAATTACCTATATAAGGTATGTTCGGCAAATATATAAAAAAATTTATACGTGTGTCTAGAAGGTGATAAATTTTTGAATGAAAAATTGTAGGAAAATTTTTGAAATAAAAAAACGATGTGATAAGATAAGAGTAATAATAAAGAATAAATTAAATTAAATTAAAATGAATAAGTTTGTTATATGATAGTTGCATAAAAATAATTAAAGCGTAGAAAATGTAAAGAAATAATTAAAAATAAAGTAATTATGAAAAGTAAAAAGCTTTAAAATAAAAAAATATGAGTTTGAAGAGTTTTTATGTAGCCGACCATGTCTAAAAAACTTTTAATTCTCTATAATCATCATTTTTTTAATCATTTATTCGTATTTTCTTATATAATTATCATACTTTTTAAATTATTTTTATGTCACTACTGTTACAATTACTCAATCTATGTTAACTTTTTTCAAAACTTTTATCAAATACTGAATACGAATACAACATGAGCTACCTAGCAAGCGCAACGTTTTTCATCTATCCGCTTTTCACATCTTAGAGACTTTCGAGCATTTTTTGAAGTTTAATCCTTTCCTCATCATTTAATTGTGCATAATGTTCAAATTTATTCGCTAGATATATAGTTAAAGGTCTTCTATCTTGCCTTAATAATTCAATTCCCTCAGTCATTCGTTATTTGTTTTTTCTTATTACAGTTAAATGAGTTTTTAGATTTTTTAATCTCTAATTCATCTTAGCAAATAATATATTTGTTCTTTTATTTGTTTCATATAAGATCGAATTACTCCTAAAGCAGCGACAACTTCTCTATAAGCGATATAGTCATGAAGTTGTGGAGTAATATCATATTGAGCAATAATATGTTGGATTAATGTTTCTTCTTATCTTAATTCGTTTAATCTTCTTCTCAAATATCTTATTTGATATGGTAAAGGCATGATTAAAATTCTTCGTCAGAAGATGAATAATATTCCCATTCGAATTCTACAAGAATATTTTCTTCATTATTTATAATGTGAATAACATGGTCTAACAATTCTAGAGCTTGAGTTTCTAAATAAAATGCAATACAGTTTCGAAGAACATAATAATCACCATGTCATAATAATAATCTAAAAATACGATATGCTAGTTATTCATTATAAGAAAACGGAATATCATACATTAATTCACAAAGAAAACTTACATGGATATCATCAGATTTACAAAAGAGGATGAAGCTGAACAATCTTCACTCTTACTCACTCTTGCACTAGCACACTTATTCTTAGAAAACTCACAAGGCTCGAAGACTCTTCGATACTCTTTACATATGCAAACACTCTTATTTATAGACTGAAAGAAAGATGCGGATTTTACAATGGGTTAAGTCCATGGCGGACTTGAGATGAGAATAAGTCTGAAGTCTTATCGCTGGGTTGCGTGTCCTGGATGAAGAGGAGTCGAGTATCCCAACGAGATAAGGATGGGATAAAGCTGATGGCTTTGGCATCTAGGAATAGTGTTTTCTCGTGCTTGAATAGTAATATCTCTTCTTTTGATAATAGCGACATCAAATCAGTTGGAAAGTGATTGTGATGACAGGTCCATCTGATCTGAGTTTATCTGACTGTCGAACAATAACTCAAAGGCTTTAGCTCTTTGCTCTTCTGCAGATAGTCTTGGAAAATCTTCTTTAATAACTTATAATGCTCTTTTTAATGCTTCTTTGGTGGCTTGAGATTGAGCTTGAATTTGAGATATAAAATCATCTTTATTCTTCTCCTTTTCTTGATGCTCATAGCGGCGCAGACATCAACATTTTTCAAGGATATTTTTCATAATCAAATTTTGGCCACCATTTAATATGAGAAGAATAAGTCATGTGGGGAATAGATTCGAGTTTTGTATAAAATGTGAAATCCCAACGAATAATTCATGGAATATTTTCTTCTATAATAAATTAAATTAATGCTGGACCATTCTCTGATATAAGTGATTCAGATATAACTGTCTTTGGTAAAGATTTAAATAAATCGTCATGAATGATTTCTAATGTCATTCCCCAAAAATCCCAAAATTTGTCTATAAGCCAATTGGGGATAGGTTGACTTGGATTTTCAAGTATAAATCTGATCCACCATGAATGTGAAAAGAAATAATTTTGTCTAAATAAAATCTTTTGTCATGCTTCTTGATAATCCCAATAATTATATTTTAATACAGTGGGTCTGAATTTAGCTCTTTCAGTTATAGATGTTGGTTCTGGGAATGAAAATAATGTATTGGGGTTATGTGAAAACCACTGATCTAAGGGAATAAATTTTCTAATATGCAATTTAGAATATAATATCCAGTCATCTCTTGGGGGCTTTTGCAATATGCTCTATAGTAAAAGAGTGAGTTTGCAAAAAAATTCTTTCGTAATAATTTATGTCTTTTCCTGGAGATGGAGAAATAAACCATTCATTTTTAAAAAAAAACCTTCTATAAATAATAGTAGTGACTTCTTAAATAATTTTTTCATCCTTTTCTCCTGAAGATATAATATGTGAGAGATCTTTACTTCTAATAAGATCAACATCTAGTTTTTCTAAATTTTGAATAAATTTATTTGCATTATAAAGAAAATTATAATTCTGTGGGGTACTTGTGGAAGTAGAGGCTCTATGGGCCGGGTTCCTTGGAGGAACCGGTGGTTGCATTGGCCTGGCTGGAGACTGGTTTGATGATTGAGCTAGAGGTTGTTGTTGAGTCAACCAAAGACGTTTCCTACAAGAATTCTCTTAATAGATAATTAGGAAGATAATTATTTTTACTTTTAATATATTCTATTTGGAAGTTATATGGTGATAGCATTGCTTGCCAACGAGCAAACATATGATGAGATAGAAAATTCTTTATATCTTTTTGAATTATTTGTTTGGCTGCTCGGCAATCTACTCTTAATAAAAATTCTTTATTTATTACATCTCCTTGAAATTTATCTATACATATTACTATTGCCAACATTTCCTTTTTAATAATAGAATATTTCATTCTAGTTTCATTCCATAATCCTGAAGTATAACGAATCAAATATTCATTTTCTTAGTCTTTCTGCTGAAGTATACCACCATAGCCAATATCAGAAGCATCGGTTGCAACTATTTTGAATAATTCTGGATTAGCCGAATATAAGTATGAAAAATATTTAACTTTTCTTTTAATATTTCGAACTGCTTCAGTGTGCTTTTCCATCCATGGAGGTGAATTTTTTCTTAATATTTGTAATAATATTCTTCTATCATAGGCAACCTTTTCATAGAATTCTGCTACATAATTCAAACATCCTGAGAATATTTGTAATTATTTTTTATTTTTTATTTCATCTGGACATTTATCTGCAAAAATTATCGCTCTATTAATAGGTTGAATAGTATTATATTTTATATTAAATAACTTCATTTTTCTTTCTGATAATACTAAACTATTATGATGAATTATATTTTAAATATTTTTAAATGTTTCCAATGTTCTTAAATAGAGTTAGAGTATAAGAGAATATCATCAATATAGACTATTATAAACTCGAGATATGAATTAAATATATCATTCATAATGTTCTGAAATTTGGATGACGCCTTTTTGAGACCAGAAGGCATAACATTCCATTCATAATGTCCAAAAAGTACTGTGAAGGCAGTTTTATATTTATCTTCTTCAGCTATTTGGATTTGCCAATATCCTGATTTTAAATCGAACATTGAGAATATTTTTGCTTTTATAATTTTTTATAATAAATCCTTTTTGTTTGGTAAGAGATATCTGATCCATTTTAAAACTTTATTAAGTAGTTTATAATTTATAACTAACCTGGGAGCTCCTCTTTCAATTTCTGTTGCGTTGTTTACATAGAAGGCTGCACAGCTCCAAGGTGATTTACTAGATCTTATTAGTTTTTTTTATCTAGAAGAGTTTGTATCTCTTGTTTACAATATTTTAATAATTCTAAATTCATTTGTATAGGTCTAGCTTTAGTAAGAATTTTTTCTTCATTAAATTCTTCTGCATAGGGTAAATTTATTATATGTTTCTTCGTTTTCCAAAACTCATTGGGAAGTTCTGAGCATACTTCTAAACTTAATTTTTTTATGGAAGTCTTCAATATGTTTCTTTAATGGACCTTTGATTTGTTGTTCTGTATTTTTCATGGTATTTTTTTCTTTTAGATAACATAAAAAGTTTTTCTTATATAATAATGTTTCTTTTAACTCGGCTAGTAAAGACATTTTTGGTGGTTTTATAAATAAAAATATAAGCTCTTTATTTTGTATAGTAGTATGAATACTTTCATTTGCTACTAGAAAAAGTTTTATCATTTGTAAAAATGGAGTTCAAAGTATAATTTTTTGTTGCATATTCTTTATTAGCATAAATGGTGTTTGGAAACATATATTTTTGTTACATATATGTGCTTTTGATAATTTGTATTTTACTGTCATATCTGTTCCATCTGCGGTAGCTATTGAGAAATTTGTTCTTTTAAAATATTTGGGTGGAATTATTCATTCTTTAACACAATTTAAGTCTGCTCTTGAATCTACTAGTGTTATAAGTTCTATAGAAAAGTTTTCAGGATAATCTATGATTTTTAGAATTATCTTTGAATACAATTTTTGTGATATAATTTTCTGAGTTTGATATAAAGTATGTAGAGATGTTTCTGGTTGATTAAAAGCTTTTTCTTTAATAATTTCATTTAATTCTTGTTCGAACTTTTCTTCTTGTTCATGCCCTTCCTGGGTTTGATTTTCTGTTATATTATGGAGTTCTAATATATACATGTGTCAGGAAGGTGATAAATTTTTGAACGAAAAATCGTAGGAAAGTTTTTGAAATAAAAAAAATGATGTGATAAGAATATAAGATAAGAGTAATAATAAAGAATAAATTAAATTAAATTAAAACGAATAAGTTAGTTATATGATAGCTGTATAAAAATAATTAAAGTGTAGAAAATGTAAAGAAATAATTAAAAATAAAGTAATTATGAAAAGTAAAAAGTTTTAAAATAAAAAATTTGGGTTTGAAGAGTTTTTATGTAGCCGACCATGTCTAACAAACTTTTAATTCTCTAAAATTATCATATTTTTAATCATTTATTCGTATTTTCTTATACAATTATCATACTTTTTAATTATTTTTATATCATTAATGTTACAATTACTCAATCTATGTTAACTTCTTTCAAAACTTTTATCAAATACTGAATACAAATACAACATGAGCTACTTGGCAAGAGCAACGTTTTTCATCTATCCGCTTTTCCCATCTTAGTTCTACGTCACCATCCTCACCAGCCTTAGTTCCCGTCATAGAGCATTAAATAAACTCAAATGAGTGTCAGGTAAACGAGATAATTTTTAATATCGCAAGAAATTTATTCCTAAAATCATAATTCCCGTTCAAGAAAATTATTCCTAAATTAATTTTTTAAAATTTCAATAAGTTTTTAAATATTTTAATATCACTTTTTCTCATCACTGAGCATTCAATAAACTCAAATGAGTGTCAGGTAAACGAGATAATTTTTAATATCACAAGAAATTTATTCTTAAAATCATAATTCCTGTTTAAGAAAATTATTCCTAAATTAATTTTTTAAAATTTCAATAAGTTTTTAAATATTTTAATGTCACTTTTTCTCTAATCAATAAGAGTGGTTATATTCTCATTTGATCGTTTGCCTGTCTCATTCAAGTCCTATTCCATTTGAGCCCCCTTATCCAGCTGAAAAAACCTTAAAAATAGGGCGAGAATCGGGACGTATCAACCTATGACTCAGCATTGACCCGACCCATTTTTGACAGGGTAAAATCAATAGTTTTTAACTTGGTACAAGGACGAGTCAGAAATTTTAACCCAAATTCAAGAAATAGGGTCGGGGTTGATTGACTATGTCCCAACCTACCTCGCATGTATTAATTTATTAAAAATTATAAGTCTATGTTTAAATCTTATTATTATTATTTTTAAAATTTTTATTTTTTATAATCAACTATATCAACAGTATAAGTATCAATTTATCCAGAAAACAATACAAGAATTAATAAGAAAAATTTGCACATATATACAACTCTTTCGTATAATTAAATATTAACCTATTTTAATAAATTTATACTATATTTTCTTATTTTTTAGTGATGATATATTTTTAATAATTAGTAAAATATTGAAGCATATAGTATTTAAATTTCATACATAAGTATCTGTATGCTTGGTATGTATATGATTTCTTTAAATTATCTTATCTGACTTGCATTTTTTACCCAGCATTCTGTTCCAAAATTAGTCTAGTACTAATTTGAAGTTTGTCTTAGATTCTATTAAAAAAGTGAGTGTTAAATCGATCTTATCCTAACCTTATATAAAAAGAGGCATGATACAGTGCACCCGGGTGCACTTAGCCTTAGTGTACTCGGGTGCAAAAACTCATTTTTTAATATTTTTTTAAAATTTTTTTATACAACTATTAATTTATATGCATTTAACATGTGTATTAATTTTTACTATTTTTGAATATTTGTAGATATTTGTTTTGAATTTTTTAAAATCAGTGGTAGTGAATTACAAAATTGCCACTAATTTTTAAAAATTTAAGTAAAATATTTACAAATAGTAAAAATTAATACACAGGCTAAATACACATCGATTAACAATTATATAACAAAAATTCAAAAAATATTAAAAATGTGTTAAATACACCCGGGTACACTGAACCTAAGTGACCCGGTTGCAAATACCTATTTTTTATATATATATTTGGAACTTTTTTACACATTTGTTAATCTATGTGTATTTAACATGTGTATCATTTTTTACTATTTTTTGAGATTTTTAGATATTTATTTTGGATTGTTAAAATCAGTGGCATTTTAGTAAATTAACTAAAATTTCTAAAATGTCATTGATTTTTAAAAATTCAAAATAAATATCTAAAAGTCTCAATAAATAGTAAAAATTAATACACATGTTAAATACACCTAGATTAATAGTTATGAAAAAATTTTAAAAATAATATTAACAAATAGGTATTTGCACACGAGTCCACTTCTAAAAAATAGGGTTAAGACTGGGCAAATTTTGACCCGATATGGTCCGTCCTGACTCGCACTTTTAAAAAAATTCATATAGTATTATTTTACATGACATTAAGTAGCTAGTAGTCAAGTATTAGGGGACGTTTGTTAATGTGTAAAATTGTGGGATTGTGAAAAATAGTGAGAAATGAAAAAGAAAATATTTTTATAAATGTGTGATTGATAGGAAATGATGGATGGTATAGTTGGAATAAATATGTTTATTGTATGTAGTTGGTAGAGAAAATGTTGGAATGCAGGAGTAAAAGTGAGAAAATTAGTATGATTGACAAAACAATGATTGACTTTGAAAAACCGAATTCCATAATTTCCTATACTTACACGTTACAAACATGTCCTTATTTTACATGACATTAAATAGCTAATAGTCAAAATAGTGTTGGGTCAACCTGTGACCCATCCTCCCCTGCCTTGATTTTATTAAGGGTTAGGTAAGAATTTTGACTTGTGGAATGAGCTGGGTAAGATTTTTAGACCCGTGTTTTAATTATAAGGTGCAAGATGGGTCGACTATGTCCCAACTTATTGTAACCTGTCCCAACTTGCAATGTGTAAATTTGTTTATTATAAATCATATGACTTACTTATGTAAATATTATTTTATAAATATGTTGAACTTGATGACTTTCTAATACGAATACGATTTATGTTGATGTACGTTTAACTTTATAACCTGTCTATATGAATAATTTTTATTTCTTAATTGTATATATTTTGTTGAAATTATTTCATTCACGTGATTTATCAAAGAAAGAAATATATTATCTACATTATTTATATTTTACAAGAATAAATATTATTATTTTGCAATTTAATAATTTTAATTATAATTTAAAATTTACATCAATTTCTTTTTTTAGGTTGATACACATATTTATTAAGGTTAAGTTGTAAACAAAATTATTAAAAATTTTTTTACTCACACTTTGTTATGACAATTGTATTTTTCTCACTAAATAATAAAATATTAAAGCATTTAATATTTAAATTTATAATAGATATGAATTTATATTGATATATATATATAAATTTTTTTAAATATTGACTCGTTTTTTAATTCTGATTTGTTATCCTGGTACCGACACAAAATTGCCGATTCGAATCTAACTGGAAGTTTATTCCGGCATTTATTAAAGAAAAGTAAGGATGGTACCCGCTTAGGTTGACCGAGGGTGTGTTTGTTTGGGATATAAACATGTCAACCAAAACTTTTCAATCTAAAACTTTGCACTCTCCATAACTACTCTATTTTTTAATTATTTTTTCACATTTTCCTATACAAACTACCCTACTTTTCAATCATTTCTACACAACTATCTATACAACTAACCTATATATTTTAACTTTATTCTCTTTACTTCTCATCATTACTCCTATTATGGGTGTGTTTGTTAACAACGGAAAGTTGTCAAGTTAAAACTTTTCAATCTAAAACTTTCCACTCTCCATAACTACCCTATTTTTTAATCATTTCTTTACATTTTTCTATACAATTACCCTACTTTTCAATCATTTCTACACAACTACCAACACAACAAACCTATCTATTTCAACTTTATCCTATTTATTCCTCACTATTACTCATATCATATCACATCATTTGATAATTTTCATCTCTACAACTTTTCAACAAAAGTTTTATCCATTCCCAAACACACCCTATATCACATCATTTTCTATTCATATCATATCACATCATTTGATAATTTTCATCTCTACAACTTTTCAACAAAAGTTTTATCCATTCCCAAACATACCCTATATCACATCATTTTCTATCAATGTGACAACTTCTATCTCAAAAATTTTTCATCAAAATTTTTACCCCCAACTAAACACATCCCGAATATAAAAGGAAGTTAGGATATCTTAAATGTAGGATGATGATGGGCCACACCCTAACCCGCTTGCATTTTCATTTTTCACCCGGAGGCATTAGCTACTTCAAAATATTCCCCGCGTTCCGGGAAGCTGCTGCAGCACGCTGTTAAAATGGGCGGGTGTACATCCCATCATACGGGGAGCGTGTTGCACAGTTGCACTGAAGTTGTCGCTAAAACCGCATTCTGGTTGCTCCTGACATCCTGAGTCTCTGCATCTTCCATGCCTGGGCCACGGAAGCAGCAAAGAAGAAGGAGAAAACCAACACGCCACTGGGGTTGAGTTGATATGTGCTGAGAGATTCAAAACATCCCTTCTTGGTTTTCACTCGAGGATTCGCCGTAAGCTTTTTAGTTTCCTTTTTCCGGAGCCGACTCGGAAGAGCAAGGCAAGGTGAATCCTCCACTGTTCTCGTTTCTCCCTCGTTTGCGTGTTTGGCAACATCTGCACTTGAACTGGCACTCCATGGGCAGAGGTTACCTCGTACAAGCTCCGCGCGTTCTCTGCCTGCGAATCGGAACTGCATTTCCGCATGACTGCGACGCCAGGAAACGTATTTTGCATGTTTTCCGGAGAGTTCGGGTTTCTGTTGAATAGCAGTTTCGTCTCCGCCGATGACTTCTGGGCATTGCTTGATTGTCTCAGGGCGCGGCGGTGATGAGTGGTGTTTTGTGTTTCCGTGGAGAATCGCGCTAGCGTTTCGATGAAGTTTTTCGGTTTTGAAAATCCCGGTCCTGGCTGTTCATTGAATTCTTTGATACATTTCAGCTTTTTCTTTATTGTTTTCAGCTAATGTCTTGATTTTTGAAGAATATGATTATTTTCTGATCTGTTCTTGTCTTGTGTTTTCTGCTTTTTCCTTGATTCATGCCCATGCTTTGGGTTTTGCAGCCGCCCTGCGGAACAGCGGGTATGCCTTGGGTTTCGACGCGAAAATCTGACGGCCTAAGGGTGTGTCTGGCACTGAGTATAAAATTTTGTCCGAAAACTTTTCATTCTCCCTACCTACCCTATCATATGAGATCATTTGACAACTTTTACTCTTCACAATTTTTATCCATTCCCAAACAGTTCCATAGGAATATATTTCCGTCATAACTCCCGAATACCGTTTTTCATTTTCTTGAAAAATCCTTGGACAGCAGTCATATGAGATTTAGCGCCATGGATTTAGACAGGCTTAATTCGCTTGCATACGCCCATTCAACATTACAGAATTCAAGACACCATTGTAAGATATATAGCAACTGATTCGATGGCTTCTGTCGGAGCTAATTTTTTTTTGCTAGTTATTGTCGCTTGTGGAGTTAGATTGTTTACCAGCGTGTTTAAATATTAACAGATTTGATAATGACTTGTATTGACCATATTTTTCATCACTTTTCTAGCGACTGAAAATGGCAACTGATACTCAGTCAATGTACGCATCGAAAGGAAGCAGCTCAGACAAGCATCCTGATGATGCCGGGTCAGATGATGGCTAAAGAGGGAGATCGTGATCCTCTGTCACGCCAATTTCTAAGAGATTTGACAGGGATTCACCAAAAGTGCGCCAGCTAAAATGAGTCTTTCACCTCAGACATCCAAGAATCAGTGGAGGCCAAGGCGGCAACGGCCTACGAGATCAAATTCTCTGGATAAAGAAGACAGGGAGCATGAGGTGGTCCATGCTGGACGTAGTAGTAGATGGAAGCGTGACTGGGGAGTTACTTCCATAGCACCCATGAAGAAAAGTTGGTTGGATGCACGGAGATACAGGGAACACCTCCAGTTCAAATCGAAAAAGAGTGGAAAGTCAGGTGCGTAGATGGCTTTATTGTTCCTGTAGGTTCACTTATTCTGTTCTTGATTCCTGTTAAACAAGTATCGGTTTCATTCTCACGCCAATTTATAGAGTTTGTTTAGTGCACGTTGTTGGAACATATATATTTTTCTGATCTTCCAGTCATGCATATTGCCATATTTTTGGAAGTTGAAATATACGTATTCTTGCTTTGAAATGGATTTGCTGTATCATTATCATCAGAAGTGGTTTCTATTTGGGTTTGGTTGTATGGATTTTGTTGGGCCATTCCAGTCAATCATGAGCTATAATCTCATTAAGATCTGGTGTTTTCATATCTTTTGGCCATAATGGTATGCATTGCAGGTGAATACAATGTTTGCAAGGAACCAATGATCTCAATGTCTTCCAAGAACAGGGCAATGAACACTGATGTTGTCTTGGGAAGTGCAACCTCTGAAGTTTTAAAATCCAAGAGGGATAAACCTGTCCTGCGTTCTCATAGTTCTGACATGGCTGTAAAAGAGACTTGCAGGATAGGGGCTTCTTCTGAAGATCAGACTTCATTGTCACATTCTGGAACCAAGTGTAGGCAACATTCTGCATTCAAGCAACATAGGTAATTCTTTTCCTTTTATGCCTATCAATTCATTTTGCTTTGTTATGAGTTGAAGCTGCAAGATGCCAAGTGAACGAACATGATTTCATGTGACTCTTCTTCTGGCAATGCTTTCTGGTCCTCCCACTAGCAATCCTTGTCTTTAGTTTTAATGCAATGGCTGGAAACCTTTGACAGCTGTGCATAACTACTTGTGTTGTTGCTCCATTTTTATAGGCAAGCAATGGATATTCTTGGATTTATCTTACTGTAGGTTTCACAGAGAACCAATTTGATTTTTGATGGGAAGATCAATTATTGGAACTATTTTCTTCCTTGATTGATAGAGAGACAGAGAAAGAAAAAGAGGAGAAACCTGCATGGTTTTTGTTGATTTGGAATATCATTTGATACTTGATAAGATTCCTAAATTCTTTAATATGATGCAAACTTATACTAGTGAGTGTATGTATATTATTTTGAAGTGACATTACAAGTTGTTAGTACTAGGGGGTTCCTTGTAAACGACGTGCTGCAATGGAATTTGGGTCTAGTGAGAAATAGGCAAGGGTGGCTAGGTCATCTAACCATAACAATATCTAGTTGCGATGAAAAGTGGGCAAAGGTTTTCGCATCATTCTAGGAGTGGGTTTGTGAAGAAGGTAGTCTTTAAAATAAAAGTTTGTTTTGTCTCGTGGAATGTTAAAACTTTTTCAAGGAAAAGTATGAAATTAGTAGATACTATGAAAAAAAGAAAAATTAATGTATCCTGGAGACTACTAAGGTTGTGTTTGATGATGTGAAAAGAATGCTGAAAAATTGTTGTGGAAAAAATTTGAAAAAGGTGGGGGAGTAATTTGGTTCGATAGGGGTAGTGATTGGAAGTAGAGGGTAGTTTTATGGAAAAATTTATAAAAATATTGAAAAGTAGAATAATTATATGGACAGATGTGTCAGAATAATTGGAAAGTAGGGCAATTGTTTGGAAAAGTTTTGGAGGAAATTTTTTTTCCTTTTTTTGTGTTTACATAAAGCACCTAGATGAAAAACCCATTTATCTGAATAAACCTCAACCCTAATCTGTTTATAAAAGGGTAGGATGGGCAGGTTCATAGGTTGACCTGATTAGTTAATCCCCCTTTGTATGATGGAGAGATAACAAACATGATGACTGTGAATAAAGAAATGAGGGAGTTTTAGAACACCAAAGGTTTACCTCAAGGTCCGACTCCAAGCATTTATTTTTTGTACTTTGGCTGTAGAGATAACCTCATTAGAAATTCAATTAAGATGTGCCTTGATGTTTGTCATTGGTGGAGAATATAATTTTAATGGGTGAGCTAAAAACATTGCAAATTTGAATTTACATAAATGATGAGATGTTTAGAATGAAAGGGTTAGAGCAAGGTAAACAAAAACTTTACACATGAAATTTAGTTTCTCTTTCTTTTGTTTTCGGCATTGCTTTTGTTTTGTGGGATCATTTCTAATATAAAGCCATAAATGAGAAGCTAATTCAGATTGCAGATAGAGTTGTACTACAAAATGGCCATTTGAAGGGCTTGTTTGGCCATGCATCTGAAAATATGCGAAATCTTAAGCATTGCATATTTTGGGCAAGCTAGGATTCATAGTTTTGTAAAAGCTAGAAATTTGCCTTTTTTGAGTAGAAAAAAAGTTGAACTGTACTTTTACGTCATACACCTTTCATGGGAGTGCATGTATGTTTTCAAAACCATAAAGTGCTTTGCCTATGAAGTCGGCGGGGCCAAATAGAGCCCAAGTATTTGAGATCAATAATTGAAGGCAATGGAGAAATTGATGAGTATACTATTCATAGAATTCAAGCTAAGTGGAAGAAATGATGCCATGCTTCTAAAATTTTGTATGGTCATTAAGTGCTAATTAAGTTAAAAGAAAAATCTATAAGGTAGTCACAGGACCGTCTATGCTTTTATGGTATACATGTCAGGTACTTAACGAACAAAATATACATAAAATTTGTGTTTCTAGAATGAAAATTGAGATGGGTGATAAAACAAAATTAAATTGAAGATCAAGTAATGAGAGGTAATCTGAAGACAGAATCAACGAGTAATAAAATGACATAGGTGGTTTGGTTCAGTGATATTAAAAATGCGCTCTCCTTTCGGTCTTTCTTTGGTTTTGGGAATTGAAGATTTACAAGTAGTGGTCATGCTTTCTTAAGGATATTTCAGTAGAATTTCAACTGAATCTGCCAAATCCAGTTGTAGTTTCTTTCTTAATTATGCTTTTTACTAAATGTGGACAGGTGGGATGGCTCTTCACAACATCAAGAAGTTTGCAACTGCAACACGGAAAGTGGTTACTCACATGGCATTTCTTTATCTGACAGATCAAGAGTATCCCTCATACTGTTTACTATTTTCTTTTTCTTGCAACAACTTAAAAGTCAATGACCAAGACATTACAAATTTTCTTAGATTACTTATTTCGTCCGAACTCTTCTTCAGGTGGCGCTACTTATATTACATTTGGGGGATCTATTATGAAAAAAATATTAGTATACAGTTGATCATGGAAATCATGATGTGTTACATCCTATTTGCCCATGCATTATGTGCAATACTGGGATTGAAATTTATATATTTTTTGAAACGCCAGATTTCAGGAGTCTGATTTGATTTGGCATAAGCATTAAATGACTAAAATATGGATAAACCAATAGATGACTTGAATCATTGTTTGATTATCTTATTTTAGGATTTGTTTATATGTCGTGAAATCGGCTTTGTGTTTGGACATCAATTTTTTTTTTATAAATAGAAATTTATGTCATACGATCGAGACATTTGGGTTTATTAAGTATTAAAATCAATTCTCAAATCTTCTATCTTTTTCTCTTTGATTTTCTCTTCTCAAGTTCTCCCCTATATTGGTATTGTGATATAATAGGGGTATTAATTAGAAGTAAAGAGAATCAAGTTAAAATAGATAAGGTAGTTGTATGAAAAGATATGGAAAAGTAATTGGAACGTAGAGACAATAATTGGAAAGTAGGATAGTTGGATGTCACATAACATCAAAGTGGATGTGGAAAGTGAGAAAATATTTTTTTTCCTTCTCCTCATTACTAAATAGAGCCTACATCTATTCTTCTCAAATTGCTTTTTCTCTCTCTTTTTTATTTTTTATTTTTCCCTGCTAGATTCTTCACTTTTCTCTCTTGAGAGGATTCTTACCTTTTCTTTTAGACTTTTTGCTTCCCCATTCTATATCAATTTGGTAACAACCTACCATTTGTTGCCTTTGATTCTGCAATCCACTCATGTCAATCTATGCCCATTACTGAGTGGGCTGAGATTGTTATTCACTTGTTTCCACCATAGGATCGATGTGCTCTAACATGACAAATAAACCCAGTAGCTTGCAAATGAAAATAAGTCTTGTTATTAACTGGATAAAGCTTTTTGAAATTATAACTGGATAAAAAAAGACAAAATGAAATGAAAACTTAAGACGCCTGACTTTATTAAACGAAATCCTCTTGACTATCCTGCTAATCCCACAACTAGACTTTGATTTTGACTAAAAAGCTGCACAAACTTAAAACAATTGTGGAATGAGCTCAAGGCTCAGTAAAGCAAATTATTATAAAAATCATGTATCACTCCACAGTAAGCATAAACGGTACTTTTGATGTAGGACGAGTAAGAGGGAAGATCCTCTTAATGGGGAAGAAGGAAGGAAGATGGAACTATAGATGAATTAGGAGAAAGAAACAAGGCTGGAGAAAAACTCAAAGGGGGTAGAGAAGAAGAAATAAAGAGGAATAACCAAACTTCGATGCCTCGCAAGGCTTATAAAAGCTGTCTTTATAGATGAAACAAGGAAAAAAATTTAGCTAACTTATTAGAGAAGTATACTAAAAATAGCCGAACATTATTCTTAGCTAACTTCTAAGAGAAGCAAGCTCCCAAAAGACAATAACATCTTTTAAGGAAAACAGTAAATCTTCAGTATCTTTTACGGATCTAGACTAAAATGTAGTTATTCAAGTAGAAACTGTTAAGAACAAAAAACTTGTGGGACAAAACTTTATATTGCTACTCTTTACTTGCACTATTAGTATTTTTGAAATGACACTTCCAGATCCCCATCAACTTTTCTTCTAAAAGTAGTAATAATTCAATACAGTTCTCATGCACTAGCCTCATGCAACTGATCTCTTGATTCTCTTGTTCTGGTCTTCTGCATTTGTTGCATGCAACTGATCTTGTACACATGCTTATGCTTCATGAACTGATCACATTCAGCTAGTCTCGTGCACAAGCTTATGCTTTAATATAATGCCATATTATCTCAAAGGAAATAAATAAAAACTCAGGAAGGGCAATATCCAGTTAGCTCTGAGAAACCCTAGCTCGAAAAACCAACTTTTTTCCCCTTGACTCTAGTGCTATTTTCCTACTATTTGATGACTTACCCTACTGATCACCCCTGTAGAGTTTGAAGGCTTTAACACAACTAGAATCCCGCGTAAATGTTGACTTGCTGTCCAAGTTACTGCCATAGTTAATTTTGCACGATAAAAATTAAAACTGGAAAATATGGGGGTATTGCAGTCTCATTTCAAAAAGAAACCTAAGCATAAAAACTAAAGAAACCTAACACTTCTAAGCCTTACCAGAAGGTCATAATGTGGTGCTCATTAGCTTTGGCTGTCTTACTTCACTAATTTTTTTTATTACTACCTTCAGGAAAAGAAACAACTGAAAATTTAATACCCATGGCATGATAACTAATTTCTTCTTCAACTTTTACTACAGGAAGCACATGAAGAAATGGCTGGTTTGAGAACTCAAGACAGTAGTGCTGGAGACTGTTGTTTGGAGGACGATTACGGCAAGGGAAAGCTAGAGAGAGATTTTGAAGAACTGTCGTCAGCTAAAGCTCTAACGTATGTGGCGTTGCTGTTGCTTTTGCAGTTTTACCATCTTCATGAGGATAATTTATTACTTTGTACTTCTAAGTTATGTTATTCTGCTTTTTATGTAGAGGTTTTATTCTTTTCAGGTTGACTGGACCTTCAAAAACTGAGATTTCTGCTAGTCTTGAAGAAGTAAATATTTGGATGTTTGATTTTCTTTCTGACTTCCTTCATAATCATTCTGAATTTGGGATTTTGATATGCAACATTCAAGATTTAATATCACCATGTTCTATGCTATTTTGCTTCAGGACAGTGAGAAACTTGAAGTCAGAAAAAGTAGAAGATCATTTGAAGGTTCGTGCAAGGAGATTGCACTAGATGTTCCAGGGGAAGCTGATAGTTTTGTTTGTTTTGTCTGTAAAGGTGGTGGAAAGCTCTTGTAAGCGACTCTCCCATTTTGTGGTTTATTTATTATTATTAGTTTAGAGATTGATTTTTATGCTTTAAAAAATTGAAATCATGATATCATTTACTCAACCACCTTTGTAAGTCAATAATGACCTTGTTGTATCTTCTTTCTGACCTTTTCAGCACCAAAACATAGGTGCAATCACTTGGAATTTTCTTGTTCTTAGAATTCCTGCTCTCTTTTCTTTCATCATTTAATCTGAAAAGAGATACTATTTCTTCCTTAAAAATCATAATTCTCTAAGCATACACTAGTGTGATCCAGCCCGTTTATTGTCTCAATTTTGAAATGGTCATCCATCATCAGATGTATTGTTCCAGAACAAAAGAGATGAGCCAGGTGTAATCTTAGAAGCTCCGATTCCTGTGTTATTTTTCTTTCCTCTTGTAGCTATCTGTTTTGAAGATCTGCTTGTATTCTTATTTTTTCTGTATTGATTGTTGTTGTAAGGAGTTTGATTTACAAAAGGTTTACACTTGTGCTTTAGTTATTCGAGTAAAAGTAGCTGTCTGAAAAGCAGGATTTTTATATTTTTTTTATTTTTGCATCATTCAGGTGTTGTCATGGGAAAGAATGTGGAAGGAACTACCATCTTTCTTGTCTTGTTCCACCTTTGATTGAAGTCCCACCTGGGGTTTGGCTTTGTACAAAATGTGTTAAGAAAAAAATAGAAACTGGTGTCCATTCAGTGTCAGAAGGAGTTGACTGCATTTACGGTGCTCGAGAAGTTGAGGTGTCAACTTCTGAGGGTATGAATACATCTACTATAAATAGTTCATCTCCTATTTGGTTTTCACCTTCATTGTTCATGGTAATCTCTTGTAGTGGGTGGATAAGATGCTGGAGGGTGATGTTGATTACTTCAATGATGTGGTGCTAGGAATGATGAGAGAAAAACAGTACCTGGTCAAATATAAAGGCCTTGCTCATGTGCATAACCGTTGGATTCCAGAATACCAGCTTGATTGTGAAGCTTTCAAGCAGAGGCAGCAGAAAGAGAAGGTTGATTCAATTATATGAAGTTGCACCCATTCAGTGCGCTTTATTTTCCTATCCAGGATTTCAATGGGAAACTGCTTATGTCTTGCACTTCTTAAGAGTGACATGTTACTACTGTTAGCTGCTAATTCGATTTGTGTTTGTGTACAGGCCATCAGGAAATGGAACTCTGATTGGACTGTGCCACAACGCTTTCTGAAGAAAAGATTGTTGATGCCTTTGGTACAAGCTGATGAACACTTTGTTGGACATGGTGGTAATTTGTCAAATTGCCTGTATGAGTGGTTTGTAAAATGGAAGGGCCTTGGTTATGAGCATTCAACATGGGAGTTGGATAATGAGCCCTTTTTGAGCTCAAATGAAGCTACGATACTAAGGAGTGATTATGAAAGGCGTCGTGAGAAGTCAAAGAATTCATCAGATCCTAGTAGGGTAGCCAAGGTGTATGTTTTAAACATAGAAGTCTCTTCTTTTGTTCTTTTCTTTTGTTTGGGGTTTGTGGGGGTGGGGGGAAGGGAATGAATTACTGGTGCATCAAATTTTTTGATTTCTTCCTCCACTTGAAGGGCAGCAGAATGGTCGAATTAATGGGGGCACTCTCCGATATCAACTCAGATGCTTTCATAGGGCCTAAGGCTTCTCTTCTATCATCATTCGTCGTCATCATCCAGCTTGTTGGAGAAGAGCATCTTGGCTAATTTGATGTCTGGATTTGCATCAAATTTTAATTTCTGCTCTTGTTTTTGAAAAGCAAGACTGTTTGTTGTTTAGCCTGGCGTTGATTTGGTTTCATGTTCATTTTCTATTAAAGCATCAACTTAATGTGCATCTTTACCATTTTCATGCTGCATGAATTAATGAGGATATTTGACACCAAATAATCCTTTACCGAAATTTCTGCCTCTTGGTCAGTGTGAATTGATTAGTTTGCACTTCACTTCCTGCGTACTAATGAAAATTAGGCTTCATCTATCTTTCATCTCATACGTACAACTTATGTTGTTTCTTTGAATTAATTAGTTTGCACGTCATTTTCTGCTTGTTAAATAAAATTACTTCAGCTTATCTTTTGTCTTATCAATACAGCTTATGCTGTTTCCTTATAAATTGTAATGGGAAAATATGTCAGGTGCTAGAGGAACGTAAAGGTTCATTTTGTGAGCTTTCAACATTACCTGGTGGTTGCCCTTCTGGATTAGATTTTGACCATTTACGTAATGTAAACAAACTTCGTCGGTATTGGCATAAGTGCGAGAATGCTGTTATCATTGATGAGAAGGTAGGCTTGTTTTAGTTTTTGAATCTCTTTTTACACATTTCAGTGACATTTCATGTGACTCGAGGAAAATTTTCACTTGTCGGGATATCTAGAGACACAAAGCAATATGATTCCTACGATCACCTTAAAGAAAAGATCTGAATGGTTTGGGAATACTGAACTTGCTAAGCCTTTCTGTTTATGCTGATCTGGATGAATCCGCCATCTAGTTTAAGAGTTGTGATGCATACCTGTAGGTTTTATTACTGATACTGGATTGATTAGTCTGATGCAAAGGAAAAATAAATGACATCAGCAATTTCGGGAATGAATTTCTTCATATGGTAGATAAAGATGGAGTATATACTCAGGTGTGAAAAAGTGGCTAATAATCAACAGAAGTTGGACTCTGTTGGTATTTTGAAACTTTCTTCTTTCCTGTCCTTTCCTTTTAGATTGACCGTTTAACCTCTATTTGGCGGATTAGCAGAGTAAAGGCTCGTACCAAGTTGCTTCTATTTATTTACTTGTTGATTAATTGATTGATTGATTGAGAGAGAGAGAGAGTTGCATTTCAGAATGTGGATGCCAGCGCTAGGAGCTGAAGGTAGGTGGTGATGACGTCAAGTTATCATGCTCCTATACAGTTGTTGAGAAAAGGCCTTAGAATTCAAAGAGAATAGAAAAATTAGAAGTGAATAAGAAATTTGAATATGAGAAAAATAAACAAAAGAGACAATTCGGAGCTTCAGCAGTCACTAGTTTTACTACTTTTTTAAATGCTAACCTAATCTAAGATATTCATAGCGATAAAAACCTATGCACATTCAGGTGTGGGTGGCTCCCCTGGTTTAGTTATGGACAATGTGGAATTTAGAAGGCAGATGGGCAGTGTGCTTGAGTAGTAGCGGGTGCTTGAATCTAGTGCCCCTTTTAATTTTTTTTTTTAAAGAAAAATTTAAGGATAAGAACATCCTTCTGATTTTCGAATGTCAAAAGCACTTATTCAGTATTGATTTAAAAAAAGAAGAAACAAAGAAGAAAATAGGTAACAACTAACAATTTAGAGCTTCTGGACATGGCCTAGTTAATAAGTATCATGGTTAGCATGTAGTGAGTGTATGCTTGGTAATGGGGGAAAGAAGTGAAAGTCCGGTTTCCTCCTTTTCTTCTGCTAGTTCATGTGATATATAACTATTCTCTTTTAAAATAATGCCTTATTGTTTGGATAAAACTTCAGAAGCTTCCATTTGTTGCTTTCCATGTTTAAAAATAAAATAAAATTGGATGCCACATAGATCTGGTCTCCCATAGTCTTCATTTTAGCCTCTTGTTATGCCTTGTGAAAGTATGCCTTTACACTTGATTTATCTTTGGAAAAAGTTTTGCTATCTCTTTCTGTATATCTTCTAAATGTTTTATTACCAAATTAGTCATGTTTCATTCTTTTGTTCAGATTTCATCATTTACTGAGTTTTCAATGATAAATCCTTGGATGCATCAGAAGATGTATCACTGATCAAATGAATAGAACCACTAGTAGATTTGTAAGATAGTTCAGTTCATTCGGGAAATAACAAAAAAATTTTCCACTCAAACTTTTCTCCCTCCATTTCTACCTTATTTTTCAATCATTTCTTCTTATCTTGCTACATAACAACCTTATTTTTCAATTATTTTTGCCTAATCTTTTTATACAACAACCCTATCTGTTTTACTCCTCATCATCACCTCTATCATATAACATCACTTTCTCCAATTTTCAATAACTTTTCAAGAAAACATTTTCCACCAATTTTTTATCACATCTCAAACACACTTAAAGGTGAACAGTTCATGGTCCAACGCCAATATGCAAGTGTTTGATTTATCATTTGTTTGGCCGACTAGATCATGGAACTTGCTCCTTGTTTATGGGTTTGTAATGAATTAGTAATTTAGTGTGGGCTCTCATCTTGTTTCTAATGATTTTTCAATTCTCTACAACTTATTTTTAAGTAAATTCAAATTGCTTAACATGATATTTTTAAGTAAATTCAAATTGCTTACATGATGTTTAAGTAAAAAGACAGATTGATTGGTTATTTCTTTTTATTTTATAAAACTTAACTGGTGTTTCTGAATTTTTAAAATTTTAAAATTTGGAATTCAGGATCCTGTAATTTTTGAAAATTTAGTGGCCACTTGCAATCTCAGATAAAATCAAATTAGATATTAGTTTGTAATTTTTAGAAATTTGGGAATTTCTCGTGATATTGTGTTGAATGGCAGTCTTGTAAATTTATTAAAAACGACGACAGCTATTTGAAAATGTGAAAATGGAACTGGATTGCAAATTGAAAATTATAATTTCTTATTGACAATTGTAACCCTACAGACTTCTTCAATTTGGAAAGGTCAGAAGGAATACTTTGCCAAAGAAATAGATAAATAAATAAAATTAATGAGGTCATCCTTTTCATTTCCTTTATGACTGTATTATGTTCTTTCTTGTTGTTGCCGGGGTGCAACGTAGGCCAGGACAAACCTGATTCTAAAAATTTTATGGCAGCATTTATTTCTTTTAGATTTTGGGTTTTGAATTTAGGATTGAGCCCTATCTAATTTAGAAATAGGTTTTGGTTAAGCGTGGGGTGAAACCCAACGCAAATTGAATTACGACTTGAATGTAGACAGTATGGATCTAACTTTGTTTGGTATGTTAAGGGTATATTAAATAAATAAATTTAACTAATCTTAGCTTTACCAAGCTTGAACTAGTGCTTGGAGTTAATCTAATAAAATGATTTTAGGCTTTGTTTGATAATGAGGTAAACAAGAGTGAAAAATTCTTTTCATCCTTTTTGATGTGATATGACATTTTAACTATCTTACTATTCTACTTTTCCTCATTATCAATTATATTTCCAATCTTCTTCTTCTTCTTCAAAAAAAAAAAAAATTATATATTTTCAATCTTTATTTCACATCTTTCTGTATCAAAAATCTATGTATTTTGTCTTTGTCACATCTCTCGCTCCTCCTCCTCTCCCTCCCCCCCAACCCCCACCCAAACCCCACCATCCCCTTTTTTCTCTTATTTTTTTTTTTCTCAATGCCAAACATACCTGAAGTTTAAATATTTAGTTTGGTTTTGAGCTTGAGCTGAACAAACTTGTCCCAACAATTAAACCAAGATTAGTCAAGCTTATATTAGGTCGTTCGTCTTCCAAACCAAGATTAAGGTCAATTAAATCTAAATTTGGTTTGGCTCATTGCTACCCCAATAAGTACTTTTCTCAGTGGGAAACGGGTTGGTTACTAAATTGATCATGCATGCTAAGCACTTTGCATTGGAGAACCTTAAATGAACTGGAAGTCTCAATCAAAAAGGTATCTCCTGTTTCATTTGCTTGTGTTGAAATTGGTAGTTAATTCGTTTTAATCTTGTCAATAAAAAATAAATATTATTTATCTCAAACTTGAAGTAAAATTTGTAGTTAACCTTTTATACCCACGCTCCATCCCATTTTTTTTTTTTTTTTTTCTGAATTTCAGTCTGAGCCCAACTAATAGGATGAATATTAGGTTTGAGGCTTTAAAAAAATTTGAATTCGCAGTTTCAAATGTTTGAATCAAATATTTCATTGTTCAAATTGAGGTTGGCCTGATAGATATTTTGTTTGCAGGAACGGATGTTGGGAGTAATCTTGTTCATCTTATCTTTGCGGCCGTATGCATGGCGGCCTTTCCTCATTATTTCATCTTCCGCTGCTCTTTGTTTATGGGAAGCAGAGCTGATGCGTTTGGCACCATCTATCAATGTCGTTGTTTATGGTGGGAACAGGGATGCCAGGAAATGTATCTGGGAAACAGAGTTTTATGAGGATGGTGGTTGTGTAATGATTGAAGTGCTTTTGGTATCTCCAGATGTTGTTGCTGAGGTCGCACATTTATAAATTTTTGTTTCTTCATGAGCTTTAATGGATAACACAAATCCATCCTGTTTTTTTCCTGCTTAGTTGTTCATCTTGTTGCTTGGCAACTTCTAATACAGTCATAGTTTGTTTCTTTCTGCTACTTATTACAGTACATGCCAATTTGTTAGCATTTTCATTTCTTTTGAATTGGTCTGATGAGTTCTGTCAGTTCGTTTGTTAGGTGGAATTGTTGGTTAGACCAGAGTGCTATGCATTTCATTAATACTTAGACTATCCTTTTTCAGGACCATGAAGTTTTAGAACTGTTAGGCTGGGAAGTGATAATTATTGATGAATGTCAGCTCTGCAATGTGTTGGAGCATCTTGAACATATCAAAATGCTTACTTCAGATTCCAAGCTCCTTGTTTTCAGTTGTCCACCAAAGGTACTCTCATGCTTTTACCAATTATTTGGCTCTCTTATGCCTCGTGCACTGACTTGTAAATTACACGTGATTTTTTTTTAACTGGTAATTGCATGTGAATTCTTAGCAGGACAGCATTCCACAGTACCTCAGCCTGCTCTCGTTCCTGGGTTCACAAATGGATGGGATTAGTGATGATAAGACAACCAGTTGCCTGAGTGATGATATTGATCTAGTTGCTCGACTGAAGGAGATGTTAGCACACTATATTGCTTATGAGCAGAAACTAGGCTCCTCGAAGTTTATTGAGTATTGGGTACCAGTTTCCCTTTCAGTTGTGCAGCTTGAGCAATATTGTGATACCCTTCTTTCAAATTTTTACACCCTTTGTTCTCAATCAAAGACTGATTCTGTTGGACCTCTCCATGATATTCTGATTTCTGTTCAGAAGGTTAGACCAGATAGTATCTTGATTAAGTTATTACTTTTTGTTCTCTTTGCAAACTTTATCTTCACATAAAGCTGCTTTCTGAAATGCATTCATATTTCTAGTTTTAAATTTGTTATTGTTTATCAATGTTGGTTTCATGTGAAGCTTCTTGTGGTATTTATTATACCTGGTATGGTTGTGGCTGTTGTATCTCAGTGCCAAAAAACTTGTGTGTAGATTACTTCTGATATGATGGCATTGAACTTTGTTTTAACGGTTATATGATGCTTCGTTTCTTGGCAGTGTTGTGACCATCCATATCTTGCCGACCTGTCTTTGCAAGGGAATCTCACAAAAGGTTGTCTGGAGTTGGAATATTTGGATATCGGAGTAAATGCAAGTAGCAAGCTTCAGCTCCTAGATAAGGTGCTTCGTGAGATTAAAGAACGAGGGCTGAGAACGTTGATCCTCTTCCAGGCATGTAACTATGTCATCGTCATCATCATCACCACCACCATAATCTTCACCAACACCATAAGCCATTTCCCACCTAAATGGGATCAGCTGGATGGATTCTTCTACGCCATTCTTGATGACCAGTAATTAAGTTTCAGTAATCTTTGATGTTTTCAGATCTTGTCTAATTATTGTTATCTATGTTTTATTGGGTTTTCCTCTCATTCTCTTACCACTTTCTATTTGAAGGGGAGTTTGTTTGCCTGGTTGCACATTAGGCTGTTAATTGGAACCAACTGAATACTCATATATCATGACGAGACCTAAAGGCTAGGGTTTTACCATTGGTTCTGTTGGTTCAGAAATAAGCATACATCAATCAATTGTCTGAGTTTCACATTGTTTTTCCTTTGCCATTACTCAAAAGGGCTTTTCGTGGCTTCAGATGAACTTGCGTGTAGTGTGTGCTTTGGTTAGTGTGCTGGTATAAATCAAAAGTGCAGTTTTTTAGTTGAAGTGCTTTATTGCTTTAACAGATCTGCTTCTGTGGAGGGACATCTATATAATCATTCTTTATGTTGGCTACTGCTGCTGCTTTTGTTTTTTGTTTTCCCCACCTTCATTGTCCACTGTCTGGTGTTGTACTGATCTTTCTAAGCATTGGGATTCTACTATAGTAATGTTGACTCAAAGTTTGCTACCATAATCAACAGTCACTTGTCTGAATATCATGGTTGTAATATCATGGTTGTAATTGGCTAGGTCAACCTATCAACTATGCTAGCTTGTGCAAAAGGAAAAGACGGGTAAGGCTGTAAACAGCCCAGATCTAGTCTAAACTCTAGTCCAGCTTATGACCATTGATCAGGACATGATGCACTAAATCAATATAAGAGGTTGTAAGAAAGAAGGAAGATTCTCTTCATAGGGAAAGAAGAGAAGAATGAGAGGAAAATTATAGACAAATTAGGAGAAGGAAACAAAACCAGAAGAAATGACCAAAGAAATGATTGGCGTACCAAAAAAAAATAAAGAAGAAAAACTTGTTCTTTATATTTTCTTTTTGAATCTCAGCTTTTGGCAAACTGAACAAAGGTTGTGAGCCATGGAAACTGGCCCTATTATCCGAGATGAAAGAATGTCAAAGGGATGTTCTTTGTGATTAATCTCATATGATAGTTTGATAGATGACCTTGCTCAAGAATGTGGCATGGATTGGGTGTGTTTGGTTATAAAGGGAAAAAAAAAGTAGGGGAAAAAATTGGTGGAAAATCTTTTAAGAAGTGTGGGAGTAATGTGGTATGATAGGGGTAATAATTAAGAGTAAAAAAAAAATACAAGGATACAATAATACTTGTATGAAAACATGTGAAAAATTTAAGTAAAAATGAGAAAAATAGGATAGTTAGAGAGTCAAGGTGCCGCATTGCATTGAGGGAGTGAATAAAAAGGTGGATTTTTTTTTTTCTGCAATGCCAAACATGACCTAATGTCAAAATGAACAAAGAGCTCAGCCAATCCAATTTTAAGGTGGAATAACCATTTATCTGGTTCTTGTACATTGGCGTGGCATGGAGTACATTCTCTGAACGTATGCAATCCATTTTAATACCTCGGCTGCTGTCAAGAATTAGTCCTTCCATGGAAATTCCGTATGAATTTTGTGGCATGTAGAAATCGCGCTTTGCTCTTTGCTTTGATTTTTCATTGATTTTGCTGAATAGATTTTTATTCTGTTACTGAGGTAGCCTTTTGAAAACTGCTTTGTGATTTTCTTACTAGTAAAAATAACATTTGATGATGTCATCTCTTGCTCTCTCACACATTCTTTCACAATTTTTTATCCAGACAATCGGCAACTGTCGACAGAGTTCCATCGGGGATATTTTAGATGATTTCCTCAATCAAAGATTTGGTCCTGATTCCTATGAATGTGTTGATAGCAGACTACCCAATTCTAAGAAGCAAGCTGCTTTGAGCTTGTTTAATGACAAAGAGAGGGGGAGATTTGTTTTCCTCCTTGAAACTCGAGCTTGTCTTTCAACCATTAAACTTCTGGATGTGGATATGATTATTATATTCAACAGTGATTTGAATCCACTGAATGATGTGAGATGCCTGCAAAAGATTCGAATTGATTCACAGTTTGAACAGCTAAAAGTGTTCCGCTTCTATTCATCTTGTACTGTGGAAGAGAGGGGACTAATTTTAGCAAAGCAAGGTGTGACCATTGAAGGCAATAAGGATTATTTAAGTTGCAGTGTCAGCCATATGCTGCTTGTTTGGGGTGCTGCTGCTCTTTTTAAAAGGCTTGATGAATTTAATTATTTTAATAGGTCGAGCTTAGATGTGAACACTTCTGACAGATCACTACTGAGTGACGTGGTCTTGGAATTGCTTGCTGAATTACCCTCAACAGAAAAATCCAGTGGCGTAAGTAATTGCTCTATTCTTTTAAAAATCAAACATAGTGGACGAGCATATCCTAAAAACATTTATCTAGTTGGTGAGAAGGAAGCACATTCTGGAGTTGGAGAAGCCCCTCATATGTTTTGGAGGAAACTACTGGAAGGAAAGTATCCCTCATGGAGATTTTTGCCTCAGCCATTGCAAAGGGCAAGGAAAAAGGTTCCGCTATGTGATGAGTTGTCAGATGATGCAGTAGTTATAAAAGATGACGTAAAAAAGAAGCAAGAGAAAGCAATTGACAATATTTTTGATTTGGTCATTCCCAGAAAAAGGAGGAGGACTACTGATTGTTGGGCTAGGAAATCTAAGACGGTTTACATTTCCAGATTTGACGGGAGTCCAGATGGATCATCACTTCCCACGTCGAAGAAAGCCTTAATTTCATCTGGTATTGTGGATAGGAATATAGGAAAATTTGATTGAGCTTTCAATTGTAGCTTTCTGGTTATGAGAAGCTGGAAATTTATTAATTTTTGCAGGGTCTTCTGCAACTCGAGATGAGGATAGAAGACTAAAAGATTCTGCAACACCAGATTCTGCTATTAATGATTTAAATGATGGTTCATCAGTGCCCCCTATGGCACAAGAAGTACCTCACAAGGTTGGACTTGACAGAACGACAAAATTACATGATGGAACACAGTGCCTTCATCCGTCTGACAAGTTAGAGATCTGGAACCTATGTGACACAATGAAACTTCCCGTATGCATCTATTTTTTTCCTTTCATTTCTCTCTATGCTTATCAATTATTCTCAATCTGTCAGTGATAAAAGGAATTTATTCTAGATAGAAGCATCAAATTTTCTTTGATTTAATGCTGAATTTGAAGTTACAGACTCATGGTTTTATCGATTTCGTTGTGTTTGAGCATTGGTCTCATATTTACTTCTCATGTTGCTTCCCATATCCATTTCAAATTATGGCATCCTGTTGTCAGGATGAATATTCCAATGAAGACGAGCGATTCTTTCTTCCTTTCATTTTTTCTGTAGAGGAGAATGTTCTATTGTTTAGATTTCATTTGTTTGGTAAGATGTAAATGGGGGTAATGAAATGGATTTGATAGGGGAAGAGTGAGACTAAAGTAAAATAGATGGCGTAGTCGTATGGAAAGATTTGAGAAAATGTTTAATTCCCCACTCTGATACTCAAAGAGGAATGACTCAAAACTTAGTAAGTACGGAACCTTTCATGCTTATCTCTGCTTTTTAATTTTAAAATTTTTATTGAAAATCTAAACCATTTATCATGTTTATCTGTGTGTATGTATTTATGATTCCTAAAAGCTATATACATTGCAGACTTTTACATACTATATTTGTATTATGCATTTTTGAAAATATTCGGAGGTTACATATTCACTCTTAAAAGATATTATTTTTTACAAGATATAAATCTTCAATGAAAGTTATTTTATGATGTCATGATAAAGCAAACTGTATTAAACATGATCAATTGTTTAGATTTTTAAAAAATATACTTCAGAATTTCAGAATCGAGAGTAGGTATGGAGGCATCCATGCTTATGTAAGTATCGAATCATTTCTCATTCTCAAAATCCCAAACTATCTTGGGAATGGGAAAAGAGGGGGGAAAATGTGATGAAAAAGGGGGTGATAGAAGTAATAATTAGAAATCAAGGAAATAAAGAAAAAATAGGTAAACTTTTTGTATGAAAAATGATTCGAAAAATAGCCAATATTGGTGTAAAGAACTGAGTTCAGTAGTTAAAATACCAAATCACATCAAAAGGTTGGTGAAAAAGGAGGGAGACAAGTTTTCCGTCCCTTGTTCCTCATTCCCAAGTTAAGTATATTTGTTTTGTCTTCATCGAGAAGCAATGCAAAAGGTATTTTCTTTTCCTTTTCACATGTTCTGCAATCTTGGTTTTTATGAGACTGACAGTATCCAATAGAAACCCTGCATAACCAGAGTCTATGTAATGTCAGGGTAGTGGCAAAAAGTGGTGAAAGGGTAGCCACTGCCTCATTCAAAATAATGGAATATGGTCATTCACCTCCATCCTCTCTAGCACAACCTACATCTTCAATCAGGCTTCATCTTTGTGTGAGACAGCAAATTGAAAGTGGACACTGCTGACCCAAAAAAGTTGTGTCCTCAGAAAGCCACTTACATCTCAGAGCAGCAGTGTTTCTAACTGCTTACACTTGGTCTGACTTCATAGGCTTTGAATCCTTTGAGTTTGATTGCTGGAGATGCTGTGCCAGATCTGCAAAAATGTTTAAAGTAGTGTTAATTTTATTTGATTTGATGTGTTTTTGATGGACAGTATAGATTTTTCTTCAGCTGTGTGATTCTATTCTTATCCAAGTAATATTGCATAGAACTACAGTGGTATATAAATTTTTTTTTCCCCTAGAAATATAAAGATGTTACTTGTTTGTACATTCTATTTATTGATTTAGTGTTATTTCATAGGTCAGAGATCCAGAGGAAGACAGACAAAGCAACGCTCTTCTGAAACTCTGTTATTCTTTTAGTTTCTCTTAAATTCTAATTCTTTCGGTTTCCTCCACTTTCTTTTTGACTTAATCCCTTTTGAACGGATTCTTCCTCTTCTCCTTCTGCTTGTGACATGTCATCATTGCCTATGATACAATTAGCATTGATGGTGCTGTTCCCCTTACAGGAAGATGTGAAGGATGCTACTGGAAATCTTCTTGAGTATGTAATGAATAATCACAATGTCAAAGCAGAAAGGGATAATATATTCCAAGCTTTTCAGATTGCGCTGGTTAGAATCTGTCTTTTTCCTTTTTCAACCATGATGCGCTGCATGAGCATATTAAGATTGTTAGCCTCTCTTTTTATCCTTCCCCATCTTTTGAGCAGATTGTCTAAGCTTTCAGTTGAAGAATAGCAGATGCCTTGGTTATTCAGCAGAAATGTCATTTTGTATATCATCCTTGGTATAACAAAACCAACCAATAGTGCTTGGTCAAACTGTTTGAAATCCCTGACTAAGCTAGATGCCTTCCTTATTTAATGATCAAAATTGCATGTAAATATATTTCCATTTCATGATAAAAACCAAGAATGGTTGAACTGGACAGAAATGATTCTCTCTCTCTTCCACTGTGCCCTCTCCCACCCCCACACATCAATATGCACACACAAAATAAACACATTCACTCATATAAGTGGCAATTATACACATATGGGGAAATGATGTTGTGCAGTGGAGAAATTAACCCCAAAATGGTATGTTGTGAAACATTTTTACTAACTGTTAATTGTCTTACATACGATTGTAATTTACAGTGTCAGCTAGTGAAATCATTTCTGCTGCTGTTTTTGGGAAACGTAACAATGAAAATTTTAAAATATTGCATTATTCATTTTTCAGTGCTGGACAGCTGCCTCCTTGTTAGAATATGAGGTGAATCATAGAGAGTCATTAGAGTTAGCAAAAGAGCACTTGAAGTTTGAGTGTAAGGAAAAGGATGCTGAAATTGTCTATTCAGAATTACAGAAGAAGAAGAAGAAAATATTTTTAAGCCAAATGTCTGTATCACGAAATGCAAATGAATATACTTCTCAAAACGGCAAGTCAAATGAATTAGGAAATGGACACACCCTTTCCCAGCTATTGCATGTGAAAACAGCTGAATTCAGAGAATCCACTTTGCAATCATATGAAGGAGAAAAACAGGAGATATCCCTAATTACTCCTCAAGATGGGCAGTCATATTCATCAACAAATGAAGTGATTCTAAAAGAAGTTCTTGATAGGACTCTAGAACAGTCGGCATCCAATGGAGAGGAGCTGGAGGCGGGAGAGATCAGAGAGAGTTATGAGAATACTAATTGGTCTAGGGGAGTTTCCGTGGAGCAGGAACTGTTACCCAACTTTGAAAGAGCCAAATTAAGGCATGTTGTTTATGCACATCCTTCATCTCAAGTTGATGAATTCAGGTCTGGAGGAAAGGGCAGCACTCGTGATGAAACAGGAAGAGGGACCATTCTGTGTAGGCTATTGGAACCAGAGATGACTAATTTGGTTCCGGCTGCCCTAGACCAACAAACATGTCCAAGTGGAGTAATAGCTGAATCTCCAACATGGATTTCTAGTGATATGGAGCTGGCAAGGAGTTCCAACATTGGGGAGGGAATGCCCACTGGAGTAAGCCCCATTATGCAATCCCTTGGCAGGAATTCTTGCGCCTGTGACAATGATGTGATGAAATGTGAAACTGTCAGCAGAGTAGTGGATGCGGCCCCTGGGCAACAATGTGAGGCAGAGTATTCCTCTAGCCTGACCCTTAAGTCGTCCAGGCAGGTGAGTCATAAACATCCAGTCTTGAATTCTATCACTGAGCAGTTTTGACCAAGAACATTCTGTATCATTTCTTTAGATATTCGCTATTGTGTTCAAATATGATTATATAGCTTAATTGAATTATCTTATGCTATAGTTGCCACTGCCATCCATATGACCTTTTCCTAGCTTTTTCGTTGGATTTAAAAATATAATCTCTCTCTGGACTATGGCTACTGGCTATTTTTATTTATGGCCTAAGGCTAACAGCTTGCTGATTGTTTCATCGATGCATGGTCATCATAGGCAGTGTACGCATATGATAAGGTAATGATGAGGAGTAAACAAAATAAAATTAAAATAAATAGGTTCGTTGTATGGGTAGTTATGTAAAAATGATAAAAAAATACAGTAGTTGTATAAGATGTGAATAAATAATTAAAAAATAGAGCAGTTGTGGAGAGCGAAAGGTTTTGATTTGAAAACTTTCATATGTAGCCCAACAAGCCCTTAACTAAGAAGACTGGAAAAAAGAATATATTTCTAGGTAATTTTGTCCATTTTTATTTTCCATTAGGTCTTAAAATCATTTCAATTGAATGTCCATGTAGGCTATAGCATTTGAAACCATGCTAAAGCATATGGAATTAAAAATACTACTATGCATCTTAATTAGTTTGATTAAATTGGGAAAAGAACCCCATTTTAGTAGTTCTACATAGAAGTTTGATTGCATCCTAAATTTTGTGAGGTTTAATAGTGCTATTCATTTTGGATGATAATTCTACTGTCAACTTGAGATTTTCATGTTAAGTGTTTAATAAGAGTAAGGGTGTGTTTGGTATAGTGTAAAAGTTGGGGAAGATGTTGTTAGGGTAATTTTTGAAAAGTGAGAGAGTTATGATTTAGGTAATTATTGGAATATAGGGTAGTTAGATAAGGAAAGATGTGAAAAAAATGATTAGAATGTAGGGGTAATGATGGGAAAATAGGGTAGTTACGTAGTTTTCAAATCATAGGAAAATGTATGCAGGAAGTAGGGAAGTCTTTTTTTAATTTTTGCATTAAAATAAATGCACCCTAACAAAAATTATCGGCAATCTAAGAAAATGTAAATTGAATTCTCTAAATTGATAATAATCGGTGGATAAAACTGAAATTATCAATAAGTTTGATTATAAATCTACCCTAAACTGTATAGTTAATTTCTGAATTTTTCAAATTGTGATTCTAGTTCTTAAAATTTAAAGATATTTGGGTGATTTTTAACTCATATTATTTTATAATCGTTCTTTATTAATAATTAAATAACTGATTATTACCAGTGATTAATTATTAGATTGATAGAGCCCCTTCTGAGCATTGTTATGAGATCAAAATAATGGAAGTGAGACTGTTCTGTAATGTTTCTCATGTCAGGCCACCTTTTTTTGGGTGAGCAGCAATTGACGGTTAGTAGGGACAGCCTACTTCAAGTGGACAATATCTCAGTAGTGGGCACAAGGCATAATAGAGTGATATCAAAAGTGACTTCCTTTTAGGACTGTGCTGATGCTAGCGAGGATGCTAGGCTATGGGAGGTGAGACTCGGCTATAATTTTGGTTGTTTGGTCCAGTTGCCAAGGTGCCCTTTTTGATGAGTTACTATAGGTGCCAGGAGGGACAAACCATGGGGGGACTCTGGCCTACCTAAAGTGAATAATACCTAGGCAGTGGGCCCAGGGCCTTGCATAGATTTTGGTTCTTTCAAAATTCTAATAATACTTCATATCTTCATAATCTAAGATTTGCGATAAATGCCCAACAAAATGTTTTTTTTTTTTTTATATATATATAATTGCACCTGATTCTGTTTACACATTTACATAATCATGTGTATTTATTAAATGCAGGTATTAATGTAATATTTTTTGTTCCAAATGTATATTTGTATTTATCTTAATAATCATAATATTTTATTTAAAATGCCTTTTTTCAATTTAGTACTTTTAAATTTTTTTTTACAAAAACGATATCGTCTATGATAAAAATGATAATAATTTTCTCCAAGACACTGATGAAGTGAACATAGGTGATTCCAAAAGCATAGATGTAAAATTAAATGCCTACTGTTGATGAATTTTGAGGCCCAGGGCTATTAGAGTTTTCTTGAAGTGTTGCTTTTATTAAATGCCTCTATTTGGGGTGTATGTTGATAAGAATGGCTATGGATACGCCATATATTACAACGTACTGGGTAAACCATTCCTCCCTCTCTATTGTTTCCTTTCTCTTTTCTTTTCCTTCTTTTCCTCTGTGTTTTTAATAGCTAATCTGCTGATATGACGTCCTTACAGGTTGAGCAATCTAAAGACACTGTCTTGGATTTGCAACAACCAAATGCATTTTCTGAAATGGGAGGTGAAGATAAGCCAACTAGATTCATGTCTTCTCAACAAACTGCTGGTGGAACTGAGCAATCTAATGATTTCTTAATTCAGAACAAGGAGTCACTCACACCAAGTGCATTAGGGAATGAACGCAAAAATGCATGTGAGGTCCAGAATTCTCTCCAGCAAATGGAGGATGCCATGATGCAGCCTGGCAATGTTTCATTCCTAGGAATTGCACGGTCCGAGGATTCCATCTCAGAATCAGAGCCGGTTATACAGATGCAGTTGTCCAGACAGAGAGATGTGCCTGCTGTATGTAGTCAACCAACTGCATCTTCTGACAATTCCTTAATTCAGCACAATAAGCTACTTGGACCAAATACGATAGGGAATGAACACCCAAATGGATGTGAGGCCCAGACTTCTCGCCAAGAAATGGAGGTTGCCCCAATGCAGCTTGCTGATGCTGCATCCATGCTAGTTGAGCAGTCCACAGTGGGGAACGAACACACAAGTAGGTGTGAGGGTGAGAATCCTCCCCGACAAATAGAGGTTGCCACAAAATCGATTGCTGATTCTGCATCCTTTCAAGTCGAGCAGTCCAGGGATCCAATCTCGGCCTCTGAGCATGTTGTAATGATGCAGTTGCCCAGGAGGACAGATGTGTCTGTTGAATGTAGTCAACCAACTCCATGTGCTGCTACTGAGAGTGTACATGAATTGAATATATTGAGTTCTCTTCAGCAGACTGGTATGGTGAGGCAACAACTGGATAGGGCAATGGATTCACAAAGCGAGCACTCCAATGTTCCATGCAGTTGGCATGATGATTTGCTTTTACAGAATGCAATGAGGAATGCACAAGCTGGTAGATCTGAGGGGCATGGTTTTCTCCAAGAAACTGAGGTTGATGCTCTGCACCAAGCTTGTAATATGTCTGTACTGGTTGAACAGGTGAAAGATAATATCTCAATGTCCCAAAAGCAGTATCTTTGAAATGAATGAATTTCAATATTCTGTGTGGTCAATGATTCATTTTGCCACTTTAATACTCTCGTCAATGGAGATTCCTTGTGGTGAAGTGCCTCCGTCATGTTCTGGAAGAAAACAAAGATGCTAATGTCAACTTTTCATCTGTGGCAGGATGTGAACGCTCAGCTGCCTCCAGCTGTCCATGCTAACTGTCTTCCAAATGAATTGGAGAAATTACGTAGAGAAAGGGAGAATGTAATCAAGACCCATCAGGATGTGGTACAAGATACATTTGTGTTAGATGCTATTTTATTGGTCATTCTGATGGAACATTTCCAAGTTTGATATTTCGAACCCAATTTTTCTCTTGTGTGCATTAATAGGCAGCTCAGCTCAAGTCACAACTTGACAGAGAGATGGAAGAGGTGAATAAGAAGTACAAAGCCTTAATTGACAATAATGATGTCACCTGTCTAGAGAAGAAGAATGCACTTGAGTCATGGTATGATAAGATTTATCTTAACATGTTGCTGGCAGAGGCATTCGAGTCAAACTTTGCAGATGCACCCAAGGCAGGGAACTCAGCCCCGAGTGAAGGTATAATCATTGTTGTGTTATCTCTTATCTGTTATCTTTGTTAGTTTTTAGGTATATTTACGATTTTCCATAAATTTTGTTTGGTATGACATATTAGGGGTGATTCAATGCACCAGGCGCATTGAAACTTCAGTGCACCTGGGTGTGAAACCTACTTTTTTAAAAATTAAATAAATTTTTTACAAAACTGTTCATCTAGGTATATTTAATTTATAAACCAAGTTTTACATTTTTGGATATGCGTATATATATATTTTTCGAATTTTAAGAAAAAGGTAGTTTTAATCATCTTTAAATGAATAAAATACATTCGTTTTTAAAAAATCAAAAATATATATACACGTATTTCCAAAAATAGTAAAACTTAATACATATGTTGAATGCACCTGGATTAACAGTTTTATAAAAAAAATTTCAACAAAAAATTTTTAAAAATAGGTTTTGCACCGGGTGCACTGAAGTTTCAATGCACCCGGGTGCATTGAATCACTTCCCGATATATTAGGTGGTAAAGACAGGACTTTTTAAATGATAGGTGGAATCACTGCCCTTTAACATGAAGGCAATTTTTTGCTCTAAATACTGTCTACTTTAAATACTGTGTTTCACATTTTATGCATAATTTATTTGCTTAGAGGGATGAAACACTAAAGGTTATGAAATCCTTATCTTCATATTAAGCCAACAATTTTCAATCTGCATGCATGGGTTGAGTGAACAGGATTATAACATTTTTTTCATGGTACTGATATGCTTAGGTTATGATTTAATGGGCCATTTCCTTCCATTTTCCACCATGTAAAACTAATGAATGTACTATAGAAGGAGAAAAACCATGTGGTTTTGGAGAATAATAGTATGAAAAAATATTTTTCTTGATGTATCATTTTGAATAGGGAAATTGTCAGGAAAATGACTACTAAAAAAGTTGTGGAAATATTCATCAAAAAAAAAGTTTTGGAAATAGTATAGAGTGGAAAACTTAACTACTTTCTCTTACTGCTTGAAAATTTTCTTCAATGAAACAAATAAGATAACATATCTCTTCTCACCAATGTTCATGTCACGTTTGAGCTAATTTCATGATTACCCTTGGTATTTACTTTCCACAATACTCAGTCAAACTGACTTAGTCCTAAGTCCCAACATAATCTAACAATCCTATTATTATCAAAGAAACCAAAAAAAAAAAAAAAACGTTGCTTGGGAGGTAGAGCGGCTTGGGAATGGAGTTAACAGTAGGGGTGCAATTGGGGCCGGGTTGAGCCCAAACCCAGCCCGCGGAACTCGATTTTTAACTGTGTTAGAACTCGCTTTTCTACCACCCGAACCCAGTGAATCCAATTTGTAAATGTGATAGGGTTAGGGTTCAAGTGAACCCGAGCCTGATTTCTATTTTATATGTAATATCTAAACAATATTTCTTTATATTTTTTGTATTTTATGTTATTTATATATATGTTTGACAAATTGTAATTATATTATAAATAAAGTATATTATTTTCATTTATATTTATTTTTTATTTCTATAATCTTCTTCATTTATCTTTTTTATGTTTAATTTTTTCTGAAGATATTCTTTATAGATGAATGATCCTATTAGCCCGGGCTAAGCAAACGCCCCACTTTGCCCACTTCAAGAAACTCATTTATAATAACTTTTTTTAATTTTTTCTTCATACACTTATTTATCTAAGTATATTTAACGTACAAAATAAGTTTTACAATTTTTGGATGTGTATTTTTTTAAAAATTTTTAAAGATGAGGGTATTTTAAATACATATATACAAAGATGTTTAAAAATCTCAAAAAAATATATGCACATATCCAAAAATGGTAAAACTTAGTTTATATGTTAAATACACTTAGATAAACAACTGTATGAAGAGAAAAACAAAAAAATTGTTGTAAATGAGTTTTTCGAGATGGGCTAAGCGGGGCATTTGCTTAGCCCGGGCTAACAGGATTACTCATCATCTTTATATTGTTATATTTTTTAAAAATATGTGGTTTGATTGTATATTATTTTCTTTACTTATATGATTTGTTATTATTATATATTCATATAAAATTTTAAACTTATCACTCTTAAATAAAATTTAAATTTATCCACATAAATTCCAACCCGAAATCCAACTCGAACCCGTTTTTCAAAAATAGGGTCAGAGTTTAGGTTTTACCCATAGGGTTAGAGTTAGGGTTAGGGTTGATGTTTTATAAATAGGGTTAGGGTTAGGGTTGAAGTAAACTCGAGTTTCATGAGCCCGAGTTGCACCCCTAGTTAAGAGAACATCATGGAGGTGATGAAGGTCCCAAACTTTTGTTGAAAGTGTACTTAGATTGAGTGAATTTGGAAGGGACGATGTGGAATGAGATAATAGCTCATTGCCAGTGGTTGATAGAGATTTCCTAAAATTGAAGCTATATTACCAAAGCTATTCCAGATATTTTTATAATAACTATTTCTCAAACAATATTAATTTTCTAATCGCATGGACATAGAGGTTGAATCAAGCCTATTTTGTGAAGATTTTGACTTGAGAATAGAAGATGATAAAGTAAATGAGTTGGAGAGAGTCAAGATTTTGAGCTTTTGTGGCATAGGGAGAAAAGTATCCTTGTTTGCTGACTAGTTGACAAATTCACAGCTTTGCTACTAACCGTATAAAAAGAGGAAGCTAGCAAGGGATGTTGCTACTACCTGACACCCTATTTCTGTTTATGGACAAATGATTGCTCCATCAGATGTCTCTGGAGACTCTTCGCTTCTAGAATTGAGTTGGCAACATCCGTGTGGAAAAACAATGTCCCCAATGGAGGAATATAATATTTTTAAAAAAATTAAAAAGACATCTTTTCTGTGAGCTATATTCAAAATAGCCAGAAGTGGATGGTCTCATTGATCCTTTTATTCACTACCTTGCAGTTAAGAGTGTAGTTTACTTTCTATCTTCAGGGCAATCTTCCACGTTCATCAGGCAGCGGCCATCTGGAATGTGCTTGCGACAAACTTCATGGATGTCCCCGTCTCTCTCATCCCCCCCTGTACGGGTTCACAACCCCACTGACCTGTTCTCTTGCAACCCTGCTGCTCCCTGCTTCAGAATGCCTATGGGTCCTAGACCAAACCTTCAGGTTGCTCCCTTGGGTTCAACAAATCTTGGGGCTGCTTCTTGCTACCAAATGCCCGTGGTTCAAACAGCAGACCTCCTGGCCGCTCCCTGCTACAGAATGGCCATGACTCCAGCACCAAACCTCCAGGCTGCTCCCTCCTACAGAATGCCAGTGGGCACAATGCCAAACCTTCCAATCGGAGTTGAACTTAGGGCTCCTGCTCCACATCTCCGGCAGACCAGGCCATCTATTGCATCACCCAGTCATAAAACTCTTCAGTAGTTTCCTAAGTCATCCATCTTTTAACTCCCCTGCCAACTGTATCATTTCCCAACCTCCATTTTGCCCTGCTCCTTTCCTGCCCTATGGCACTCAATTGTGGGGGCTGTATTGCTGATGTAATAGTATACCTGCTAGAAGTTTGGTTACTACAATTCAATCCCAACAAACGTGCTACCCGTTTCTTAGTATGAAAAGCCAGAAGGAGAATGGAATGTGTTATACTCTCCCAGTCGACCCTGCTAGTGTTTTGCCTAATCAGAGTTACTTTTCATGGTGGCTTTCTAGTAGCAGACCCTGCAAATTTTCTTAGGGGAAGCTGTTGTGATTTAGCTTTCTGACCAATTTGCAGAGAGAAATTTTGGACAACAACCTCTGTATAGTTGTTTTTTGTTTTTTGTTTTCTGTTAAAAAAAAAAAAGAGAGGAGAGTACCACTGCCCAAGTCACGTATGTTCAGATGCTGGTGAGAGCAGCTGTTCTGCAAAATTGGGGTGTAAAATCATTTTATGAACTAGGTTACAAAGTCGTTTTATTTGTAAATTTCTCTTTTCATTGTAATGTCAGTTGTTTATATTCCCCGTTTTGTGGTTTTTTGTATCGAAATGCTCGTGATGATGGCCATTTTGAAGTCTGCTATAGTGTAGGGTTTACTAGAAAGTCGCTCGGTGAAATGAAAAAGTCATCTCTTGTTGCTCTGTTTTGGGTCTAGCCCAATGCCATTTTCTTCTGATTTATGGCTCAGGGTATGATAGAGCAGGACGGAATTCTATACCCCGAGTTAATAATCACAATATTGTGTTTGAGGGATTGGAAATATTAAAATTCCTGCCACTACATGCTACCTTAGGATTGCTTGGAGATTGGAAATGGTAGGGAGAGAGTACTCTCGTCTCTCGCTTCATCTCTCATTTCTTAGCTTGCATACTCAGAATTTGCAATTATCGGCAATCGCTTTGGACTACTGATGTCATGCACGCGGGTCTTCATTTTCTTTCTTTTTTTTTTCCCCCAAATTTCAAACCAATTATTTTATTGACCATACGTATCTATTGACGGTGCCGATACTCACTTTGATTGAAAACTTATATTTTGCAAAAATTTAACCTCTTTGCAAGAGAGTATATGGATTGTGACTCAATGCGTCTAGACGTCAGACCCATTTTTTAAATATTATTTTAACATACGGGCCCGCTTAGATTGCATGCTATGTGAAATTTGACAATTTTTTGATTTGTTTAGTATTTTATTTTTATTTTTTAAAATTAAAAATTGGTAAATACATGCATATTGGGTCACAATCTTATAACTAGTAAAATTTGAAAGTAACATATAATATATATAAGTTTCTAACTAAAGTGATTTTACATGTGTATAAAGATAATAAATGTTTTGGATTTGCAAAAAAAAAAAATAATAAGATAACCCAAGTGCATCAGACCATTATCCAAAAAGAATTGGGTTTTGAATTACCAAGCACGGTGTAGTAACTGTGGGAAAATATACTTTTCAAAAACGCATACCTTTATGTTAGAATATTTTTAAATAAGAAAACCGTGTATATTTTTAATATTAGAAAATTGATTTTCTAATATTATAATAGAACGATATAAGAAAGGATAATGATCCTACACATGTTTGTTACTTAGCTAATTAGTATCAACCTCGTGTATTTTATATTTTTTATATTAAATTTTAAAAAAAGACTTTTATCCAAGCCCTCGTCTGTATTTTATATTTTTTATATTAAATTTTTTTTAAAAAAACTTTTATCCAAGCCCTCGTCTGGTTCACGTATCAAATTTTAATCTTTTTAGATTTTTCTATATAGCTCTAAGAACATGTGGTCCACATAATATTCCGATTAAGCTGATTTTAATATCATAATAAAACAAATGATGTGAACCCAGTGTCTAGTTGGATTTCAACTTCATCATAAATTTAGGCTGCATTTTATCAATAACGCGCTCTAAAACATGGTGCACGCCAACAAATCCCGTTATTCCCCCACCCCTAAATTCAAATATTTTCCCAAACTCCTTTATATTTTCGTGAACAGGCATACGTTCCTTTATATTTAATTTGCGCCCAACCCAAACCCATCGAACCGCATGGAGGACAACCACAATCAATAATTCCAATGCGAAAATAAAATTTCAAAAGCTTAGACTTATTTTGTCAACAGAAGCAGGTATACAAGATAAAACTACTAGGATGCATAAATCGATGAGTGGCTACCTTCCCATGAACTGACCATAAAATCATCACCATCATATACTGAATCAGCACACTGTATACTGCATATGAAGAATAATGGATATACAGCTTAGTAAAAAGCCATGCATGCACAATGAAATGGGGTTGTGTTGTGTGTCTGGTACTCGGTATCTATGCTTATAGTAGCTTATTTTCTGATGAAGAAGAATTAGGTAAAGCTATATAATATACACACAAGCAGCAGAAATGGAGTATAAACAAAGGTTATTATGATGACAATATGATCACTTGTCTTGTGCTTGCAATGGGGGCACTGGTGGAGCTGGTGGTCCATAATACCTTGGCACTTCGGTTCGGCCCCTTGCTCTGCCCAGAAGATAACAAGCAAGGGCAAGGGCCAGGATGAAGAGAATCACTGGCAAAGAAATATAAATGAAGTACCCCATTCTGAATATTCCTACATACAAGTACAACCAAAAAAGATAAAGGGAAAATTAATTTGCAACGGAAAGTGGGCCCAATATAAAGTTATATAGATCTACTCACAATTTTTTTTTTAAAAAAAAAATAAAAAAAAAAAAAATTCAAACAGCCATCTTCTTTGAGTTTTTTGCAGCTAAACAACTGGTTGCATTTTCTTTTCTAAAACCAAACAAAAACTTTTGCTATCCAATTTCTTTTTCTTTGGTGTTATTGCAACCAAATTGAAGTTGCCAAAAATCATTCTTCTTTTCTACGCTTGTTTGACGAAGTGACTGTCTCCATTATCTGTCTGTCACTGGGGACTCAACACTCTCTTTGTTAACAATTTCTTCTTTCAAAACATCGTACCTGATCTGATCTGCCTATGCTTTCTCGAGTAAGCATTATCGTGCGTTTCCATAACTCTACTTACTCGTACTTTATCTATATATCATGCTCGAGTAACGAGCCGATGCTACCGAGAGCATTGAGCCGCTCCTGGTATCCATTATTTATTATTTTTAAAAAATGTTTTTGGCATTCCTATGGGTTAGAATGAACCATCTATACACTCAAAATTTTTCTTTTTCAGGTTTATTTAACCATTTTTTTGGAATTTGAAAATAAGACCTTTTCATGTTTTCAACGGCAATGAGTGCATTCAAAAAAAAAAAAAAATTTATAAAAATATGGAGGATCGATGAAATTGCTTCATTCTCAAATTTATATTGCATAATTAGAAGAATTTGAAAAAGGAAAAAAAAAAATTTTGAGGAAAAAATGTGATGGCACTCAATTCAAGCAATTTTCGTCAATTAATTCTCCGGTCCGAAAACCTAGTAATTAGTAATAGATATTGCCAGGTAGCCACAACTCTTAGACACGCACCTCTTTTTGCTGAATTTCCGGCCGAAGAGCGAAGAGATGGATGGATAGGTCGGATTTGGAAATTCGCGGGAGGCCAGCACCGATACCTGCTCTCTGCTTTTTCGCTTCGCAAGAGAAGCGGGTGGAATTGGATTAGCTGCCTTCAATAGCCAGGGAAAAGCAGAAGAATACGAAGCCACGTGGAGCGGAGCGGAGCGGAGGTGGAGGTGGAGCATGCAATGCTACTCGGCCTCAGCGTCGATGCCGATGCATGACTTTCCACCCCTTAATTCCTATATCTGTCGGACGGATAGACTCAACTTGTCCACCTTTCTTTCCTAATAATAATAATAATAATAATAATAATAAACAAAAACTCGAATGGCTTCTATGACCAAGTGGGGACCACGAATGGTCTAAGGTTTGAAGCAGAGGCAGTACTCTTTGATACTTGTCCCTTAAAACTACACCTTCATCAAATAATCAATCATTCAAGATAAGTGCCCCAATCAAAAAATTGTTTATTTTTAAGTTTTTGAATCTCCAATGCCACTTCCTGCTTTCCAAACCACAACGATCCAACCTCACATTACCTCACGCCATCCCCCATTTTCCTCTTCTGCAACTGTTAAGTCATTATTTATTTATTTATTTATTTACGAATTCTTTATTCCTCTATTGCCACCCAAACTGTGGCTGGTTGTTCTTAATGACTCATAAATCATCAACATATCCCAGATTCTATCAACTTACGAGTAGTAAAGAGAACTTATTCATCTATTTCTTAAAATCGGCAATTTAACCCAATCAGGTTAAATGACAATGCCCTCTTAATTGGTTGGTTAGACATCGTTTTTTAAAAATTAACCCTCTTTTATTTTCTTAATCCAAACATACCTAAAATGTAAAATTACTCAAGAATATCGACACACACACACATATTCTAGATCGCAAATACAACGATGGAAGGGCATTTTTTTCAACCAATTGACCAGATTCTGAACATGCAAATTGCAGAATAGCACCTCGAGGACTTTTCTGCAAGAAAGTGGAAGATGCATGCACCGAACTAGAACGATCAAGACGATCACAGCAAGAACGGCTTCATCATCATTTCATAAATTCACTTACTTTTGCTCTTGTTCTTGAAGGATGAAGTGGGAGCCAAGCCAATGCACCAGATTTTTCAACCTAGGCTAGTACTCCGATGGGAATGTGTTTATGTCAAAAACATACCATATTGTGGAGAAGTAATGAAAGATGTTGATTGCAATAAAACCCCCTCACTTGGAAAAAGAAAACAAAAAAGAGAAGTAACTTTTTGTACATTCCAACTTTGTTTCATCTCTTTCCTCACTTACGTGGAAAGGTCACGTAAAGCAGATCCAATTGACGGGTTAAGATCATATCTTACATCTATCTTCGATTAGAATCAAATCAACTGAACAAAGAGAAAGTAAACTCTACATCCCCCCTCAACACTGATGTCATTTCTACCTATAAATCATTTGAGTTGATTGCCATAGCTTCTTCTTACATTCTGATGATGACTTCAGCAGTCAGGGGAGCAGGATTCTACTTCTTCCACCCGTCAGCTTTCTCTACAGGTCACAGAAACATTAAGACAGCTTATAAACAGAGATGTTGGGCATAAATGTGGGTGCAAGAGCAGAAGGCAGACTACTTGTGCACAGGGCAACTTTGCAAAGAAGCATCGATTTTCCTGTGTCTTGGCGCAGATCCATCTCATGTTTTTCTATATGGGGTGAAAGGGTAGGCAGATGCTGAAATCTTGTGAGAAATGTGCCCACCTTCATGTGCTCCACTCGATTTGTTTGATAACCGACGCTTGTAGCGCTTGAGGACTGATGCTAGGTTCTCTTTCCCCTTGGGGAAAGCAACATCACCTGCTGCAGTACCTGTTCGGCCCTTGCGGCCAGCAACTGCTGCCTCAACGTCCTTGATGAGGTCAAGAAGCATGCTTGCAGTTGTGAGTTTCCCTTGGCCTGCTTTCATAGAGGTTGGCAAGGGCCCATCAGGCAGTGTAGGGCCAAATCTCTTCATGGACATTGACTTCACTTGCAAACAGATGCAAGGTGACATGCAAGGCCGGGGTCTGAAGAAAGCCAAGTCCAAAACTCCCTGAATCAGGTGAGAGTCGTCAAATCCATGCTAACATAACTAGAAAAAACAAGAACTTTCGGAAGGAAATTACAGAAACTATATTTGAACATGGCATGTTTTCTGAACCTAGAAAAATCTTAGAATAAAGGATAACGGTTCCTATAAAAACCAGATGATCACAAGCATAGCATGTTTTATGAACATTGAAAATTGTCACAATCAAGGATACTGGGTGCCATTAAAGCCCAAATGATCATATCGACTATAGGTGTGTTTGGATAGTTGGAAACATTGAAGGAAATGAAAGGGAGATTTAGACTGTTAGTGAGATAACAGATAGCAGCAATTATAAATTCTTCACATCTAGGATGGATGATCTTCGAATTAGGATGGAATGGAATTTTCCATTTTCCATTTTCCAAAAAAAAAAAAAAAAAGTTTTTCCATTCCCAAAAAATAACAACAAACATTTTCCATTTTCAATACAACTTTTCCCAATCCCTTTACACTTTTTCTCATTCCCAATATACAACAACACTTTTTTCGTCCCACATTCTCATCCCATCCTCATTGCATCTAAGTTGTGAACAAATGAACAAAATAGATACAGAACAGGACAGAAAATTAAGATCGTTTATGATAGATAAGGTATATGTTACATGTTTTACATGGGAAAACTTCCTTCCTCATTTCCATGTTTGCCAAATGCATTCTTGTCTTTTCCTCTTCCTTTTCTGTTTTCACTATTCCATTCTAAATAAGAGTAAATGGTTAAAGACACATCTAATAAAAAAAACTGAAAGATCTTAAGGATTAACTTCAAGTTAAAATAAAGCATGAGGAGCCCAGAGTGAGAACGCTGCCGATAGGCCTGGCCCATTGACACTGATTTTACTCAAGATCAATTCCACAACACGAGAGCTTAGCACATAAAACCATCCATAATGATCAAGATCAAATAGCACTCGGTTTTCATGCAAAAAACAAATGCATGTTGGCCATTTCAGAAGAATAATTAGCAGGGGCAAAAGTTTTAACTTCTGTCACCCTATTGAATTTACTACAGAACCGGGGAAGGATTTAGAAGAAAATATCCATTCTAAAAAATTAGTGGCAACAAGAAGGGAAAAAAAATTTACAGAGTCATATGCCAAAAAAGTTAAAAGAAATGCAAAACAGAAGAATCTACACTCGAAAATTAACAGGTAGTTATCAGCCTGCATATATTTTTCCCACATGCATCTTTGCAAGCTTGTTGGGATTTTTACCTGAAGGCGATTCAGAACATAAGTATATTTTCCCCAAAGCTCAGGCCGGCTCTCCATTACTGACAGCTCTAATATCCGGCGAATGCACCAGACCCCAAAACTAACTATCAGACCAACTTGCCAAATGCAACCCTCTCCACAAACTAGATAGGGGGCAAGGCGTGACTCTTCATTCCTCAAACTGGAATTCCATTCAGAAGATGTGTAAGGAGGATCACTTGTATGGATCTGACTTGCAACCCTGGCTTCTGCTTCACATAAAAGCTTCTCCCTCATAGCCACACAATCAATCAGCTCCTCATCAAATCCACCATTTTGTCTGAACAACCAATCTGCGCCCTCCAACTTCAGAAGCTCCATGATACAAGATCTGAAAGAATGGAGCAACTCGGCCTCAGTTTCTGCAAAAGAAATTGTTCCTTGCAGAAGACCTTCACGGGCCACACTGTGTGTTTTTCCTGCAACACCAAATAGCTGCTCAAATGGTTGCTTTGACCAGATAGACTTTGAATTCAAACTTGAGCTTGGTGGAAGAGGGAATTGATCTATGTAGATCTTGGATGGAGAAAGCTGTTCAACAGCCATCGGAACTCCAGCTGCCCTGGAAGCAGTACTTGCATACAGTGACCGTTCATATGGGGTTCGACCCACAGATGGCTCAGGGACACCAGAGCTACTCCACTGGGAATTTCTGTTACCTGAAAATGCCTGCCTGCTAGAAATTATAAGCCCTGAAATGTCAGGCAGGCTATGGTATTTCTTAGGTGATGATGAAGATCCAACATTCTCGCTTCCTCCAACTAAAGAATAATTGTAGTAAGGCCTGTCAGGTTGTACTCTACTAGTTACAGATGCTGTTGGGCTCTGCATACCTGATGCATGCAATGAAACAAGCCCATTTTGCCCCAAACTGTAACCAAGTGGATCTCTGTAAGTTGGGTTAATTGATGTAGATTTTGCAGGCCTAGATGACTCCAATGAAATGTTAGGTCTTTCAGCAGCCATCCTATTCAGATAGGACGCAATCTGACACCCATGTATGGTAGCTGGCTGATTGTCTTTGTCATCCGAATAAGAGGGAAGCCGCAAACTGGAGTAACGTCTTTCACTAGCATCTGGCGCAATAGAGCAGGAGTTCTTTGCATATGCATCCAATGAATGCATGTAAGAAGACCAAGACGAGGAATCCTTTGAAACCATGCAAGATGACTCAAAACTTCCTGGAATTCTCGTTTGCCTAGGCGACTCAAAATCTCTCGAATTCAGAAAAGTTGAACCTCTTTCTGCATCTGGGAAATTTTTCAAAGCATATCCTGCTAAAGAAGCATCTACTGTGACTGGAGCAGCAAAGGGCTTTGGTGCCATCCCCAGAACTGCGTCAATTCCTTTTGCCTTGGCCTCTGGAGTCACCTGTCCATGGAAATCATAAATGTTTCTCCAAAACCCATCAAGGATGTGAGCTAATTGACGTCTAGTAGCCCGACCCAATCCAGATAATTTAGAAAGACTTCCACTGCCACCACAATCGTCGCTTTTACCACTGATAGTCCTAAAAGATCTGGGACCTTCACATGCTGGAGTGGCCATGCCCTCAGGAATTCCTATTGGTGGTCTTTCTGGTTCCCAAGCTTCTGCTTCTTCATCAGTCTTTGCAACAGTTCGCACTCTTCCTTCGAGTTCCTCTTCCACTGTATCTAAGTCCTTGGGTTCTGTTCTTGTCAAAGTATTTTCATCTGACAACCGACCAGCACAAGCCTCATCCACCATTTCAGCTGAAGGCAATTCAATGGACAAGGTTGATTCTTCTAGATCAAGTGCCTGGGAGGTAGATACTGGAGCGTGACTCACCACATCATTAGACTGTGGAGACTCGGAAGGCATTTCTGTTTCAGTCAGAATAAGATTGAATTCAACCGAGCTATCCAAAGGGCTCACCACTGACTCCTCCAAAGCCTCTTTCTCGGATAGATGACCCTCTTCTCCATCATCTCTATTCCTGGAATCAGTTTCCTCTCTTTCCTCGAATGACCTCTGTAAAGTCTCCTCTCTTTCTTCAAATGACCTGCGTAAAGTTTCCTCTCTTTCCTCAAAGGAACTGTGTAAAGTTTCCTCTCTTTCCTCAAAGGAACTGTGTAAAGTTTCCTCCCTTTCCTCAAAGGAACTGTGTAAAGTTTCCTCTCTTTCCTTGATTGACCCACGAAAATGCTCTTGCAAATCCAAGTCCCATGACTGGATATTCAATCTATTAGTAGCAGACTTCAATGGTGTTGCAGCCAGCCAAAGCATCAAACCAAGTGATGCAAAAGCAGTAAGAATAAGGAAAATGTATGGAACAGTAACACTAGTACCAGTATACCACCCCAAGTTACCCATCCAATCACTGTCACCAAACAACATTTCCGCAAGAAAGATAATGTTTGAAGCAACCATCCAGAGGAAAGCAGACAACACCAAGATTTCCACAAAGGGAGATGTTTTGAAAGTACCCATTACAAATCTTGACGAAGCCACCCGGAATAGGGGAATCACAGAAGGTGGAAGCAACATAGCCAGTATAACTTGAGAGAATAGGAGAAGTTGATAGACTCCCTCAGATCCAGAATTCCATGCACAAAGCAGAGCTGGAACAATGGCAAGAGCTTTGACTATCAAACGATGAAGCCAAAATGGTGGGTCAAAGCCAAAGAAATCATGCAAGAGAACTTGCCCTCCCAGTACCCAAGTTAAACCCATAACCTGGCTGGAAGAAAATAGCACCATAAAAAATGCAAAAGGTGCAATGGGACTCTGGAATATCTGCAAAAAGAAGATAAATAATAAAGAAACAGATTATTATCCTCAACTAAGCATGCCGAAAAATAGCCATTGACCAACTTACACAGGAAATCAGGGTTGAAATGGGAAAGAAAGACAATCCCCCATTCAATTTTGTGAGTAGTTTACAGTATTTTCCTGGTAGATGATTTAATTATTTCAGCAGAGATAATGTCCTTATTTTCCATTAACTATCATTATCATCTAAGTCACCAAATTCAGGTGACTTAGTTTCAGTGTACAAATTACATCCTATATGGGACTAAATGTACTAAACCTTTGTAGCTACCTCCATCATGTCCTTTTGAGCCTTGCCCATCCACTTGTAGAAACTTAGCCCAGATGGAAACTCTTTGTTGTCAATTCATCCTTGGTCTCTAGCCTTATGGACTTTCACTCCAAATTGTAAACTATTGATATCAATCATGAGATTGAAATCATTATGGGGTGGTCATTGCAGGCCTCAGGTAATAACAACATCAACACGTGGGATTGTTACCCACCGTGGTCCCATGGTAACTCAAGCTGTGTTACTCTCCCAGGTCAAATAGACCAGAAATCGTGCCTACACATTGATTGTTTTACTCATTCAAAACCACAGTTAAAGGTACACAAGATGGGCATGGATGGGATTGCCCTTTAAAAGATGAATTGATTGAAAATAAACCCCTAAGTTTTTTATTTAGTTTATCTTCCCTGACGTTTTCAGTTATACATAATAGCGGCATGCTGTGTACAGCATTTTGCATATTCACCTTTATTATCAACATCCATCAACCGTTCTTCCGATTTTCATCTGATAGCAATCCAAATTTTTTAAACAAGGCAAAATTACCACTACCTAGTGAGAAAAATAAAATCACTCTTCCCTTCTAAATTCAAAGGGGCTATTTGCAAATCAACCCAATAGTTTATATAATTGAAAATTATACCTCATGTTTTCTATATTTGCATATTAGACAATGTGAGTTACCAAATATTGCAAAACAAACCTTATTTACTCATAAAGCCTGACAAAGATTAACAATCAGGGTTTTAAATGCACAAAAATAAAATTTTGAGGGCTCTAATTTGTAAAAACTGAGTTCAAAATACACCTATAAGTTTCACATTTTTTGTATTTTAAACCCTAACCATTGATCTTTATTTAGCTTTAGCTAACAAGGTCTATTTTGCAATATTTGGTAAATTAAAGAAGGTTTGTTATGTATGTCCAAAAACAAAAAGGTTCATTATGCAAATATCCACAACACAAACATTAATTTGCAATCATCTTAAGTTACAGGATCCATTTTGCTAGGACCCTGATTTGCATCATTATCCTCCATTCTTATTGTCCACCCATCGCATCAATTGTGTTTCAGCTGTGCTTGATGTTTAGGCATGTTATTCCATGATAGTATGAGATTCCATTGGTTTTCTCCTTACTGGTAAAATCCAATATAAGGCTCCTTTGGGGAAAATAAAGAAAAAGAAAAATTGTATCTATTGAAGATATTATCAATTTTATCGGACAAATATTATCAATAAAATAGAAAATTAAAGAATAAAGTTAAAATACATAACGATTATAGATACATATGCAGAAGAAAAAAATATATTACAAGCCAAGACTGTGATACAAAGATATGAATATAAAATATAACTTAGCAGTATGAGATAAATATTAATTACCTTTTATTTTTAAAAAACATATGATCGGGTCCCACGAAAATTAATATGGCAAGTAATGAAAAATAAAGGAATTAACAATAGATATATCAATGTTACTAAAAACATGTATAAGGAGATTATAACAAATGTGAAGACCATGAGTGGAAATACAAGTGGTTTCCCAATTGCGATAGGTTTGCATAGCCTTTAATCCTTACCTTTCACTTTAGTTATAAATGAGCTTTCTAGACATTTACAAGAAAAAGCATCTTGGTTATGTTATTTACAGATGATATCATCCTAATAGATGAAGCTAGAGGAGTAAACTTGAAATCGAACAAGTGGAAAAATGCTCTAGAACCTAATAGTTTTAGAATTAGTCACACAAAAACTGAATATATGAAACGCAACTTTAATAATAATGAGCACCGAGATGAGGAACCAATTACAATTTTAAATCAGGTAGTACCAAAATTGATCACCTGTATTTAGGATCAATAGTTCAAGAGAATAGGGAAATCATGAAAGATATTAAAAATAAAATCCAAGTAGGCTGGAAGAAATGGCTAAGTACTTCAGAAATCTTATGTGATTGTTGAGTTGCAATATAATTAAAAGGAAAACTTTATAAGATCACGATAAAACCAATTATGCTTTATGGAACATTGAGTAGTTAAAGAACAACATATGCATATACTGAGAGTAGCAGAAACGAGAATATTAAGGTAGATGAGTGGTAAAACAAAAACAAAACAAAATTTTTTTTTTTGATTGGTAAAACAAAACAAAATTAGAAATGAAATAACTCGAGATAATCTAAAGGTGAAGTCAATAAGTAATAAAATGAGAGAAAGCAGGCTAAGGTGGTTTGGACATGTTTAATAGAAGCCTGAAATGACATCAGTTAGGAGCGCTGAGTTTATTCAAATAAAAGGCAGTAAGATAATGAGAGGAAGACCCCAAAAAAACATTAACAAAAATAGTTAACCAAGATAAGAATACATATAAGACTATTGAAAACTTAGTTTCTAATCATCAAGAATGACACAACAAGATCCATGCAACTGACCCCACTTAGGGGGGAAATCGTCTATAATGATGATGATTTATTAGGCCTGCCTTCCGTTGTGTCCATTGGATATTCAGTCAAATCAAATCAGGTTGTTATGTTGGAGGAAGAAACACATGATTACAAACTTAAAGTCTTAAACATTGAATGAAAATGCTAGCAATTCATAGCACATCGATATTGTCTAAGTGATAACTAATTGAAACAAATAGTCCACGTTACAAGACAGATACATTAATGATTAAGCTGTTAAAATATTAGTCAATTTTACTTTTTCCTGCCTTCATAATTCATTCTACAAATATAGGCAAAACACAATCTGCAACAACTAGGTAGCATGACACAGATTTTTATACATCAAGATCAATCCACAGAAGAACCTTTTTTACAATAATGTGCTGTAAAATTTCATTTAGGGTCCATTTGAAAAGATGCAAAAGTAAAAAATGAGAAAGAAGGAATGGAAAATTTTTTGAAAAAAGAGATAGCAATGTGATATGATAGGGATAATGATTACAAGTAAAGAGAATAAATTTAAAATAAATAGGATAGTTAAATGGAAAGATGTAAAAAACAATTGAAATGTAGAGGTATAATTAAGATGTCACATCATATCAAAAGGCGCACGGGAAGACTGGAAAATTTTTTTATTTTTACTTTTACATGTCCCAAACGAACCCTTAATGTAGGACTCAGAAGTTTGTAATTATGTATAAGTATTCAAGTTCATAATCATGTATAATTATTCCTCCAACACAACAATCAGAGTTAATTTTACTGAATATCAAATTATTAAAAACTTTATCCCTGACAAAACCTACTTCGTCTATGATGAAATCAGTTTTATCCCTGATAAAATTGATCTAAAGCTATATTATCAATTTTACCTCAATTTCAAACCATATGATGAATTTCATCTGGAGATAAAATCAATAAAAAAAAGAACTGAAAAATAAATTGTTATTATATTGATTTACCACTGGAAGTTCAGAATGATTTTATCATGAAGGAGAACGCTGGAAACTGCCATGTAAAATAGCTGGTCCTATAATTACCCATGTAATTTTTCCTTTAGAAGTTTAATTTAAGTCCCACGAGCACATAACTTAGCATGCCAAGGGTCCTACCAAGGGCTGACCCAGTGCATGGAGCTACCACACATTGCAGGTGCCAATAAGAGGTGTTTGTGTAGCATGCTGACCCACACTTTATTACAAAAGTTGTTTCCCATGACTTAAACCATCAATCTATAATCGCAAAGGCAGCAACATTATTAAGTGTAACAACGGCAACCATCAAATCCATTTGACCACTCCATTTGAATTCAATAGGTGCATGCCAAGCAATGCTTGCAAAAATATTACCATATACAAACTTAATAATACATCAGCACAAGAAATATGCATAAGTTTTGGATCGTAAAATATGAATAAGAATTTCATTAAACATTCAAGAAAAAAATAAGATATCAATAACTGGGAAATTCTACACGGAATTCAGGGATTAAATTGGAAGTTTACACGAGAGAGAAACACCGAAGAAAATCAGCCATTTCAAGTGGCAGAGAATGTAGAATAAAGAAATTCAAACAATTTATACTTACTAAAATTCAAACAGTAACACATGCTTCAAACAATTGTGTATGTAGTCCAACAAATTTTTGATAAAAGCATAGTAGTCCGACAAATTTAAGACAAGGACACAGGCTAAAAGAAGACCTGATTGTTTAGCCAAAGCATATCCTGAAAGGTAAGCACAGAACCCTGGAAAATGCTTGCTGCTGATAGTATCACCACATAATTAACCACCAAGATGCCGCTAAAGACAAATATGATAGCAAGAAAATGGCCATGACATAAGGTGCCAATAGAGACATTCTGTGGCCTATGTTGCTGCTGCATTAAAATATCAGCATGGTTAGAACATAATAGTCATGAATTTTCATGAGATCGATTGATTTCTATTATACATGACAAAGAACGAGAATAATAAATTACTTTTCAGTTATATAACAGGCACAAGGGACTTCATGTGCAAGCAAATTGCAAGGCCCATTTTGGTGCCTCCACCATAATATCTAAACACCATGCTGTTAGATACACCATTACACAGCACAGCCAAGAGTAAATTGTAGTGAACCACATTAATGACAACAACTAAGAAAAAACATATCCTCATTTCTTTATGCAGCATATTATATGTTACAGTAAAATCATGTAGAATTTAAACCTTCTAAATAGTTTATTCCACTTTTGGGAAATTGTAACTGATAGACCTCTGTAAATTTTAATGGCAGACCCCCCCTACCGAATGTTATAATGTTTTTGCCTACTTATACTCTGAATGTGATGGAAAATTAACCTCAGAGCACACAATTAAACCCGTTATGAACCTTACTATATATTACATGTAAAATTATGCAAATTTTTAAAAACCTTTAAATAGTTTATTTGCCTTTAAGAAATCGTAATTGAAAGAATATGCTTTTTATGTGAGGGATAGACCTCTGTAAAATTCAATGGTAGACACCCCTACAGAATGTTACACTGTCATTGCCTACTTGTACCATAAACATGATGGAAGATTGAGATCAGGAGTCAGGACTAGACTATCAAAGTTGAATTGATTTTCATCTTATATTATGGTGCTACCACCTAAATTGCTCATGAATTAGTGCTGAAGTACAGCTTGCATTTACTACTGTTCTGATGGAAATCATTCTGGAGACTTCCCCAGATTGGAGTATAATCATTTGGCATCAGATGTTTGGAGAGGTATCAAATACTGTTTGTATGTTCACAAATATATTTTACACAATACAGATCTAAACAAACTCCATAGCTACTGTTTCCCACATGAAACTTATTTGAGCCATAAATTGTTACAATATTGCATGGGCTCCACTTCTATGTAGAAGCAGTTCCATGTAACCCTTTCAGTTTCTAAGAAGTCGATAATTGATATAAAATCCAATCTATTCATTATACTCAACATCACGTGTTTAGCTAGGAGACCACGTTTCATCCAAATCAAGGATGACATGGGCCACATTTGCTTAAAAATAGATATATTTATATGTAAATTAAAGATCCTCAATTTTTAAGATGTTGATGATTGAGATGAAATCCAATATATTCATTATACTTAACATCACATGTTTAGCTAAGAGACACAAGGGTCGCATTTGCTTAAAAATAGATATTTTATGTGTAAATTAGGAAAAATGATTAAATCCATTCGCATATATATTAGCATGCAATAACACTTCATAGAATCATTTATCCACACATTACCGATATTTTAGATGGTTTACATGTTGAAAATACCACTGTAAAATTGATATTTAACATTAAACCATTTTATAACATTGATAGGGCCCATGAACAATGATACTAAACAAATGAAAGGGTTTCCATGAGAATATAAATGATATTAAATATAATAGATGAACTGAATTTTTTTAATCAACTATCAAGATATTAAAAATGAAAAGGGTTACACAGAGGAGGGATTTCGTAGAAGCATAACCCATTCTACGTATAGCCATCTCCTAGTTCAATGAAGCTAATCTTCTTTTATTTTTCTTCTCCAAATGTAATGTGAACTGCCCCTTGAACGAACAAGTAAAAATAAACCCTCGCAGAGTTAAGTTAGATATGAACTAAATGAAAGGGAGAAAACTTGTCAGTTGATCACTTAAACATAAAGCATCCTTAACAATATTACTGGCCTATCACAATAATTCTGGACAGGAAGGCGGGCATAGATAAAACAGATTATTTCTTTCTCTGCCTGTGCAATATTTTATAGTTCTTATTTTCAAATGGACCTAAGTATACTCTTTGAATATTTTATTATCTTCCCTATTCTTAACTTTCTTAATGTGTAGCTGAATAAAGAAAGAAAATAAAAATAGTCTAGAAAATCCTCTCGCCTTTCATCCATGACCCATTATAGTAGTACTATATGCTCTGCAATGGTAAAAGCTACCAGTGTTTTTAGTTTCGGCCCTGGACCACAAACATGCATGTAATCATCAACAGATAATAAAAAAGCTAGAGACATGGAGTGACATTTGCATATCATGTTGAATAACTGAACAACTAGTTGCTGAAGTCCAAAGTGGAACACCTTTGCAATGGTACGTGAAACAAGTCACGGAAACAGTTCTCAATAAATCGAGATGCCAAATTGAGCATAATATCACATTTGGACAGGACAGAGACACACATATAACAGCAGCAACGAGTAAGGGGGAAAAACTACCTGCACAATGTAAGAGTGGAGGTAAAAACTGTGAGGAATAATATTAGCACCGAGCAAACTCATAAGTGTGTATGCATTCTCTCCTTTCAAACTTGGAAGCATCCAATTCATCACAAGGGGAATTCCAGGTTGGCTAATAAGTACTCCGAGCACATAAAAGAGCAGAGCGAAGCTCGCTATGCTCATGATAAACTTCTCCATATTGCATTTTTCCTACAAAACAAATAAAACAACAAATATGATCATCAGAATACTTGTGAAAACATAACAGATCATCATCAGTGAGTCCATCTTACTTGTGAAGAGTCAAGCTCACCTTGAAGGCAATGAATAGTGGACACAGTAAAACATCTATTGCAGACAAGAGGATGCTTATAAACATGTCCAGTCCGAAAAGAAGATTTAGTCCATATGCAATGCCCAGAACCTGTCGTAGTAAATCTGCATATGTTAGAAATCACTTCTATATTTCAGAAATAACAGCATGTTCCTTCAGCTACAGCTTTTAATAAAAGACAACAGCCTTCCAACAGTCGTGAAAACATGACCATACGAGGCGACAACAACAACAACAACCAAGACTGGATGAAAAGACTAACGCTGAAATCAGGTAGACAACGACCAGTACGGAGGTAAACTTTGACGTGAAGCCATAATTCAACATAGACACGTAGATGAAGTGATGAACTGATACATGGACTACCAAATTTCAAATGTGGGATGTTCACACCAAGACAGTCTCAAATTCAGAATTCAATAATTCACCTCAGTAGTTGATCCTCACTCAGGTCACTTCAACATTTCCCTTTCCAAATGTTGATTAGTAGTGCCCCCCCCCCCCCCCCCCCGAACCAAAAAAAAAAAAAACACACAAACAAACTGAAAAGACGGAGCAGAATAAGTACCACATTCAGGTCCGAAACTACCAATGATAACTCTGCTTGAATGCCTAGCAATATGCAGGTAGGCCCATCATACTCCTCACTGCATATCTGTTAGAACACGAGATATTAATAGCAAAACAAAAAAAATCAATGAAATTTCATAAGAAAGAGTATAGCAAATTGAACCATAAAGGGACTGCAAATATTCCGAACTAATTTGAAGGATCAAAAGGAACTAATTTCTTCAACAAACACTAGATAAAACTAACTGAAGGCAGTGCTAAAATTGTTCAGAAACTTGTAGACATTTACTAGGAGCAGCTGCTTGGTTTCCTCTTCTTCATCTTCTTAAGAAAAAAAAATTAAAAAAGGACCGAGAAAGTAAGTCAATATATTTTGCGGATAGGTGAAGCTCGTCAATTTATGAAAAATTTGTGCAAATTCCTCAAAGATGTCCAGCACCTGGTATTCAAAAAAAAGAATCTGTAGTTTGACAGAAAAGGAAACTCTGTGTACAAACCATCAAAATATTAGTGTTAAATCCCCAAAATTATAACTCCTGACAAAAAGATGATGAGTTAATACTTGAAACAGATGTTCTGGAAGAGTTCTGAGGAGCTTCCTTTTTTTTTGAAAAAAAAAAAAAGGCACCCTCTAAGAAAAATATATTAGCATTGATTTGGAACTTTCAAAGGGCACAAATTAACGTATCCTACATGTGAAAAGGACATAGCTATTGAAAATTCCTCAACCATTTCAATAGAATATGGTATATTCTTTTACCCCTTACTGCCGATGGGTCATTTAATTAGAATTTTGCTGCAATACCATTTAGACAGACTCCATGATTTTAGTAGATAATTGCTGAAATTATGTGCCAGCTTACCAACATATATTGCCTGTTTCAGTAGGAGACCTGGTGCATCATTTTGCTTAGAAAATAATTTGCATCCACCAAGAATTTTTACCATATTTGTTTTTCTGTGTTTTTTTCATTTTTTGAGTCCACCATGGTGCGCTGGAAAATAAGCCAGTTCACAGGGTCATGACGGACAGTTGGCAGAAACTTAAACTGGATGAAAACCAACAATAACTTGGGCTTAAAGTTACATGAAAAATCAATATTTCCTATTGATACAGAAGTTCTGTTCTGAATAAAAGAACTTGTCCCGTAAAAAGAAAGCATTTCTTAAAACCAGGTTACCATCTAGGTTAGGGAACACGAACAGAAGCTCTATTTTGAATTCTTTATCATGAATCAAATTGGAATATTTTGAGCAGTGTGAGCTAACCACTTAAACTCACCACAGAATTGTTCTGTAAAAAGAACGCGCTTCCTAATATCATGTCACCATCTAAGTTAGGCAAGGCGAACAGCAGTTCTATTTTGAAGTCTTCATCATGAATTGAAATTGGAATGCTTTGAGCACCATTGGTTAACCACTAAAACTCAATTCATACTGGTTCTTTGAGTGAGTGCCAATAAATCTGGAATAACATTTGATAAACAGGCACTGGTCGTTGCTCCAGTACTATCGAAAAAAGAAAAACCCAACAACAACTGGACTTCTAAAATTACATTTTGAAAAAGGGCAAAAAAAAAAAAAAAGAGGGATACCTGAACAAGATTCTTTCCAGTAACCACGCTGATACAAGCTGCAAGGTAATGGCAAAGAATAGCTATGCAATTGAGAGCAAGTACAAGCAACAAAAGATCCTGTCCAAAACGTGTGCCCCCATCAACAGCTGCAGCCCATTTCCCCAAGTCGATGTAGCCCATTGACATCAGGAGTGCAGGTCCAACTGAAGGGAATAACCTAGTTGCCAAGTCTCGAACCAGGCTGGCACTTGAAGTCTCACAATCCATAGCTTTTCTAAATCCAAACCTGATGCTTGAGTCCAATTTGTACCAACTGAAGACTTTCCCAAAAGTATAAAGGTCAATGAATTGCCTAAAAATGTAGTCAGTGTCACTGATTCTGTTTTAGGGATGCAATCACAGCATCCCTGTAAAGTTATCCATCTGGACAGTTGCAACTTCCATGATTAACCATCCTCATACATAACCACGGCAAGGCCAGAGAAAAATCCTGCTTCCTTAAAGCAGATGGCTTGATAGAAACACATGCAGGCAACAATGGCCTCAATATACCTAGTCCCACAAATCCTGGTAGGGAATTGGCAGAGTACCAATCAAGCAGCTTATCTTCAAACCACATTTGCTTGCATGACAACAAACTAGCATGCAATAATCTTTTCTCCCGCCATGAATGGAAAGACAGCATCCAGGAGATCTTTAAACATTACTGCAATTTATCAGTGAACACTGTGATAGCAAATATACATAATCGAATTTCCCTTTTATTTTTCTTTCTTACAATCCCGTCTCCAAATGGGGCAGGCAACCTAGACAACGTGTGCAAGAGAATCTTCCTTTTTCTTGTAACAATCTTGCAATGATTGGACAGATAATCTCGATAGTGTACGCAAGGACAACCTCTTCCACCTGAATACCATATCACAGTCCCAAATCAAGTGAATTTATTGGCTCATGTAAAGACGCCATGAAATCTATGAATAACAAGAAGCCCAAACACTTGATCATAAAGAAATGGCAGAAAATGCACATGAGAAGTCACTCATCATATCAGATGAATTCAAAGACTATTTGCGTTGAACTCCTGCAAAATGTTTGAGGCCATTTGGATTTTTCGGCAGATACCAACTATACAGGTTAGAATTAAAGTCTGAGTGCTTTGTCATTAATTAGAGGAAGATATATATAAGAATTCACTCATCCCTGTAAATTGTGCAGGCTGACACAGCAAAGAGTTCAAGGACATTTAAAATGTAATAAAATGGTTTAACACTAAGGGTGTGTTTGGGAATGGATAAAACTTTTGATGAAAAGTTGTAGAGATGAGAAGTTGTCAAATGATGTGATATGATAGGGGTAATGATGATGAATAAATAGGATAAAGTTGAAATATATAGGTTAGTTGTGTTGGTAGTTATGTAGAAATGATTAAAAAGTAGGGTAGTTGTATAAAAAAATGTAAAGAAATGATTAAAAAATAGGGTAGTTGTGGAGAGTGAAAAGTTTTAGGTTGAAAAGTTTTAAAGTGACAACTTTGTGTTGTTACCAAACACACCTGTGTTTGGTTGGAGGTAAAACTTTTGATGAAAAGTTTTTGAAGTAGAAGTTGTCAAATCAATAGAAAGTGATGTGATATAATAGGAGTAATGATGAGGAGTAAAGAGAATAAAGTTAAAATAGATAGGTTAGTTGTATCGGTAGTTGTGTAGAAATGATTGAAAAGTAGGGTAGTTTGTATAGAAAAATGTGAAAAAATAATTAAAAAATAGAATAATTATGGAGAGTGAAAAGTTTTAGATTGAAAAGTTTTAGATTGAAAAGTTTTAGTTGACACTTTTTTGCCCTAAACAAACACACCCTAAATATCCATTTTAAAGTTGTATTTTCAACATCTAAACTATCTAAAATATCATTTTTACATGCATAAATGGTTCTATAAAGCATTATTACATTCTAATACATGTGTAAATGGATCTAAGTGTTTTTCATAATTTACACATGAATATATATATTTTTCAACAAATGTATCCCATAAACATACTTGATTGAGATGAACCTTAATCTCCTAGATAAATAAGTGATGTTAAATACAATGAATGAATTGGATTTTCAATCAATCATCAACATCTTAAAAATTAAAGGGGTTACATGAGACTGCTTGTATGTAATCTGGCTAAATAGAAGAGGAGCACAAAGAAAATAGTAATTTTTAAATTTTCTTAAAATTTCCTTAAGCTATTCCTCAGGGATTACTAAAATGAGCAGAGAAAGTTCAGAAATTTTAATATGACCATTAAATCATTGATAGCAAATCAGTAGTTTTACAATAGTGTTTTAGTTGTGCTCAGAACGGACCTTTCAACTATGTTAAATACAAATTCACATTACAAACAAATTTCCAAATATATAGGGCAGAATGATGACTGCACCTCCTAGTCTGCATCTGCTGCATCACAAAAAATACAAACCACAATGGCACTCAAGTATTCTGCCTTTTCTGTCAACACAGGCATAGCCCAATTGGCACCAGTCCTGGCCTGTATGCCAGCTGGTCAGGGATTGATCCCTGATGGGAGCATTGTCTCTCATTTGAGGAGTAATGATCTCCTCTCCTGCTGATGTAAATTGATTATTATCAGTTGAGGAAAAAACGTAAGGCGACTTGGGCATGAATGAGTTGTAACAAAAATAGAGATTTTGTAAAGTCAATTTCTAGATGGAACAAAAGAAGAGAAAAAAAGTATTCTGCGTTGTCTGAAAAAGACCAATTGTCAAACAATCCAAATCGCACCAAATGTATAAGATACCAGATTAGGATGGAATGCTCCCCACCTGCTTGCCCTTCATCTCTAGAGGTAGTCAAATCCCACTATTATAAGAAAACAAGAGCACGTGCCTCAGTCCAGAAGGCAAAAGGACACATTGATGCAAACAATTCATGACAAAGGTCGAGGCATATAATTGCAAGCAACTTCTTTGTTATGATACACATGACAGAGATGTTTCAAGGCATTTTTAACCATGGTCTCATGGGCAGCTGTTTTCGCATGGCAGGGATCTGCCATGGCATGTGAGAAATATCTTATGAGCCACAGTGTGGATTGCTACAAAACCAATGGATTTTAGCAGTGGCACTGCTACCCATTTTCATCAGCTGCTGCAAAAGTAGTTTGCATCCAAAAGGACAAAATAACGAAGGTGAATGGTTAAAGATATCCCGCCATTGCACTTTTCGGCCCATCATGGCTGGCACAACAGATACATAATAAGAATCCTTTAGATGAAGCATGCTTTCACACAGACGGTCATGAAAATTCTGCGTAGAATCTCAAAGATTCAACCTGTAAAATATGACTTTGAATCCATAGCTAAAATCAGGTAGTCGAGAAAGAATATGTTTACATAGTAAAAAAAGAAACATCGAGATTACGAAAATGAATTGATGATAGGAGAATCAAGAAAAAGAAATTTATCGACTTCCCCAAGTCATTGAAATGCAGAAAGTATTAAGTAAAAGCCGCAAATTGGAGTAAACCACTAAACCTTCAAATATTTCGCTGATTTCCACCAAAATTATTTCTTAAAAAAATGCTACCCAAAAATGTTAAATTTTCAGTAAAATCAAACAGGATTAAAGAAAGCGCTTTCAGAAATGGAAACGCTTGACATGCATAAAACTGGGGTCATTTGGGAGACTCCATGATTGAATAATTCATTAATCTGACAATCAAATGCTCAAATCGTTGGAACCTTCAAAATGAAACCCTCCAAAAAAAAAAGACAGAAATAAAGCATTAATGGAACAGAGTAAGCGTCAAATCGTTGGACGAATACACTCGACAAATCAACAGTTCCAAACGCCGCAAGGAAGAAGAACAGCAGCGTGCACTGGCAATTGCTCCAAGCCACAAAACCAGATTGGAAAAGTAAACAAATCGCACTCCAGAAATCCTGATTAAGATTTCTCCATCAATCATCCAAACCTACCATTCTGAACAAAGATCCAAGAACCCCATCTTCCCCCCTACCAAAAAAAAAAAAAAAGAGAGAGAGAGAGAGCAAGAAAGCATCAAAATCGAAAAGGTCAATGCCTTTTGCATGAAAAAACGGAACCACGGGACAAGCAACCGCAGATCCAACTCTCAAAAAACCCAGAAAACGGAACGCCGGCAATTGAAGAGCAGAAATTTCAGGGAATCTCTCCAAAGCAACTGAAAATTAGGGTTTGGGAGAACTAAAAACGTCACCTTTGAGCTGCCGCAGCTGCTCTTTTTGGATGCGGTTTCTACTAAGAGTAGAAGATGGAAGTCATTCCTGAAGACCAGCGAGAAAACTGAGCGATTTTTGTCAGCAGAGATTTTCGTCAGCTATAAAGGAGAGAGAGAGAGAGAGAGAGCGAGAGCGGAGGAGAGAGAAAAGCGAGGTGGAAACCGTCTATTGGCCCAGAAACTCATGGTAAAAGACAGTTTACTCCCTCTTTCGCATTTCACGGGCTTTGTTTCTTGCTCTGCCACATAGTCATGCTTCATACTCCGCCCTAGAAAACCGTTGACAGCGGATAATTCTGTAATTCATGCCAGCAAACCGTTGCACTCGATCGTGGAAGTTTGATTTTAACATCGAGGGCCGTCGTATCAACTGCCGTACTCTTCCAGAGTATATCCAGCGTCCCTTTTACACAGTGCCGATATGAGCTGCCATGGTCAACTGTGCCGGAGTTCATACATACGCGTCAAATGTGTCTCTCCATGCATCGCATTTAGAATTTGAATCCAGTTAGATTTTTGACGATCGAAACGGTTAAATAAAATTTAATTTTGTATTTTGATATACGAGGGACAAATTGTATGATTTGAAATTTTAATCTCGAAATCGATGAGTATTTAAGCATTTCGTTGTTGGAGAGCAAAATCATGAAGTTTCATCTCTACATAAAGTTTAGGGTCGGCATTCTTCGTGAAGCAGCTAAGATTCCATGTGGTTTTATGCGTCTATCTGAACGACAAGAAAGCAAGCAGTGTTCCCCGGCTCAGGATTCGTTTTTTTCTCGCCGTGTCTGCACAAAACTGTTCCAATTGCGGCATGGGTTGCAGGGGTGTTCCATGATGAAGGGCTTATGCAGGAGTAATTTTGCCGCACGTGGCACCCACTTTATGAAATCTGCACTAGGGGTTCTGTTGACTCAACCCATCCCACAATCCTCGCCCATTTTCATCTCATCCCAAACTCAGGCGATTGTTTGGTAATCGCCACGGATGGAAACCACGTCTATCCGTGGGAAGTCGTGCGGCAGCGGCACGCGGCGGAGCGCTGTTGTATGCACCCGGGAGCATGCGGTGTTCTATGCTCCCGGCGCATACACTCATTTATTTTAATTTTTTTAAAATTTTTTTTACAATATTGTTAATCTATATGTATTTAATATGTGTATAAATTTTTACTATTTTTAAAATATTTTAAATATTTATTTTTAATTTTCGAAAATCAGTGGCATGTTAGGTAAATTACCCATTTAAATTACCTAAAATACCACTGATTTTCAAAAATAAAAAATAAATATCTAAAATACTTCAAAAATAGTAAAAACTTATAAGAATGTTAAATACACTTATATTAACAGTTTTATAAAAAAAAATAAAAAAAAATAAAAAAAAATGGGCGTATGCACCCGGGAGCATAGAGCATTGCATGCTCCTGGGTGCATACAATAGCGCTCCGGCACGCGGTAGCATACGGCTCTCACTTTCAGTATTTTATTTTTCACTTTTTACTTTACATTTCAATTATTATCTCTTCTAGCTATCTTCAACAATCCTATTTATTCTAATTATACTCCTATAATTTTCTATTAATCACAAATCTATCAAAATATTTTTTTTTCACTATTTCCCACAATTCCACAAATTTCCACGTTATCAAACGTTCCCTCAATCCAAGTCATTTGTGAAAAAATTCTATATTTAATTTCAACCCAGACCTACTTTTAAAATTTAGGTGTAGCTATAGGCTAAACTGGACCGAGCGATAGGCATCCGCCAATGTTGCAAGGATCGAGGATGGTCATGCCAATCCTAGAGAACGGTCCTAACTTACTATGGCTGCGAAGGTGGGCCACTTTTACTATCACTAATTAATAGTCATTAATACTTAATATATATAACTAAAGTGCACACTGAACTCATGAAACTTAAGTTTAAACTTAAACACTAACTCTATTAACATAAGTTAGCTTCGACTAAAACTTGAGATAGAGTTTATATTGACAAAATTTTCATTTAAGTTAAGAGTTAATGGTTTGCATTTTATATAAATCTAAATTAACAAATTTTTTAAATAAAAATGATAATACATATCCGAATTAAATGTAAGAAAAGGATAATAATATAGTATAATTTTAAAAGAAAATTTTATCTTTTCTAAACAAGATAAGAAATAGAAGTAAATAATATAAATATAAATGAAGGGCACGTTTGTTAAAAACAAAAACTTTTCACACCAAAATTTTTCATCCAAAACTTATTGCTTTCAATAACTACCATATATTTTAATCATTTTTCACATCTTCCTATGTGACTACCTTATAGCTCAATCATTTCTATCCAATTAGCCTATCTATTTTAACTTTATTCTTTTTACTTCTCATCATTACACTTATCATCTCACATCATTATCTCTCTATTCAAAAACCTTTATCAAAATTTTTATCACAACGAAAACACACCCATAAGAAATCAAGTTCAATTTGATATTTTAAAAGCAAATTCAAACACGATTGTCTCAAGTTCCATGCACCGAGTTCTAGCCCAACTCAGCTCAAGTTCCACCTCAATATATAATTCATATCGTATGATAAACATAATGTTAAACTATCTTATGATAGGAAAAAATTAATTAAGATAGTTTTAAAATGATGAAAAAAGTTAACAAGAAAGTATAAAATGAAACCATTTAAAAAATTAATGCCTTGTAACAATAGCTTAATTGTAACAATATTTTAAAATATCTGTATTATCTTACTATAAAATTGAATATGCCATTAACCATGAGGTAGCCATGTGGTGGTAGTTGGATCAGCTCCCATATATTTTTTTAAAAAGAATTTTACACATTTGTGTAGCCTCACTAAGATAGATTCCTGTAAAAAAGTTTCAAAATTTTTGAATATCTATATAGGTTTTTAAATTTTTAAAATAAAAATAAATTTCTCATGGTAATAACATAAGTTCTAAGAAATTTTTTTAAAATGAATTTGTTTTGCCATTGTACCAACAATCATCCTAATCAATCTTTGATGAGCCACATGTGCTTTAAAACATGCATATTTGCGAATAATTTTTGAAAAATACTTGATTAATTCACTAACGTATTAGAAAGTTATACTTTATATAATCATTTGTCTATGAAGGATAATATCTTCACAATTTACATATTAAATATACAATTCTAATTTTAACATTTGAATCAAATCATTTCATTACTTTGATTTTGCACTTTTTTTATTCGAAGCCCCTTTATATATTTGATTCGGATCAAACTCGATATATTATAAAATAAATTATTATAAATACAATGAGTGGGCTAAATTTTAATTTTATGAATAATGTGGTTAGCCAACTACACAATAATGGAATGAGGATGAGATAAGGACACGAGACGAAAATATATTGTTATGAATCAAAAATAAGGGTGAAAAATGAAGTGAGTTAGGATGTATCTAACCCTAATTCTATATTCAACCTAGATTATATATTTAAAAATCATGTTTGATCTTACTTTTTATATTAGATCAGAACAAGGTTGGTCTGACGCTCAACTTTCTTTCATAGGTCTCCTCACAAGCTTCAGGATGATTTTAGGTTGGTATCGAGACAACGGGTCGAGTTGAAAAAGCGGATTAAAGTGTGATAGTATTAAAAATTTATATACATATTAATATAAACTTACATCTATGATAAACTTAAAGGTTAAATACTTTAACATTTTACTATTTAAAGGAGTAAAACACAATTGTCATAATAGAATAGTTAGTAATTTTTTTTTAATAATTTCATTTACAACTTGACCTTGATAAATATAAGTATCAATCTTCAAAAAAATAACATGGATATCAAATTTAAATTACAATTAAAATTGCTAAATTGAAAAAAAAAATTAAAGGTATAAACAGCATAAATAATATATTTTATTCCACTAATAAATCATGTGAATAACATAAGTTTGAACAACATATATGCAGTTAAGACATAAAAATTTATCCATATAAACAAGTTATAAAATTAAACATGTACGCATATAAACCATATTCACATTAATAAATCATAAATTTAAAAATATTTATTTAACAAAATTACTGTCACGCACAGACCCAGAAAAACGACCATTGGGTCTGACGCACAGAGCACACAGACCCAGAAAATGTCCACTGGGCCTGTGGGCTATGGGTCTCACAGTGTGATATTGTCTGCTCTGGCCTGGCAGCTTAGTCGCACGACTTTAAAATGTATCACACTATATTAAATTTGAGATCCGGTTATAAACTACCAAGAACTTTCTCCCTTTTTCGATGTGGGATTCTGTTCTGGGCTATTACAAGCCCACCAGCTTTTGCTTGGTTCGTCTCCGAACTACAACCTAACTCTGGGCTTCTATCTGCAGTCCTGACTTTCACTAGTTCAACTCTTCGAATCACATCTACTGGAGGGGAAGCCTCTCTGATACTACTTGCCACAGATCCAGAAAAGCCACCATTGGACCTGACGCACAGAACACATAGACCCAGAAAACGTCAATTGGGCCTGTGGGCTATGGGCCTCACAGTGTGATATTGTCCGCTCTGGCCTAGCAGCTTAACCTCACGGCTTTAAAACGCGTCACACCATATTGAACTTGAGACCCACTTATAAACTACCAGGAATTTTCTCTCTTTTTCGATGTGGGATTTGGTTCTGGGGTATTACAAGCCCACCAGCTTCCGCCTGGTTCGTCCTCAAACCACAACCCAACTCTAGGCTTACGCCTGCGGCCCTGACTTTCACTAATTTAACTCCCGAAACCACATCTACTGGAGGGGGAGCCGCTCTGATATCACTTGTCACACACAGAACCAGAAAAGTGACCATTGGACCTGACGCATAGAGCACACAGACCTAAAAAACGTCCATTGGGCCTATGGGCTATGGGTCTCACAGTGCGATATTGTCCGCTTTGCCCTGGCAGCTTAGCCGCACGGCTTTAAAACGTGTCACACTATATTGAATTTGACACCCAATTATAAACTACCAAAAATTTTCTCCCCTTTTCGATGTGAGATTCGGTTTTAGGCTATTACAAACCCACCAGCTTCTGCCTGGTTCGTCCCCGAACCACAACTTAACTCCGAGTTTCTGCCTGCAGCCCTGACTTTCACTTGTTCAACTCTCTAAACCACATCTACTGGAGGGAGAGCCTCTCTGATACCACTTGTCACGCACAGACCCAGAAAAGCGACCATTGGGCTTGACGCACAGAGCACACAGACCCAGAAAATGTCCATTGTGCCTGTGGGCTATGAGCCTCACAGTATGATATTATCCGCTCTGGCCTGACAGCTTAGCCGCATGACTTTAAAACGCGTCACACCATATTAAACTTGAGATCCACTTATAAACTACCAGGAACTTTCTTCCCTTTTCGATGCGGGATTCGATTTTGGGCTATTAGAAGCCCACCAGCTTCCGCCTAGTTCGTCCCCAAACCACAACCCAACTCTGGACTTCTGCCTGCAGCATTGACTTTCATTGGTTCAACTCTCCGAACCACATCTACTGGAGGGGGAGCCTCTCTGATACTGCTTGTCACGCATAGACCCAGAAAAGAGATCATTGGGCCTAACGTATAGAGCACACAGATCCAGAAAACGTCAAATGGGCCTGTGAGCTATGGGTCTCACAGTGTGATATTGTCCGCTCTGGCCTGGCAGCTTTGCCTCACGGATTTAAAAAGCGTCACAACATATTGAACTTCAGACCAACTTATAAACTACTAGAAACTTTCTCCCCTTTTTGATGTTGAATTCGGTTCTGGGCTATTACAAGCCCACCAGCTTCCGCCTGGTTCGTCCCCGAACCACAACCCAACTCTGGGCTTCTACCTGCAGCCCTGACTTTCGCTGATTCAACTCTCCGAACCACATCTATTGGAGGGGAAGCCGCTCTGATACCACTTATCACGCACAGACTCGGAAAAACTACCATTGAGCCTGACGCACAGAGCACAGAGACCCAAAAAACATCCATTGGGCCTGTGGGCTACGGGCCTCACAGTGTGATATTGTTCGCTCTGGCCTGGCAACTTAGCTGCACGTATTTAAAATGCTTCACACCATATTGAACTTGAGACCCACTTATAAACTACCAGAAACTTTCTCCCCTTTTCGATGTGGGATACGGTTATGGGCTATTAAAATCCCATCAGCTTTCGCCTGGTTCATCCCCAAACCACAACCTAACTCTGGGCTTCTGCCTGCAGCCCTGACTTTCACTGGTTCAACTCTCCAAATCAAATCTATAAGAGGGGGAGCCGCTTTGATACCACTTGTCACGCAGAGACCCAGAAAAGCGACCATTGGACCTGATGCATAGAGCACACAGACCTAAAAAACGTCCATTGGGCCTATGGGTCTCACAGTGCGATATTGTCCGCTTTGGCCTGGCAGCTTAGCCGCACGACTTTAAAACGTGTCACACTATATTGAATTTGACACCCAATTATAAACTACCAAAAATTTTCTCCCCTTTTCGATGTGGGATTCGGTTTTGGGCTATTACAAGCCAACCAGCTTCCGCCTGGTTCATCTCCGAACCACAACCCAACTCTGGGCTTCTGCCTGCAGCCTTGACTTTCATTGGTTCAACTCTCCAAACCACATCTACTGGAGGGGGAGCCTTTCTGATACTACTTGTCACGCACAAACCCATAAAAGCGACCATTGGGCCTGACGCACAGAGCACACAGACCCAGAAAACGTCAATTGGGCATGTGGGCTATGAGCCTCGCAATGTGATATTATCCGCCCTGGCCTGATAGCTTAGCGCACGGATTTAAAACGCGTCACACCATATTGAACTTGAGACCAACTTATAAACTACTAGGAACTTGCTCTCCTTTTCGATGTGAGATTTGGTTTTGGGCTATTACAATTACATTCACATAAGTAAGTCATATGTTTTATAAATATAATTTACACCTTGCAGGGGCCAATGTGGGTCAAGATATGATTGATCTACTCAGCCCTTAAAATTAGGACACAAGTTTCAAATCTTGAACCGACCATCGAATCAAAATTTCTGCCCCGACTCGCTATAAAATCTGGGCGGTCAGGTTGGGTTGACTCATCCTTATTTTCACCCTTAGTCAAGAATATGAAAAATTATATGAGAATTGAAAAAAATTGTATACAAAATAAGAAATGTATGTTATTATTTTTTATAATTAGAAAAGTGTTTCAGAGAATTAGTAAATTTTATGTTAGGGAGCAACTCGGGTCGAGTTGTACCGGGTTTAACTGAACTCTAACTTCAAACCTACCATATTAAGTAAACTTAAACCCAAACACTAATATTAAAATCCAGATTCAGACTGGATTGACATTTATTTCAACCTTGGTTTTGGGTTGAAATTTAGATTACTTTCAAACTAACCAAAATTGAAATTTACCGATAGAAATAATAAGCTCTTTATACATTATTGCATTTGCGCCAACTAATTCCATAATACACTTCAGATTATTATAACTTATTTATTCATAATTTACATGTGAATATATTCATATGACCATAATATCTTTGATTTAGATGAAAGTTGTCCTTTAATTAAAAGATAAGGTTGAGTACAATAAATGAATGAATTTACTAGCAATAATCAATGTAAGAAAAATAAATGAGATTATATGAAATTACTATCTAAACAAGTTTAATAAAAGTGAGACTTATAATTAATTATGTATGCAATAATTTCAAAGAATAGTATATTTATTATTATTTACAAATTAAGTTAACTTAGATACAATAGATTCAACTTTTTATGGACAAATGTAGATGATGTTTAAATTTTAAAATGAACATTTTACAGTTTAATTATGTTATGATTACACAGAAGAACTTTTATTATAATTATAGTTAAAATGCTTAATACATAAACCAAAATAATTCTCTTAACAAATTATGTTTAGGCAGTCAATATCAATATGAATATCCTGCGTTCCTCGTTAAAACAATATAATCCACGTGAATGAATAGGTACGTCATTTCAAGGAAAACATTTAAAACAATATAAAAGGAAAACATTTAAAACAATATAATCCACGTGAATGAATAGGTAAAACATGGCACGTACCCAGTCTTCGCTCATGCAGAACATCACTTTGAAAGGAAGCAATTGATGGGATTCCAAATCAAGATGCATTTTATCTATTTTCGAACAGTGGAAACACCTGGCGGATCATATCATGCATGCTGTTTTTGGATGAAGATATGCACACGTAGGGGTGCAACTTGGTCCGGGTAGGTCCGGGTAGGGGTAGACCCTACCCTTACCCTATTTTTAAAAACTCTTACCCTACCATATTTGAGGTCGGGTTGGTTCTTGGCATACCCTACCCTATTTTTTCGAGTGCAGGTCGGTTTCGGTTCCGGTTCCAAATCGGTTCCACTAAAATAATGTTAGCATGCTGCCAAAGATAACTGTTTGTGAAGCTAGAATTTAGATAGTTAAAAAATTATAAATAGAAATGAACAAACTATTAGATTAGTGGAGAACAATTGCAACATATTCATAATGTTCGTATCTTCTACTACCAAATAAGATTTTAAGACCATCATATAAGTCAGCCAATTGCACAAATTATAAGTCAGCCAATTGCACATGCTTCCACCAGCTTTATCATGCATGAATGCATTAAAAATCAGCAAAATGCATGTACTTCCATGTCACGATAACTGACATTGTTAACAGAAGTCGAAGGTGTCCCATTGTACTGTGATAATTAGAAATTGTTGGCAGCATACAAAGATCCATATGAGTGGTGGAAAGAAAATGATCTACTCCAAAACCTAAAATCACAGTTAATGAAAACAGAATTATCAATAGTTTAAAGTTGAATTGATACGCACGTTCTGGCTTCTGCTGAATTTAACTTCCAGTGAAATACCTCTTCCACCAATTGATTCGCCACTGCTAAATCCTGAGCAGAGAACATGGGGTTGGCAGATCCTGTGGAATGATAACTTGATCAGTTGAAAAATTCAAGGTGATAAAAAGAAAGGCAAAATGTAACACTAGCCGAACAGAAGTATATTTTAAAATTTACATACGGTTGCAAAATTTTGTATTTATTTTATATGATATGGGTCCACTTGGGGGCATCCAAAACAAAATGCTCAAAGTCAAAGAGCAACACAGGCATATGCTGATCCCGAATATACTGATATATCCTTTTTCCGATTAGATGATACCGTATCTGCACGAAGTGGAATTTCAGTGCTTCCATTATATATCGACAAACTAGCAGATTTCATTTCGCCAACTTCTTCCTTTAAATTTTCTGCTGGTAGTTATTGGAAGGAGGGAATACCAGGCATGAGAGCATTTTCATAGATGTATGTGTTCTTGGCAAGAACGGGAAGGAGTAGGAGCGCCAAAGCCCCTGCAACACAGCACAAAGCGCTGCTCCCAGCAGAGCACCACAAGAAGCAACAGAGAATCGGGTCCAATCCATCCAAACGAAAGCTCATAACTGCGTTCCGATGCACCCCAAAACTAATACAATCACTGTTTCTCCACCGCCTGTCCGGTTGCCGGAGAAGTTAAGAAAACAGCGTGCGGAGGAGCCAGTTCTGCGATGGGGAAACCGGGAAAGCATCGAAACATAGGCGCAGAAGTGAAGAGAGAGAGAGAGACCTGACAAAGGTGCAGTGGGAGATGAGGAGGAGGCCGATGCGGACGATGAATCTAGGTTTTTTGGTTTTCTGGTTCCCTCCAGGGACTCGGCAGTCGGCAGGGGCAGGCATAAGGACTGAGGAGTGAGGAGGCGAGTACGCGATAATGCGACGCGACAGGCGACAGATAATAATATATATTTATATTTATCATAATATTATTATATAAAATTCGGTTCGGTTCTGGGTACCTGTGACCTGGAACCGACCTACCCGAATTCTCCCCGAGTATTTTTTACCCGAAACCGAACCGACCCTACGGGTAACCATGTGGGAACCGAACCGACCCTATTTAGGGTACCCATCGGGTCGACCCGTGGGTACCCGACCCAAGTTCCACCCCTATGCACACGTAAAAAGAGCGATCCTATTAGCTTGGGCCTCGCTTAACTCACCTCAAAAATTCATTTACAATATTTTTTTACTTTTTTCTTCATACATTTATTTATTTAAGTATATTTATGTATAAACTAAGTTTTACCATTTTTAGATATATATATATATTTGAGATTTTTAAAAATAGGAGTATTTTAAATACACATATATACATAGATGTTTAAAATTATCAAAAAAATATATGCACATGTTCGAAAAAGTAAATCTTGATTTATACGTTAAATATATTTAGATAAACAAGTATACGAAGAAAAAATAAAAAAAAAGTTTGTAAATGAATTTTTTGAGGTGAGCTGATCGTAGCATTTGCTTAGTTTAGGCTAATCATTTCTCATATATAAACATAAATATAGTTTTCTTTTGAGTTTCGACCACAACCACAAATGGGCGTACAACACGCCGATGTTAACATAGGGTGCTTCATACCAATCAAATCCGGATTACAAAAGTAACAAAACACACCTAAAATAGATTTTAAGATCCACAAGACAATTAGGTAAGTGTCGCCAGCTTCCAACAGCTTCCAACAACAATCCAGGCTATGATTATGAGAAGATGACGATGGGTAAGGAGTGTGGAATATATGGATGGATACATCAAAGCCGGTCTTTTCTACTTATAAGAAGTTAATGATTATGATAGTTTTTGAATTTAAAATAAATTTTATTGTACTAATCACATATAATTCAAACCATATATTTTCAGTGAAATAGTCACCATCTTGTTATTCAAGGTTAAATAATAACTTACTTAGTCCACTTTAAAAAATCTATTTAATTTTTTTTTACTTTTTCATAAACTTATTAATTTAAGTAATATTAAATTAACTTTTATGATTTTTAAAGATATGTATATATTTTTAAAAAATTTTAAACACAATTATTTTAGTAAAATTTAACCATTAAAACAGGTAAAATACCCTTGTGTTTAAAAATCTGAAGAAATATATATACATATCCTAAAATATTTAATTTATGTATCAAATATATCTAGATTAACAAGTTCATAATAGAAAAAGTGAAAAAAATTAATAAATATGTTTTTTGAAATAGGCTTAATAAGGGGTGATAGGATCATGCCTCATCTAATTTAGATATATACTAGGAGCAATGATTCAATAAAGTTGAGTTGCAGCCTTTGTTTTTTATTTTAAATTTTTGTCAAATGTAGAACATTTATTTTGTTGTTATTATGCTACAAAAAATAATTTCATATAATCTCATTAAAAGTCTATATTTTTAAAACTTAGTATATTTTGTGAGTAATATATTAATTATTATTTTAAAAAATTATAAGACAATGAATATATTTGGCTACATCAAAAACTTTTCAAACAAAAGTTTTTTTAATCTAAACATTTTCATTATTCATAAGTATTTTATTTTTTAATTTTTCTTTAAATTTTTTTATACAACTAATTTACGTTTCAATTATTTCTACACAACTATCATACAATTAACTTATCTATTTTAACTTTATTTTATTTACTCTTCATCATTAACCCTATCACATTATGTCATTTTTTCTTATTTAAAAAATTTTGATACAAAAAAATTTTCATCAAAAGTTCTATCACTTTCCAAATACACTTAATACATAAAAATTTAAAATATGTATAATTTTAAATTTGTACATAAATGGATATAGACGAACTTGATAAACGATTTAAATTTGCTAAAAATATTTTAATATAAAAAACAAAGAGATGCTTAGAGCTTGGCCGTATTAAAGCATTACCTTTACAATATATACCATTCTTAAGTGAGGATTTTTTTGTTGATCCCTACAAATGATTTATGCAAGAGAGGAGGGATAAACTAAGCAATTAAAATTTTAAATATGTTGTTAAATCCCTGTAAAGTTAATTCCCTTAAAACAAGCAACATCTAAGGTATGAAACGCAATGCAAATAATGAGAGCAAACAAACCACAAAAAAGGCATGATGTATAGTAGTTTCTTTAACCATCATACTCTACTTTTCAAACACAAAACTCTTGCATCTTGAGTTTTAGCACGTATGAAAAATGATCTTGTTAGCTTCGGCTAAGTAATAACTTACTTAGCTCACATAGCTCACATCGAAAAATTTATTTAATTTTTTTTTTTAATTTTTTCCACATAAACTTGTTAATATATATGTATTTAACATATAAACTAAGTTTTACCATTTTTAAATATATGTATATATTTTTTTAGAATTTTAAATATAAGGGTATTTTAGCCGTTTTTAACCATTTTTGAAAAATAGCTAAAATACCATCGTGTTTAAATTTTTTTAAAAAATATATACATATAAAAATAGTAAAACTTGATTTATATATTAAATATACTTAGATAAACAAGTGTATAAAAAAAGCAAAAAAAATTTAAACGAACTTTTTGAGGTAGGCTAAGTAAGTTGTTATTTAACTTTGGCTAATAAGATCATTTCTCATTACATATTCACCATGCACATTTTAGAACCTACTTACTTCTAAATTTCAACTATAAAGTACATGCACAAGACAAGTAAAACAATTTGTGAAACACACTTAAATAAACTCATATTTTATTTTTATTTTAAACTTAGTTTCCAATGTCAATCTAAGGCACAATACAAAAAAAAAAGTTATACTTTACTCATGTAAACAAACACCTCCAAAAACTCTTCCATTGTGATAGTGATAAACTTTAAATGCACTTTCAATTACAGCATTTGAAACTTCAAAAGATATTTAAAAATCCTCAATAATCTTAAATGGTCGAAGGTAAAAGTACATTCACTATTTCAACAATCCTTGACATCCCAAATTAAATATTATTTATTATAAAGATGTACATGTGGCTGTTGAAGTGGTGGATAAGAAGCATTTAATGCTCAAATATTTGTATTTTTCAACCATTAAGATGTCAAATTGAAGTTGAAATCGACTTAAGATGTGGCTTTACTCGAGTCAAAATTGGAGTTAACTTGAGCTTTAACTTCACTTCTCTAAGAATGCTCTTGAAAACTTTCTATTTGAAGGTTTCTTGACCAAGTAATATGCGAAGTCTAATTGGATTTCAACGCCATTTTAGTTTCATATAAAGTTAACTTAAGGTGCAACTTTTCTTTGGTGTTTAAAATTTCAAAATTCTCTAAGTTGAATTAGTCACCTAAAGTTGTATATGAGTTCAATTTAGCTTGGGACTTCGTCCAAGTCGGAATTGAAGCCAACATGACGTAGGAATTTACTTCTCCATTCACATCTCAAAAAATTCCTCACTTATTATGACCCCTTGAAATTTCATTGGATGTTGACTTAGTCTTCGATTTCACCCAAGTCGATATTGAAGTTTACTTAGCTTGCGACTTTAAATCTTAACTTTCATTCTAAATATCCTCTCTCCAGTGTAACAGTCCAAGTCACTTAAGTTGCATGTAAAGTTGACTTGAAGTTCAACTTTACTTAGGTCAGAAGCTAATTAATTTTTAATAATATTTCGATATATTGTTAATCATTAAAAGCAACCGGACTTGTTTGCCGCCTGATCATTTCAGGCTGGACGCACGGCCGATTCCATGCGTCCGGCCCAAAAATCTATTTTTTTAATTTTTTTTAAATTTTTTTTTCATGGGTAAGTAAATTTAGGTGTATTAAATCTATAAACTAAGTTTTACCATTTTTGGATGTTTTTAAGTATTTTTTTATTTTTAAACACAGTGACATTTTCGTAATTTTTTTAGATCAGATCAAAAAATTACGGAAATGTTACTGTGTTTAAAAATAAAAAATACTTAAAAACATCCAAAAATGGTAAAACTTAGTTTGTAGATTTAATACACCTAGATTTACTTACCCATGAAAAAAATAAAAAAAAAATAAAAAAATACATTTTCGCCGTGCATCCAGCCTGAAAAGATCAGGCCTCAACTTGTTTAATCATAAGTTATTATACGCACCTTTAATTTGCCACCAACATAGCATAGTACTAGGGGATAATTAATTTTTGAACTATACAAGCATGCTTTGAAGGAAAAGGATTAATCATTAATGTCCGGAACCCAAGGGGTACTAAAAGGTTAGTCACATGCATCATATTTCAACCATAACCACTTAAAATTTTCAGAATAAATTGCCTATTCTTCCATTTTAAAAAAATATAAAAAGGGGACGTTTGTTAATAGGGTGCGGGAAACATGGGAGTGAAATGGTAGGGGCACGGATTTGAAGGCATCTCATTAATCAATCAAGCATCATATTTTTCCATTTTTACCCGTATATTCTAATTATTTTCCCTATCAACTACCTTCCAACAAACTTATTTATTTCAACTTTACCCCTATCATTTTTATATCAATCACACAGTTTTCAAAATATTCCATTTTCTACTCCCACAAAAAAACATATTTCCCACAACTTTTACCTTACCATACGTACCCAAAATCATATCGTGGGAAGAGCCCCTTGGAAAGAAAATAGCACGGATTGATCTTATGATGCACCCATGAAATAAATGAAAGCCACGAGATTCCCGATCGCTTCAACCTTTAATCTTCTTACCAAGCTGATTTGGAGATCGGCTAAAAGTGGAAGTGCTAAGTCCACGTTACACTTTATCATCCATTCACGTACGAAATTAGATTTACTTGTCCTTATTTTCTAAACCAGGCATTAAGATGGGACAAAAAAATATATCTGCCGAAAAAAGTTTGTAGCATATTTTAAAATTTCAGCACAAAAGTAAATCCAATTAAAGCAATATTCATATGATCCGTAAGAAAAAAGTTGGCGGCGTTTAAAATATTCGTGAAATTACAGTTGGTCCGTATTGAGTTAAATCGTGGATATGTACAATATTTTGAATAGACTAGCGATTAAACTATGATCTTTAATAAGAGCGATTGATACAAACATTTTATAAAGTAAAATTTTATAATAAGGCTTTTGTTTGTTAATAAAGAACAGCCGCGAAATTTTTACCCATTTCATGTTGTTGGCAGTTTAATTTTGACTGGAATTTTTTTTTTTTTGGATTCATGCATATTTACAATCATCTCAATGTTCATTATAATGTAGTCCTCAAACATTCTTACGATTTATAAAAAGAAACAGTAAAGTTCGCATATGAACTTTTTCGGAAACAAACCCCACCCGAATAATTAGAGAGATCAAAGCTCCTATACAGTTGCGTTTGTTTTTAAAAAGTTCAAAAAAATTATGTACAAATCTTCACAAATAGCGAAATTTATTTTATATCTTAAAAACATATAAAATTAACGATTTTATAAAAAAATTAAAAAATTAAAAAATAGGTTAAATACACACAAGCGCACCAAAGCTAAGTGCACTCGAGTGCATTCCATCAGATTTCAAAATGTTATACTTCATTAAAATTAGATGTTAGAAAGTAAGAGGGGAAATTTTTTCTCTTTCCTTTTCCTCGTAACAAATGATAAAAGGTTTTTATTGAGCATAAAAATTTAGTTAGATCTAAGAAAAATAGTGAGCAAAAATTCATAACCGGTTTGTTGGATGGATTGTGAGCACATGCAAACATAAACGGAGCCAACTATTTTTTGTTAAGGTTTATTAAATCCAACCGAATAACATTCATCTGCGTATATTTATTCGAGATTCTAAAATATATTGAAAATTATTGTTTCTATGTATTCATTTTCAAAATTTGGCTGTTATTCAAATCAATGAATTGATACTATTATTAATTGATTGAATTTCAAAAAATTATTTTAAGTGTAGTGTTGCATGGAATAACAACATAGGCATGCATAACGCATTATCATAATGCTCGTTTTTTATGCTAAACTTCAGGTGACTCGTTAATCGAGCAACTCACATCTCTCAATGGCATGTGAGAAAAAAAAAGATACACTTATAATTTCATCCGATAATAAAATAATTGTGAATATATAATTGGGAATTACCATGATATTATAAATCATATAAAATATGACACAATAAGGATGTGTTTGGTTACACTAAAAACTTTTCAAATTAATACTTTCAACATAAAGCTTTTTAATATTCATAATTATCATATTTTAATTATTTATGCGTACTTTTCTATATAACTATACTATTTTTTAATTATTTGTATATAATTAATTAATTTATTTCAATTTTATTTTCTTTATATTTCGTCATTACTCATATCATAATCATATCATACAATTTTTTCTAATTTTGTAAATTTTTATGGTAAAAACTTTTCATTTTTATCGCTGTCCGATCCTCCGCCATTGCACACGGAGCACTTGCGTAGCTGGTGCCGAAACTCAAAAAAGCTGGCCCACCGACGTGGAAGATCGAAACCCACCATTAGCTGTCGATCGCATCATTCACTTTTCATGCCCACAAGTGCCCATCCAAAAAATCTAATCCAAAAATGGAAGGCGGATGAGGACATTGCCACTACACTCAACTCGCAAGGCTGGGGACGTCGGCGGAGACGTGGCTGGAGCGGAGGGGCGCTTGCAACACAGGCCCCCGATTCAACCCGCGTTCCTTTCAAGGAACCGTGTTCGGCATTTTTTTTAATGCCTGTCAATTTTATACCGCAACCCTTCTCGAGATTATTTTTGTTTTCTTATGAATACATGGGCGCATATATGTATGTTTGATTTTGTTAATTTCCCAAAATTTAATCACAAATAAATTTTAAAAACTTTCGAATTTTACAAAAAGAGAAATCCAGATAAATTCTGCATTTTAAAACAATTTTTTGGCCACAGTATTCCATTTTTTTACCGCCAACATTTAATGTGTCTTGATACGAATATATCAATTATCGTATTAATATTTATAATGAGTTGCTTAATTGTATAGATATTAATGACATAATGGGTGGCTTGGATTTACAAAAGGCATACTGGCTTGCAAAAAGAAACCGTAAACTGTTCTATATATCCGTGAATATTAATTTAGCCGACAATAATTCAATACTTACTATAAGTATAGACGCTTAATGTTTACCTTTAATTTTTTAATCGTTAGTTTCCCAAAATTTAATCACAACTAAATTTAAAAAACTATCGAATTTTACAAAAAGAGAAATCTAGATAGATTCTGCATTTTAAAACAATTTTTTGGCCACCGTATTCCATTTGTTACCACCAACATTTAATGTGTCGTGGATACGAATATACCAATTAACGTATTAATATTTATAATGAGTTGCTTAATTGTATAGATATTAATGACATAATGGGTGGCTTGGATTTATAAAAGGCATATTATCTTGCAAAAGAAACCGTAAACTTTTCTATATATCTGCTAATATTAGTTTAGCCGACAATAATTCAATACTTACTTTAAGTATAGAGGCTTAATGTTTACCTTTATTTTTTTTAATCTTGAAATATATTTTTAAATCTAAATCATTTACATACTTAATGCATATTTTTGCTATAAAAATATTTTTTTTCTTAGAAACTTATATCTTATAAACAACATTTTATTGAGGATAACAACATTTTTTAAGAGTGAATATATATCTGCTATAAAAAAAGAGTGAATTATATAGCAATTAAAACTTTCAGAAAATACATAATAGATATAAAAGTTTACAATAAATGTAATTTTTAGAATTATAAATAAATGCACATGGATGAATATGATAAATGGTTTAGATTGTAAAATATATATTTTGAAATTAAAAATTAAAGGTCACAGTAAGTATTGAATTATTACCCTAGTTTATTAGTCGAACTTGCATAGTGAATACAAATATAAAATTGGAGAATGAGAGCGTGAGAACTAGACAAGGAACTTTCACTGTGAACTAAATGAATAATACCCACCACATATAGCCAAGCATGCAGGAAAGCAACAGCAAGCATCTAGTGAATTACTTAAAAAATAAATGTATAGAATAATGGTCCAAATTTCAAGACAAAAAGCCAGATGGGTGCTTGCAATTTTTTAATGGGCTTCATTTATAATTGGACCACGCAGTGTTGGATGGTCTACATTGGCTGCATCAGTCCAATAGCATGCTTCTTGGATGCCGTCTTCATCCTACAAAAGCATATGCAATTAATTGATATGAGAAATTGGAGAGTTAAAGGTGGTGTGCAGGAATACGATCTCAATGATTTCAACGCGAGAAATTGCATGTGACTGTGGGAAAAGGGCTGTGGGTTCCCGCAAATTCAAAACTCATTATTCTACGCTGTTCAATGCAAAATGCAAATCATGCCCTTCAGGTCACCAAAGGTCATTTGAGGTGATCACCTCATGCACAGTGAACATAGACAGAATGGATTAAATTTTTATTATTTTAACTCGTTCCAGTACAGTTGGGGCTGTAAATCACTTGGGTTTGACTGTTTCAAATTGTAACCAATCCTTGATTTTGTTTTTACTCATTTGAAACTTTTGGAGTTAAGTGAGCCCACGAGACAAAATAATTCCACCTAAGAACTAGGAAAAAAATTGTTGATGAGGATCCAAAAAGAAATTGTTAAGTTATTCCATATCGGTTGTGAAGGGAGTTGAGTGTATATATAGTTATAAGTATGGTGAAAAGTCTTATTTTCAAGTTAGCTTTTAAGGTTGAAAAAGTCCATAAACTCCTAACATTGAACAATCCTAAGTAATCCTTTTATTTTTTATATTTTAATGCTTGATGGGAAATTTACTCCATTTAATATATTAAATATAATTTCTTTAGCGAAGAGATCACATTTTATCAAAATCAAATACGTGCATAGGTTATATTTAAAAATATCACGAATTTTCAAAAATTTAAAAATCTTTAAAAATATTAAAACTTGATGTATATATTAAATACATTTAGACTAACAGTTATATAAAAAAATTAAATTTTTCTTTATAAAAAAAGTTAAATGCACCAGGTTAAGTGCATGTGGTGCATTTAGACCATTCCGAAGAACACTTGCTTTATGACTCCCAAGATATGAAGATGAATGATAGCTTGGATCTCGCACTTCTCAATGGGCGAGCTTTCATTTCTCACACGAGAAAATGAAGACCAAGAGATTCCTGACGCTGACTGGTATACAGTGAGCTTCCACGTCAGCTGATCCTTCGAGCTCTTCCCAAAAGGCATAATATACAATAGAACAAATGTATTATTTATTTCTACGGAAATTATATTTTAAATTATCTTCGAGAAATTGGTTCAATGTACCTGAAAGGAGAATTAGTTAAGGCTGTTACTCAAATAAACTATCATAAACGGACGGCTTGGATGGCATCGATTGGGTCACGGTAGTCGTGGTTGGGTAGTCTTCAATTTGTTGCCAACAGCACATGCTTCCATGTTTCCTTCTTCCCATAAACTAGGATGACTTTTTTCGACCATTTTGGCGGGCCATCATCATCGAAGTATCAATCACCTTCGCTGTGGTAATCAGATTTTCCAACTGTGTGTTGCAGATCATCCCCCATGATCGAATGAGGTGCACTGTTAATTTCTACTTTTACAATCATTGGGTGCGTTTGACAATGTGCAGAAAATGTCAGTTAAAACTTTTTTATTTAAAACTTTTCATTCTCCGTAACTACTATATTTTTTAATTATTTTTTCACATTTTTTTATATAACTACCATAACTTTTCAATTATTTTTACACAACTACCCACACAACTAACCTATTTATTTTAACTTTATCTTCTTTACTCCACATCATTTGACAACTTTTACTCTATAAAACTATTCATAAAAATTTTTATTCATTCCCAAACACACCAATTATTTATACGTTGCACTTATTTTTCATATTTTAATTTTAACATCTTTGTTACTATCGTTATTTTCTCCCTTTATCATCAATATCACATTAAGCCTCATCACCTAATAAAAAAATTATGAAGCCTTATTACTTTTTTTCATTATTTTTTTTATGTTAACTTTTTTTCATTTCTGGTATAATTTTTTATTCTCCGAATACAGAGAGTATGTTTGGCAATGGTTAAAAAGTGCCAAGTTAAAACTTTTTACTCTCCACAATTATCATATTTTTTAATTATTTTTTTACATTTTTCTATATAACTACCTTACTTTTCAATCATTTCTACACAACTACTCACATAACTAACAAATCTATTTTAACTCTATCATCTTTATTACTCATCATTACTCCTGTCATATTACATCATTTGACGATTTTTACTCTTCAAAACTTTTCATCAAAAGTTTTACTCATTCCCAAACACACCCATAATAATTATACTTTTTTACTTCCTAAATAATTTATTATTTCTGAATACACAATAATCCCTCATTATTAATCTCGTCCTGCAAATACAATTGCATTTTTTTTAAAAAAATTTCCAACCGGCCCTGTGGGCAAGGGAATTTGACCGTTAGATGGATCCATATGATGCATCCCTGACATTGAACTTCCTGTAATGGCTTCCGATTAGAGCGCCCTGACGTGTCCCTGTCCACGTCAGTGCACTTTGGTTGAGGCACGTGACTTGGGGAAGAAGAGACCTTGAAGCCTGGACCGGCACGTGGGCAAAAGGACCCATCGATCCAATGCAACGATCAGGCTAACGCCATTTCCATTTCACCCTCCGTGTTTTTGAAAATTTATAATTTTTCCTCCATTACCGTCGGTCTTGTAAAAGCACCCTCCTTTGTGAACTTTGCAGAAACGCCTTTTCATCAATGTTCGTTTGAGGTTCTGATAAAAAACTCAGAAGTCTGATTGATCAAGTCTATCTCGATGACCATCAAGATCCGGTGAAAAGCAATCAAGAGTAGCATTACATGGCCATGGTCTTGTCTAGGCAGGCCAACAAATTCATTTAAAATTGATGTTAAGATTTGTTTGCAAATAAAGTTTACAAATAAGGTATTTTGCAAAAAATAAATAGCCACCAGTAAAAATTACAAAATCCTGCAGGGATGAGATTGCAGGTGTAAGTAGAACCAAACGATTTAATAGAGAGAGCGTAAGTATGGACAGAACAAGTAGGAGAGGGATGTGTTTACTTGGATGAATTTAAAAATTCGGCCAAATTCATTTTAGTCCCAATCCATTTATAATTATAATTTAGGTTGGATTGTGGGTTGGCTTCGGAGGTAAAAGAATAGAAGTGGAAAATTTTGTTTAAGAGTAAGTGACTGGTGTCATATGATATGAATAATGATTACAATTTAAAAAATAAAGTCAAAGTAAATCAGATAGTTACATGATTTCTTTTTTTACATGTTACTGAACGGACATACATAGGCCATATAAACTGGACCGTGGTTCAATGCACCCGGGTGCATTGAGCCTCAATGCACCTGGGTGTACTTCACCCATTTTTTTTTATTTTTTTTTGAAACTTGTTTTACCAGAATGTTAATATAAGTGTATTTAACATGTGTATAAATTTTTATAATTTTTGGAGATTTTTAGATATTTTTTTTGAATTTTTTAAAATCAGTGGCATTTTTAGTAATTTAAAATTACTAATAATGCCACTGATTTTAAAAAAATCCGAAAAAATATCTAAAAATATTTAAAAATGGTAAAAATTTATACACATGTTAAATAGACTTAGATTAGCATTTTCATAAAAAGAAGTTTCAAAAAAAATAAAAAAAAATGGGTGAAGTACACCCGGGTGCATTGAGGCTCAATGCACCCGGGTGCATTGAACCACGGTCCATATAAACTAGCCTCTTCCCTCCTCACGTCTTCTCATTCTCTAAATCTCTAATGCATTTCCCTTTTTTTCTTTTATGCATTTCAGTGGTGAAAATTTCTTTAAATATGTTTAATGCGGTAAAATTGTAATGAAACATAAAATATTTATTTCATGAATATTTATCAAAATGAATTTAATATAGAACTTCAATAAATCGGAAATTTCAAACCCACTCCTATTTTTTTTAGAACAATATTGACTATTAAGATCGGTTTAAGATTTTTTTTTAAAATAAAGGAGTTGAAAATCACGGGAACTAAGATTAGGATGGAACCACAACCTGAGTTAACTCAGCCCAATTCACAATTTCACGTCCCTAACGTAATCGGATACTATTAATTGCAGAATACCATGAGTGCGTTCAATCATCAGTCACACAAAGCGCGGTTTAAATGATCCTAGCCGTTGGCGGAAATGCTTATGGCATCCGACGGACCAGATTGATTGCTTCAGCGACATTTTTCTCAGATGGAGGGCCGTCCCTGTTTCCGAAGAGATCGCCGCCCTGTTTAATATCTTATTCCACTGTGGGCCCACCAATAGCCGTAGCTTCGATGGTGGGCCGTGGGCCCCAGTGTGCCACGTCATGCGGGTGGTCGGTTGGCTCTGCCTTACCGATTCCTTCCCCCAAGGCCCCATCAACAATAAGAACGGCTTGGTGGGAAGTGGGAACCGAGTTGCCACCATTTTAATAGAAATTCTTTCAAAATTTTAATTTTTTGATTTTATTTCAAAATTTTAACCTCACATATTATTGAAAATATTATTTTAACTGTTTATAATGAAAATAATATAAAAATAATGGTGATAATTTAAAAGTTATGATATAAGGATATCAATGGTGTATGCATTTTTAGATTGTAAATAATATACGAAATAATATTTGTATGATCTGAAACGTTATATACATATATTTGGTTTAGATGAGTCTAAAAAGGTCTTTTTAAAATAAATTATTTTTATTTACTAAATTTTGCTAAATATATAAATTTTATGATTTTTACTTATTTAAGGTAATATTAGCATCTGATTTTTAAAATTTTTATTATGAACGGTCAAAATTATATTTTAAATAATATATGCAGTTAGATTTTTTTAAAGAAATTAGTTTTTTGAAAGAGTTCGCATGCATTGAGATGGTGGGAACTAGAAAGCCGTTTTCAGCAACAACCGAGATGAATTGTATGTAGGAATCGGCCACGGTCGTTTGATGCTCCGGCCCAACCATGCTTGATACTCTGGCGTCGACAACCCGCATACATGGACAAGCCAGATCATCTGTCACGATAAAACATGGTCTATAAATTTATTTCTTTTCGGTGCTCGTAAATCTGTACAGGCATTAATATATTATTCGTGACTGCATATATTGATATTTAAAAATTTATTTCTAGAACATAATCATTCTTTTTATAATCTTTATTTATTTGATATTAACTATTTTTAATAGGTGCAATAGCAATATGAGCGACAACTTGCGCATCAACATCGACCATATCTATTGAAACTACTTTTTTATCCACATTTTACGCATTCATATTCTCATAATTATCATTTGCAATGTCTAATAAAATTCTTACCCCGAACATAATGCAAGTAAAATATTAAAATTATAATTCATTAAATCTGTGAATAAGATTTATAAATTTGTACATTTAAACGTGTAATAACTAATAACTAAAGTGTCCAAAAAAACAGTTCATCTGCCGTTCCCTATTTTCTAGTAATCCACGATTCAAGATGCGGGCCCTTGTCTCCAGTCCAAGCCAAAAACAGAGCGCTTCTTTAGAGGCAGACAAGTAGAGCAAGCTAGCAACTATTGCCACAGAAGAAGAAAACACAGAGCAGGTGTTGTTTCCAGCTGCCGACCATTGGGCGAAGAAGCAGGTGTCATTTCTCAATATCCAGCAATCCACAACGACGAAGAAGAAATTTGCACACAAAGAAGTAGGAGTCATTTCCAGATGGTAACAGAGAAGAAATTTGCTCTAAACCAATGTGGTAGAAGAGATTCGGCAAACGGTGAAGGAAAAGAAAATTTGCTTGTCGTAGATCGAATGAGGGCTTTTGGCTGCCAAGTGGATATTTGGCTGACGGTGAAGGAGAAGAAGATGCTGCTTGTCACTGACGGTGAAGGAGAAGAAGATGCTGCTTGTCACTGACGTGAAGAAAACTGTTCTAGGAAAGGGGTGAAGGGTGGATCAAATACTGGGGGAGGAGCTTAGGTTCCCTTTTTGTTTGTGTCCGTTAATAAATAAAATTTTTATTGAAAAGTTTTGAAGAGTAAAAATTGTTAAATGATACCAACTGAGGCTAACTCGGTTGGTCGTCAGCAGCGGCGCGGAAGGCGTTCTGCGGTTGGCGCGGGATCGAATCCCATTCGGGATTTCGGTCCCAAAATAGATGGGTGTGGGAGCAGGTTGTCTCCCGAGTGGAAGAGGTGTGAGAGCAGGTGATCTCTCAGGTGGCTGTTGGAAGCTGTGTCTTCCAGATTTCTTTGGGATGTTATGTGTGTCCCCGGATTTGTTGAGATGTTATGTGTCCCCAAATTTGTAAGAATGTCTCAGATCTTAAAGTATAATATGTGTTGAGATACATGTAATTATATACCAATCAAAAAAAAAATTATTAAATGATGTAATATTATAAAGATAATAATGAGTAGTAAAGAGAAAAAAATTAAAATAGATAGATTAGGTACGTGTATAATTATGTAAGAATACTTGAAAAGTAGGGTAGCTGTATAGAAAAATATGGAAAAATAATTAAAAAATATAATAATTGTGGAGAGTGAAAAGTTTTAGATCGAAAAGTTGTATATATTTTCTATTAATTGCTAAACATAGCCTACATATTTATATACTATATTTTAGTAGTCACCGAGCAATACGGATTAGGTCGGTGTGGATAGCATCATCCCGTCCTGACTTGAAAATTTGGATTTTTCCAAACCTGTTGACGTCACCCGATTAGCCCTGACGGACTCCATGTCTTGTCCTGAGTCCTGACCTTGTGCAAAATGAGGCGGGTCACGGGTCACCCTGCCCCGCTTTTCACCCCCCACCTCAATCCCCACCTCAAATACCCCTCTCCGGGCATTGAGGTGAAAAAAGAGCCAGCCAATTTCATTAAGTCACAGTGCAAGTTTCCTTAACCTAATGCCTACTGTAATGTTCTGGTGCCTTTCCCCGTCACATACAATCACGGTCTACGACTCAGATCCACAGGCTGCTGGAACGAGTGCTGCTTGGTTACCTGCCCTCATGAGCACATGGAGGAATTGTACTGTTTGAATTTCTTTTATTTATTTATTTATTTATTTTAGGAACACTGTTTGAATTTCAAACAGCTGCTTCTTATCTAAACATACTTAAACATGCAGCAAAACCTTCACCACACAAACTATAAGGCTAGTAATACACCACAAAAGTGACGATGAAATCATGAAATAATTATACACCGCGACTTATTTTTATTGAAATTAATGAAAACTCCAGCCGATGCACTGATGCATACCATTCTACTCAAATAATAAAAATAATAGTAATAATAAATTAATCAATATATAACGAAACAAATAAATAGATTGGACGTATGCACCTGAATACTACGGTTAGCTTTTTAGTGCAAGCTGGGCTGGAGTTTGCCGTATGAATGTCCTATTGGGTTCAAAGCCCGTTTTATGTTCTTCCCTGCGGTTCGAGTTTTTGGTCCTCGAGCTGACTCTGGTTGGGGTAAAGTACCGGGCTTGATTTAAAAATGAAGCTCAGATGGTGGAAGCTCTCATTCTAAAATTCATTTCCATGAATCGGGCAGGCCAACAAATTTCTGGAAACTTTTCTGTCTTTGAAATTGTTTTGAATATTCACCATAGCAAATTAAAATTTTGAGATCATATGGTTTTACCTGCCGTTATTAAATTCTTTTGTTGTGAAATATACTACTCATTAGGAATAATACTGAGTGCACCCCAAGAAAATTAAAATTTCGCAACAGGATTTTAGCAATTGGTCTATAAGTTGCAAAATGTGCAAATTAACAATAATTAACAATAATAACACGATACTATACGTTTTTTCTATTTTCTAACCCTAATTAGATAAACAGACATAATAAGCTTACACCTGCTTCTTAACTTCGATTCAAGTGGACACTGACTAATTAAAAAGTTCAGGTTCGAGTATTTGTACTTAAGCTTGGGTTTAAATTTCCTAATGGCTACCAAGTTGCGTAGAAGCGGAACCATTTAACATATATAATTTTTAAGATTTTTGATTCTCAATGGAAAATATAATCAATTATTGTATTTAATATCATTTGTTTATTTCGAAGATCAAGTTTCATCAATATATATTTATGTGTAAATTGCGAATAAACGCTTAGATTCATTTACTCATATATTAGAATATAATAATACTTTATAGAATAATCTATCCACTAAAAAATAATATTTTAGACAATTTAGATGTTGAAAATATAACTTTAAATTGATATTTAGTGTTAAATTATTTTATTACCTTAATTTTCAATGGAGCTTATGTACAATGATATTAGACAATTAAAAGAATTTCCAAGATACTATAAATGATGTTAAATGAAGTGGATTTTTTGTCAATTATAAAAAATACTTACTAATATATTAGAATGTAATATTACTTTATATAAATATTTATCCACATAGTAATGATATTTGAGATGGTTTAGATATTGAAAAATATAACTTTAAAAATTGATATTATTAAGTTATTTTATTATGTTAATTTTATATATGGAAACCTTGTATAATGATACTAGACAAAATAAAATATTTTCATAATAATATAAATGGTGCCGAGGGCATTTTGGCAAAAGCAAAAGTTTTTCATATCAAAACTTTTCAATATAAATTTTTTTTACTTCTTATAATTACTCTATTTTTTAACTATTTTCTTCAGATATTCCTGTACAATTATCCTATTCTTCAATCATTTTTAGATAACTATCTATATAAATAATATATCTATTTTAAATTTATTCTCTTTAATCATCATCGTTATTCGTATCATATTACATCATTTTTTTAAAATTTAAATTTTTTTTACACTACTAGAAGTACAGTGACGTGCCTCTATTGGTGAGCGTCCTTAATTCAAATGGCCACAGCTGCAATTTTCATTTGGCGTCCTAAGAAGCATTTGTATGGTGGCGTTGTCTTCCCATGTTACGTGAGAGGGCCTACTAATTGAAAAAATTAGAAATAATGTTAGGTAACTTTAGAGTATTGGTAGATATTTATAAATTGTTGTTAAGAAATTATAAGATTGTCCTAGAGCTTAATTGTAATATTAGTCCAGATAATTATAATATATGAATAACTATAAAAAATTTATACTAAAAATTTTTCATTTAAAGTTTTATCATTTTTCAAATACACAATAAATATAATAGATAAAAAAGGTCTCTCCCCCGTAAGGCCCGACAGGCGAACAGTTTCGTGCTCGGGTCTGGGTGAGGGTGACGGAGGAGGAGAAGACGGCGAAACTCGGCCGGGATAGTCTCAGGAAGCAAGTGCAATCGATCGAAAGTACGCATCTGAGGAACAGGAAGATGGACAGGAAAGAGACGATGGATCTTAATACGGAGGAGCTGTTAGAGGCGGAACTTCAAACGCTATCCATTGAGGGAAGCGCGATCAGGAAGGTTACATCGGGCAAGGATCCGGCTCTTCTCTGCACGCTCTGGTCGACGAAATCATACAATAAAGAATATTTCAAAGGGATGATGCGTCGGCTCTAGAGAACGAAAGGGAAGCTTCAATTCACTGAGATTGGGGAGAACTTGCTGCAGGCTTCATTCTCCGATCATGAAGACAGGAATAGGGTGATGGAGGGGAGGCCATGGCTGTTTGATTGGAGTTTGGTTATCTTAGAAGAGCCGAGGGACGAACTGGACTATGCACAGATTGTACTCGTTAAAACGCCCCTGTGGGCGCAGATACATGACATTCCTTTCATCATTGACAAAAGCAGTCTGGGACGCAATGTGGCCAACACGTTCGAGGAAGTAGTTGATATCAGAGCCTCGGAGACTGACGTGAAGCTTCGGGTGGTGCTGGATTGTAGAAAACCTCTACGCAGAGGCATGTTTATCAGAGTTGGGGATCAGCAAAGGAGATGGATAAGCTTCCAATATGAGAAGCTTCCCATCTTCTGCTACCTGTGTGGTGTTATGGGGCATGCCCATAAAGAATGTAGGTCAATTCTGATGGAGAGAAGGAGTTTGGTAGAGGCGGACATGCCGTATGGTAGTTGGCTGCGAGTGGGAGCAAGGCCGATGAGGATGAGGGGTGAGGTAGGTTCGGATTTCAGATCTACGCCTGTCAAATACCTCGGCAAGCAGTGGCAGCGGGAGGAGGAAAATCCGAGGCTGAGGAGCTTGGATGCAGTGAATGCTGAACGTTGGGAGGCCAATGATCAGATGGGTGTTGCGGCAATGCAGGGAGGTCAATGTAGTGTTGAGGTGGTTGGCGCTGAACAAAGGGATGCGGAGGCAAGGGGGGCCGGAAGAAGCTCTTCTACGGGACAGTTTGGGTGCGAAGCTAAGTAACCTGTTACCCCAGCTTCTGACCTACGAAAGGAGAACCAAATGCTGCTGCCCTCTACATGGGGGGAGACGGGGGGTGCCGGAAACTCAAGGGGGGGTGGATGCTAGGAAGAATAGGACTGGGAAGTGGGGGGAATGTCGGGGCAGTTATAAAACCAGCGAGTTGGAGGCTGAAACAGACAGGGGGTCGCGGAATCAAACACGGGAGGGATCCGATGAAGTGCGGGGAAGGGAATCTATGGGAGGGACAAGGAATGTTGAGGGCTTTAAGGAGGAGATGGAAAGGGGGTTGGTGGAGGTCATAGTGCAAATTGGAGGGGGGTGAGAGTAAGGGGGAATTCGCCCACCATCATAGAGGTTCGGGAGGGGAGCGAGGCGAGAACTCTACAATGGAGCGGAAACTATCAACGGGTGGTAAAGGCGGGTGGAAAAGGAGAGCAAGGCTGGTGGAAGGAATGGAGTTGGCGACTGATTCGGAAGTGGTTTTAGAGAGGAGCAAAAGAGGGCGGGAGGGGGAGCCGGATGAAAGCTTGATTGGGGGAAAGAGGGTGAAGGAGATAGTTGAGGTTTTAGATGGGGAGGTGGAGGCTCTGGGGATTTCCCAGGCCCACCTCCAGTGATATGGCTATTTTGGTGTGGAATTGCCGTGAGCTTGGGAACCCACGTGCAATTCGAAATCTTTTTGATCTTGTAAGGAAACAAGTTCCCAAGCTAGTCTTTTTGTGCGAAACTAAATGTAATAAGCAGGAAATGGAGCGTATCAGGCAGAGGCTTCATTTTGATTCTTGTTTTGTGGTGGAGTCCGTAGCTAGAAGTGGTGGTTTGGCTATGTTTTGGAATAATGTTCATCCTGTTTCTATTCGGAGTTTCTCGGCTCATCATATTGATGCAAATTTTTTGGGCTGGCGCTTCACGGGGTTCTATGGCCACCCCGAGACTCATCGCCGCCATATTTCTTAGCATATTCTCAATCAGTTAGCGAATAATTGTGGTTCTCCATGGCTCGTGATGGGTGACTTCAATGAAGTGACAGGTCCAGACGAGTATATCAGTTCGAGGGCGCGTAATCAAGCTCAGATGGACCTTTTTTGCAATACTATCGACAAATGCAACCTGCAGGATCTTAGATTTATGGGCACGGCTATGACATGGAGCAATAATAGGAGAGGAACTCAGAGGGTGGAAGCAAGACTTGATAGGGGGCTATCTACTCCGTCTTGGACCGATCTGTTTCTTTTTGCAAGGATCGTCCACCTCACGGCGGCCTCGTCTGATCATTGCCCGCTACTATTACTACTGGATTCCATGAAGGGTAGGCGGAGGCCCCCAAAAGAGTTCAGATACGAATCTTTTTGGGCCCTGTGACCCTGAAGCTACCAAAATCATCAAACATGTGTGGGAGTCGAATAACCATAGGGGAGCTGCAGTTTATGATGTTCTGCAATGGAAGATTGAGAAATGCGGTGCGGAGCTATCCAAATGGAACAGACTGAGGAGGGGGAATCTTAAAAAGGCCATTGAACAGAAACAGAGGGAGCTATCTGCATTGCTGAACCAAGCTCCTACCGATGCGCGGGACAACGCAATCCGGAAACTCAGATTTCAAATTAATATCTTATTGGAGGATGAGGAACAACTTTGGAGTATCCGGGCAAAAGCCCATTGGCTCAAGGAGGGGGATAGGAACACGAGTTTTTTCCACCGGTTGGCTTCCAATCAGAGACGAACAAATTTTATTGAGGTGCTTATAGACAATGATGGGAAGCAAGTCAGAGACCAAGACGACATGTTAAATCTCACAGTCACCCACTTCTCTGATGTTTATACATCTTCTAACCCTCCGGATGCGAACTGGGTTCCTAGTCTCATTTCAAGGAAAATCTTTGATGTCCAGCAGGGGGTTTGACCAAGCCATTGTGTATGGCTGAGGTAGAGAAAGCTGTAAAGAGTATGCGACCCTCAAAAGCTCCTGGGCCTGATGGGTTGTCACCGGGGTTTTTTCAGCAGCATTGGAATATCGTCGGTCGTGATATCTTTCAATGGTGCAAATCGTTTATGGAGGAGAGAGACTACAACCAAATGGCTAGACATATCCGGGAGACAAACTCTACCACCTTGGTGCTGATTCCGAAGAAGGCGGGCGCCCAGTATTTGTCACAATTTTGACCTATTAGTCTGTGTAATGTTGTTTATAAAGTCTTGGCTAAGGTACTGGCGAATAGGTTAAAAGCTACCCTCAACGAGGTTATTGGAGTGGAACAGAGCGCTTTTGTCCCGGGCCGGCTTATCACGGAGAACATGTTGATCGCCTATGAGACCATTCATTCTCTTTGGAGGTGCAAGGGGGGAAAAAGACGCGAGTTGGCAGTCAAGTTAGACATGTCCAAAGCCTATGATCGGGTTGAATGAAGTTTCTTAAAACAGATCATGGAGGCTATGAACTTTTGCCCGAAATGGATTAATTGGATGTTATGCTGCATGAATACTGTCAGCTTTTGTGTTAACGTCAATGGTTTCAAATCTAGGCTATTCGAACCCCAGAGGGGGCTACGGCAGGGGGACCCGCCCGTACTTATTCTTTCTTTGTGCGGAAGGCCTGTCGGCACTAGGGGTGTAAATCGGGTCGGGTTGACTCGGGTTGGCACAAATACAACCCTAACCCACCTTGTAAAATCACAACCCAACCCTACTTTCAACCCTACTTTTCATATCTTAACCCAACCCTATTTCAACCCACCTCAAATCGGTTCGGTTCGGGTTAGAAATCGGGCTAATAGATTACACATGTTATCAATGCTAGTTAAAGTTTTGTTCACCTGAATTTCTAAAATAATAAAAATAATTATAATTATAAAAACAATAAGTACCAATAAAAGTTCTACATAGCTCAAAAGTGGAGGATAAGTTTAGTAATTGATTCGTTTTTTTGTTTTTGTATTTTTGAGCAATCGATGTCTTCTGCAAGTCAAAAAGTGAAAGTCAAGTAAAATTATTACAGTAAATTATGCAAAATAGAAAAGTGAATATTATAGTCTTACTTACCTTCTTAGTTGGCTTCCAATCAAAGCTACAAACATCTTAAGTTCTCAATTGACCTGTTATGTTATTCTAAATCACCAATGCGAGCAAATATCTAAACAATCTATTTACGATGCAATATAACCAAATAATCCAAACACAATTTCACAACTAATTAACCAAATATATTTCCAAACTAAATAAATTCAAATAACATTTGACAACCAAATAGTCAAACAAATTTCCAAACTCAACACAATTTTATTTAAATATCTAAGCAATATGAATGAAATACACTCTCATAAATATATGTAAATACATATCTTATAAAATCGGGTCGGGTCGGGTTGACCGACCCTAACCCAACCCAACCCATTTTTAAAATCGGGTCGGGTTGAACCCATTTTTTAAAAACTAAATTTCCAAAACCTCAACCCAACCATGGTATAAATCGGTTCGGGTTGATGCGGGCTCGGGTTGAACCCAACCCTATTTACACCCCTAGTCGGCACTCATATCTTCTGCGGTGGCACGTGGATCTCTGCACGGTATTAGACTGAATCCTCAGGGGCCCCAAATTACTCACTTACTGTTTGCAGATGATGCTCTTATCTTTCTCAAGGCAGATATGCAGGATATCACGCAATTTTTGGAGATTATTAGGATCTACTCTGCTTCCTCGGGTCAGATGGTGAATGTTGATAAAATATCTTTATTTTTCAGCTCAAATATGGACGGAAGCGAAAGGGAGGCGTGGTCAAATCGATTCGGATCATCGGGTCAGGAAGTCCATCACTATCTTGGCCTCCCGACATGGCTGGAGAGATCTATAAGCAAGATGTTCAAGGGAATCAGGGATCGCATTTGGCACAGAATCCAGGGGTGGAATGGGAGACTATTGTCATGGGGAGGGAAAGAGGTGCTTATCAAAGCAGTGGCACAAGCAATCCCATCCTACGCTATGAGCATTTTCCTGCTCCCTCAGTCGTTTTGTCAGGGAATTAACGGGATGTTAAGTAAATTTTGGTGGGGGGAACAGGGGGACAAGCGCAAGATGAGCTGGGCTGGAAGGATATGTGTAAGTCCAAATGTGCGGGGGGGGGGGGGCTGGGGTTCAGAGATCTTCACATATTCAACTATGCCCTTCTTGCTAAACAAGTATGGAGACTATCAGCGTGCACGACATCCTTTTGCTCCAAGGTCTTAAAAGCCAAATACTTTCCCAACTCAGACATCTGGGAGTGCGTGTCAAACAAGCTGACTCTTACACCTGGAAAAGCATCCTTAAGGCGCGTGATATGATTCATTCGGGGTGTAGGTGGAGGATTGGTGATGGGAGAAGAGTTAGGTTTTTCAAAGACGACTGGTTGGACGATGCAGTTTGCAAGGCGGGATCGCTTCCGCTATCCATCCCGGAGGATGTTCCGGTGAGTTACTTTATTGAGGGGTCTAATGGGTGGATCAAAGACCGGGTCTTGGCTGCAGCTGGCGAGGTGGGGTGGGAGGCTGTCAGTCGTGTTCCTCTTCCATGCCATCCTGAGGCGGATTGTATCTTTTGGAGGTACGAGGCGAACGACCAGTTCTCAGTCAAGTCAGCTCATAGATGACTTAAGGCGGGGACTGAAAATCTTACTCTCTCAAGCTACTACGGGGCCATTTGGAGGACAAGGCTACCGAGCAAGATCCTAATTTTTGGGTGGCGACTATTAAAGGATGCTCTTCCAACTCTGTGCAATCTCTCTAAGAGGGGGATTGATGTGGATCCTCATTGTCTTTTTTGTCTAAGGGAGATAGAGGACGCACATCACTTATTTCTGAGTTGTGCCAGTATTGCAAGTATATCTCGGCAAGTTGTTCCAGCTCGCCTTTGGATGTCCTCCATGTAGGAAATCATGTGTCTCCTTGCCTCTAAACACAGGTGTGACGAGCTTGCCTTCTTCATTGTGTTTTGTTGAAGAATTTGGTTTGTGCGGAACAAACTGAAGGCAGAGGGGGCCCAACCGGGGTTTGCTAACATTCTACCGTGGTGTAAGGAGTATATCGAGCAGTGGAGGCGAGTAAAGCTCCTTGATAAGGTGAACGTTCTGGATCTTCCCCTTGTTCCTAGATGGTCCAAACCGCCGGATGGTGCCTTCAAGATCAATGTGGATGCCCGATGTTGTGCAGATCGGGGAATCTTGGGCCTCGCAGCAGTGATCAGGGATTCTCGTGGATAATTTATTGCTGCTTGAGGATGGAAACGGATGGGTGGGGGGGGGGGAGCCACTACTGTGGGAAGCAAACGCGTTTCATCTCGGTATTCTGTGAGCTACCCATCTCATGTTCCCCAAAGTCCAAATTGAATCTGATTCGCTTCTTCTCTGCACATACCTAACCAATGATAGTCAAATTCTCTCACCAGTGGGCCACTTTATCTCAGAGATTAGAACAATTCTAAAAGCCAATGCTCATCTATCAGTCCACCATGTCCTGAGACAGGGGAACACGGTAGCTCATGCTGTCGCGGATCTGATTTCTATTTCTGACTTGGATTGTATGTCATGGTGGGGAAACCCCCCACAAGCTATTGTAGAGAAAATCTGTGCAGATAATTTTTTGGCAATGAATTTAACGGATTACTCTATCCCGAACCTTTTTCAGAATGAAGGGGGGTCGGGGTAGATTATTCCTTTTATCAAAAAAAAAATAAATAAATATATATATATAATAGATAAAAAGAATTTTCCATCAAACATCAATATATTAAAATAAAAATTAAACAAAGTGACGTAGAATGAGATTTTATAGAAGTGAATGCGGATTAAAATGGTACAGGAACTGTTAACATGCAATCTTTAGGAGATATCTGTCATGACCAGATAGTTTACGAAGTATTCTGATACGCCCTTTGAGAGCAAAGCCACGGTTAGGGGTGGGAATCGGGGCGGGTCGACCCGTGACCCGCCCCTGTTTTAATACAGGGGCGGGTCAGGGGTGTGTACCCGGCGGGGCGGGTCGGGATTTTCGGGTTTTCAAAGAAATGCGGGTCGGGGCAAAATCCGAGTTTTTTTACAGGGTGGCGGGGCGGGTCAAGGCGGGTCGGGGCAGGTCTACCTGCTGACCCGTTTTCTGATATTTTACATTAAAAAGAAAAATCACGTTCAATGCTAATATTCATGTTTTATTTAATTATTTATATTTACTTTGATTGATTAATAATAGATTCAAGCATATAGTAGTTAAATTTAATATAAATTTGTCTTTATACTTGATAGTTTTATAAATTTTTAAAAATTTCTTACTTGACCCGCAATTTTTTACCCGACCCGTTGACCCGATACCGATCCGAATTTTGTCCCGAGACCTTGTAGAAAAAAGTAAGGGTCAAACCGACCTTGTCCCGACCCGGTATAAAATAAGGGTCAAACAAGATTTTTGAAAAGGAGGGTGTGCTGGCACACCCTGACCCGCCCCGACCCGCCCCGATTCCCACCCTAGCCACGGTGGTTGACATCAAGATTCAGGAAGACGCGACGCGGCCGCCAAATCGTCGGTCCAACGTGTAAGCATGCACGACAATTGCCAGTAGGATTCGTTCATCCACCACAAGAAATTAACGATTTTTAATTTAATTTAAGGCTGTTAAGTACAAAGCAAGAAACGAAAAGAGAAAAAATTGCTACTGCGGAGAAAATTCCACAGTCCATTGGTCAGCATCTGGGTTTTAAATACTGGTTTAGAATTGGTCCTGATATATGGGAACGAAGAATTGAACAATTCGGAATTTCAGATGTGGCAATCTGTTATAATATCCGCGTAATTAGTTCACGCGGCAATGCAGTCGTCGTATACGTTGTTTTGCTTTGTAATTACCATGGAAAGCGTGACTGCATCAATTGATTCCTCTTAAACTTCAAGTACACGCATTTATGGTATAATCACTAATGGCCTAATGAATTAATTTATTAAGGGTGTATTTGAAAAATAATAAAATTTTTGGATGAAAAGTTAGGATACCGATTTCATGCACCTGAGTGCAAATACTCATTTTTCAATTTTTTTAAAATTTTTTCATCTAAGTACATTTAATATGTATATCAATTTTTTTTTATCATTTTTGAAAACTTTTAGATTTTTTAAATATTTTTTATAATTAGTAGCATTTTCATAATTTAAATTACTAAAAATTCCATTGATTTTAAAAAATTCAAAAATATCTAAAAATCTCAAAAAATGATAAAAAATTGATACACATGTTAAATACACTTAAATTAACAGTTGTGTAGAAATTTTTTCAAAAAATTTAAAAGATAAGTTAAATACACATGGGTGTACTGAGCCTAAGTACAACAAAGTGCAGAGGATTGGATATCGAAAAATTATCAAAAGTAACTTCATTTATATTGAATATATTTTGGATGTATGGCACTTTTATTTTTTATTTGAATAGAAAATACTGCTCTAACTCGGAATTAAAGCTAGCTAGTATCCACTAATCGCATATATTGATGTCAAATTACTTGGCCAAGCAAGTGCTTACTCCATGATATTGTCATTTTGAGATAAAAAAGTGAAAAAGTTGGGAGAAAAATACATACACTCTTTCCTACTTGGTATAACTTGACTTCTTAATAATAGAACTATTCTTTATAATAGAATTATCTTACTTTTTAATTATTATCTACACATTCCTATCATTTTTGACATATTTCACCACCTAACTATCTTACATTTTAATTATTATTCCTATTGTATTGATCACTTTTTGACTTTCAAAATTTTTTTCATAAGTATATTTCTCGTAAGTTAGATTTTCCTCATATTTTACTATACCAAACGTGCCAATATAGATGCATGTGCATGTATAAGTTGAATAATTTGCGTGGATATTAGCTTATTTTAATATGTATTGGTATTTTTTCTTTATTTCCACACGTAACTATTCAAATGTAAGCTTTTTTTTATTATTTATCTTTATTAATTACTGATTTTATATGGATACAGGATAATTCAATCTCTTTTACACACATTTATTAATTAATCTTATTTCCGAAACTAACTTGATTTCTGCAGAGTTTGTATAATGTATAGAATAGGATTATAATTAAGATTGAATTGAGCTTTTCCAAATAAAGATTAAAATTAAAAAGATGAGGGTGTGTTCCAAATGATATGAGATTCTTGGATCGAATTAGTATTTAGAATGAGAATATAATGATGTGTATTAGTAATGAGTAAAATTGCATTGAGAATTAAAAAAAAATTGTATAGAAAATGGTGATATAGCGCATCATTTGGAATATCTACTCAGTTAAATAACCACAACCTATTTTTTATTTTTTTTTTAAATATCCTTGCACAATCATTGCGGCCTGGTGGAAATGTCAACGCATCCGTTAAGCAAAGCACGAAGGCCGTCGCCAGAGTCTGGAATATACGCATCGATTTCTAATTAAATGCAGATTGAAACACTCATTTTGTATTTTGCGACTTCGCAATTAAAAGTCGGTGTTGACATGTGAAAATAAACTTCAAATTCTAGTGAAGATGTCGCATCAGATTCATGAATTGAATTTTCTATCCTCGAAACTACGTACGTACATACGCCAAGGCTAGGGTTGAAAAGCCACGCGCAATACGTATGCCTACTTCTACTTCGAATTGATTCGATTGTTTCTCCCGTTTCTAATTGTCGGTATATACATGGAAATATCCATTTGAAAACTTAAGATGATGCTTGGAACCTTCATATTGTTTGAGCATCACATGTTTCAGTTTTACTTCTCAACCACTCATGATATATAATCCAACTATATATATATAAGGCGACATAATTAATATTCAGATTAAAGTACTTCTCTATATGAGTCAATGTATACTAGATTTAAGATTTTATTAAGATGAAAAATTGGTGGTCGACGTCTAATTAATGATGGCGATGGTGTTCATGATTGCGTTTGATATCATCACCAATTTTATTCTAGGAAGGTGTCTTTTTGAAACGAAGTGGAGAATTTGTATATACTTTGGCACAAGAATATTATTTATATTATCCTTCCTAATAATTGTATATTCTAACTTTTTTTCTTTATTGACTTCATATATAGAATAATATATGTATCTTCTGTGTTTAAAATAACCCAAATACTAGTATATAATTTCCTATGCAGCTTAATATATGATTAGAAACATTTTTGGGGGCAGATAAGGCTACACAATTTTTATTTGGCAACTAAAATTTTCTTGTGAGAGATTAAGATTAGTTTTCAAAAAAAATCTTGATTGCTAATATTTTATGACATATGTCATACAGTAACCCCTTATTTTCTTTTCTTTTTTTTGAATAATTCGTTTTAGATGACCAGGTACCTAATGGAGTTGTATTTTAGGGAACCAAAGTTTGATTACCAATAATTCATAGGTTTTGTATTTAGGCAACCAAATTTTAATTTAGTTCCTCAAAAATTATTATGAATAAGGAAAATTTTTCTCACACTACCACAAGTAAAGAAAAATTTTCTTTTGTATGAAAGTATCATCATAAGCAAATAAGATTTGTATTGCACATATATTTCCTTGCTAATAAAGATGTTTTATCAGCTAATAAGATTTCCATATGAAAATGAATTACACTTTCTAAATATTTTAAAAATTTTAAAGGGGTTTTATTTTTAAAAATTCAAAGAGTTTACAATGTAAATGGATGATCCTAAACACACCCTTAAACCATCATGAAACTAAATATTGAACGATTTAAGTATCCGTGCTAATTTTATGTCATACATGCGATGACTATTTATTTTTCGTAAATATATTTTTCTTGGAGTATTTAATCCAAATACCAAAATTTACCATTTCACAATATTTTACATATTTTTTTATTTTATAAAACATCAATTTCAGGAGCAATTACGTCATTTTTCTTACCCTAAAAATCTGATTTTTAAAAACAAATATAAATATATAACAGTGTTGTAAAATAGTAAATTTTGGTACAAAGATTAAATATGCAAAAAATTTAATTTTACGAAAATTAAAAAAATAAAATAAGCAGTCATCATAAAAACCAGGGCCCTTTAAGTATAACCAACCTTCTAATTGAAGTGATGATGGTGCAACCTTCTATTAGAAGTGATGAAACTACCCAATCATTGAGAGGCGTATATTAGTTATCTCCATATCAGGTTTCCTCTTCCTACCGAGCTCGTGTGTGGTTGAAAATGGTACATTTGGCTTTTCACGAACCTCTTATGTGAAGAGCATCTCGGATTTAGCATATCAAACTGATTGAAAGCCGAAAAGGACTGGATTGATTCGCCGCCTGATATTTTGTGCATGACTAATTTCGTCCGACTAAAGATAGTAAAGATACCAAACGAGCACCGTTCGTCTAGTCATCGGCTGCGGAACGGGATTTCCGTTCCCAGCCAATGTGGTTCGAATTCTCGTGGGATTTTGAATTATATTTGGGGTGGCGGGCATGTGGTCCCCCTTTATACTTTGATGGAAGCTAGTGGTCTCCTCACTTGATATGTGGAAGCTTGTTGTCGTCTTCCATTGTAAGCTTGTTAGAATTATCTCAAGGTTTGAATGTAATATGAATTGAGATATGATGTAAAATATCCTCCAATAAAAAAAAAAAAGATAGTAAAGATAAAATAGTTTGGATAATTATATGGAAAGATGTGAAAAATGATTAGAATAATTGAGTAACTAACATGTCAACTATTTATAAGATTTTTCTTAAATATATTCATTATATTTACCATGTTCTCAAATATACTCATTAAGTTTGCATCTAATCCAACAATACTTATTCCGTTGTGTGAATAATCACCATTAATTGATACGTGAAACTATCAACATGCCTGTTAAATTTAGGACTAGATTGAAAAAGTTAAATTTCACAGCTCATTACTACTCTAATTACACAAGAATTCTAAATTTAGAAGGCCCTACTTTCATTCTTATTCGTCACCTTTAATTATTTTATACTATGATTATTTTGTACATTTATGAAAATATAATCAGCATTTAAACAGGTGTTGTTAACTTATATAACGATTTTAAACAAAATAGGCATTTCTAGAATTAAAGGCAAATATAATCGGTATATTTAAAAATTTTAAAATAGTGCGGGGATATTTAGAATTCAAGTCAAATGTAATGCCCGCATATGAGAAAAACACCAAGTTATTTGAAAAGATATGTGGGAAGCAGTGTAAGATTATTCATTATTCCTTATTTTTCCATTTTACCGCACGGAGCCTATACACAGCAGTTCATGAAATGGGCAAGTTGTGATTTGACAAATGAAGGTCCAAACATGCGTTTTTGACTTGGCAAACTTCAACTCAGCTTACAGTGCCAAAATTCAAGCCGATTAAGACCCGCAACTGACACTGTTGATCAAACATCAAACATTTACATGAGTGGGGTTTCCTGGATGCATCATGCATGGGTATATGAGCGTACTTACTATCGAGTGCACCCGCATGCTTTAACTTATAATTTAAATATTTTTAATTTTTTTTATTAAGAATACTACTGACTTTTAAAAATAAAAAATATTTAAAAACTTCAATAAATGATAAAAATTGATATATGTATTAAATATATTTAGATTAACAGTTGTATAAAAAATTTTAAAAAATAAAAATAAGTTAAATGTGACTGGATGAACCGAGGCTAAACATAGGTAGTGCTCTAGATCCAGTACATCAAGCCATATATACAATGTACTTAACATTTTCTCTTCTAGCTATTTAGAGCTTGAACAAAATAAAGATAAGATGAAGATTTAGGATAGAAGTTTAATCGAGAATGGGTAAAGATATATTAAGACTGAATGAAGGTATATTGGAATTGAGTAAAGGTGTATTGAAAAATGAAGAATTCCATTGTAGGATGGTCCTATCCGATCCCGTTTTAGGATAATATGTTTTAAATTTTTTATTTTTAAAACTTAGAATAAAATATCAAGAATGTGTTTGTTTAAAAGAAAATGAATAATGAATAATAACGGAATGCTTATGATGGAAGTAAAAAAAAAATAAAAAAAAAAATAGATAGAATGATTGTATAAAATGAATTAAGAAAATGATTAGAATAAAAAGTAAAAATGGAAAATAACTAAAAAGATATATATTAAAAATTTTCATAAAAATATATTTCAATTGCATTTAATTTATATACTAAATTTTTACAATTTTTAAATATGTGCCTATATATACACTTCTGATTTTCGAAAGTTAACATTCTTGGGGTGAAAATGACTTAGATGCCTTCTAAAATATTATTTTTAAAAATAAAAAATTGGTAAATAAATTAAATATATTGAGAAAGCATTTTCATGAAAAAAAAGAAATTAAAAGTACAGACATCCGTACGAGCAAGGCCTTCGGGCCTCAAATATAAAGAACACGTTCGGCTCAAAGGTCAATAGGGATATGATTTGCCGGCGTCAATTAAATGGATCTGGCGTACCAATGACTCTTGATCGGTTGGCAATTTACCTTTGTCAATTTCCTCTAACAAGCTGGCACTGGCAGGCTTGGTGCAACCTCCATTGACATTTGACGTTGGGAAACACAATCAACCCAAGAGTTCAACAAGCTGTGCACATGCATTTATGTCAGAACGTCTGCTGAACAGCTTGCAGATTCACCAATGGATGAAAAGATATTTCACACTCGATGGGAATTAATGACTTTTAAGGTACGGTCAAGATCATCTTCAGCAGATCATCATCAATTTTGTTTGTCCTTGATTTCTTTTACACATGTAACCCCTGCTGATCACAACATGCATGCCCTCATGCACTGCTCACAAAAGGGTGGCACAATCATGGAAAGTGCCCCAAAATCAATTCCAAAGGCATGTCCATAAGAGCATCGCCCATCATTCCTCCACTCCCCAAAAGGCCTTTTCATTTCAAAAGCAAAAAAAAAGCCATCTTTTTTGCGAGGAAAGTTACTCCTCCGTGCTACAGGAACATGCAACAAGAGCGACCACGATCAAGGCCTCCTTTTAATATAATCCATCTTTCATCCTTTTAAGAGCACCATATGCCTCATGGGCCATGTTAGGGATTTAAAAGAAGAAGAAGAAAAAAAAAAGGCAGTTTTCATCGCATTGGATTAAGAGATCAACTCCAACAGTAGTGGAATCCCAAGGTTGCATTTTTTGGCCCTGATTAAATAGGCACACTTTCTTGGTGCAAGTCAACATGAAAAAGGTGGGAGTGTGAAGAAAACCTCCCTGTAGCTGCGATCTAACTCACTGACACTAATATTTTAATTTTGCTGACTAAAAACTTTATTAAAGACTTTGGTTGCAAATTTTTTGTCCCGATTGTGCTATGGTAGCCAAATAAAAAACTTTTATTGTAGGCATAATTGGTAGTCACAAAAATACTAGTATCAATGTCATCCACAAAGTTAACACGAGCGTGTGTTAGAATTTCTGGATTTGAACCCAAACTAGAGTATTAACCTCAATCAAACCCAAAAAAATACTAGCAGGAACCAGATATAGATTGCAAAAATGGTGATGCTGAAAACTGAGTCACAACTTATGGTTGCTAAAAAAAAAATTTTGTATTAGAGAAGAACAATTTTTTTCTACTTTCAACCACTTTTATGTGATATCACATCTTAGTTGGCTATCTTACTTTTTTCATAAAAAAATCAGACTTTTCAATTATTATCAATATGTTGTAATCATTTTTTATATCTTTCTAAAGAACTATTTTATAATATATTTTATATTTGTTCTTTACTCTAATCATTAACCCTATTATATTTACATCACTCCCTCACAGAATTGTGGCATATGAAGGGAAACCCCTCTCCAACCTTAACCACCAAAATAATATTTACAAATAACCTCCCTTATACAATCCAAAGGGCCATTCCTCCATATGCTAGCACTACAATCTTAAATGTCATTTAGCTAAGGCATGTGCACATTTATTACTTTTTTTTTTTTATATCAACATTGATTACTAGTTCTAAGTACATGGAGAAAATAGATATGATCAAAAGAACTCTCTAAACTTCTAATCTCCTCCGTGATCATCATTACGTCAATATTAGAACATATGTCCCCTTCCCCATTCCACTAGTTAACTAATGTCATAGAATTACTCTCACATTCCACCTTTTTTTTAATGATAGCACTAAAGCTAATGGAATTGAGATTTGAAGCTATACCTGCGTCAATATTCATTTTAACAAATCCTTTCTTGGCTTTAACCATTTTGTTGGGTATGCTACTAGATCTAATGCTTCATTCTACATTGTTAGGGAAAGAGCAATAGAAATGGAAATAATTCATTGACCAAACCACCTTAGCTTCAATTTGTATCTAGTCAATCATAAAACTATTTCTCGGATGCTAGATTTTTTGGCATATGATGAGATATATTATAAATGGGTATTTATCATGCTTCTTTGCCAAGATGGTAAGAATTTTGGTTATTTGGTTAATTGGCTTACTTGAAGTTACTTGGATCAGGCTGTTTTTGAATGTATTCTAAAATTTAGAGCATCTTCAAAATATGTGCAAGTTATCTTCTTCTTTCTCCTCTTTGTTACAAACGAGGCAGTGTGTTCTCTCCTAGATTCCTCTTCTTGCAAAATTAGTTCTTACAAGTAATGAGTTGATTGTATATAAAAAAGGAACTTATATTGTACATAAATGGAGTTCTTGGATTATATTTCAATATTCACCCACAAATCAGATCAGCTGGTAACTAAATATTGTGGTGCCTAAAATTGAAATCTATATGTTTGATATGGTAAGAATAGGAATGAGAATGAGAAATTTAATGAATATCTATGATAGAGGTAAAATGAAAATAAAATAAAAATAGATAAGACATTTATAAAAAATAAAAAAATGATTAAAATATAGGAATAAAAATAGCAAAAAGCGGAGTGGTTGAGTAATTAGTATGTTGGCTTTTTAACATTCTCTATTCCCATTCTCATTCTCCTCTAGACAAGCAAATCCGAACTTGGCTGAGTTGTATACTTGAAAATGGTTATCAAAGTTATGTAAAGCCAAGGACTTCGTGCTTCCAACCTCTCATCACATTGGTAAAGCACGCGGGCGTGTCGGCCCAAGATTGCAAATTCAATTTTGTTCCCCCGTAGCAGAGGCATAAAAATTTCCCCCAGTGGTGAGGGTATTATTTAAGTTCCTCTATATTGCGAGAATTAGACATGTACTGATTCGTAATATCAAATGACTGATGTATGTATATAAATGAATGAATTAAAAAAAGGTCTTTGCGAGAATTAGACATGTACTGATTTGTAATATCAAATGACTGATGTATGTGTACAAATGAATGAATTAAAAAAGGTATTTGTAGTGCTTGATAAAATATTATAAAACTAGGATTGATTTGAAGTCACCTTGAAAGCATGCATTAAATTAGAAGCGAAAAATCGTTGATTTGAAACCACTTCGAAAAAACAAAATGACGTGAAGTAATCTAGTGTGCGCTTGATAACAAATGTATTCGAGATCTTTGTTTGAATAATGTATTGGACATTGAAAAAAATAGTAAATAATATAGGAACGGTAAATCTTTAGAGGGCATTACTAAAACATAATCGACGGAAAAAAGTCTTTAAAAATAATTATAAACTTCAGTGTGAAATATGAATATGCTCTATTGTATATCAGGATGTCAGGTATATATAAAATATCCAAAAAAAATATAAAAAGTTGTATTAGGGACGGAGTAACTAACATAGGATATGCACCTTCATCCAAATGAAAAAATAAACTTGTTGAAAGTACGTAATTAATATATCATAGGGCTACAATCACCACAAGTAAATACAATTTTTTTGAAAGTTTTTTTTTTTTTTGAAAGGTAAGAAAATACATTTTTGATAACTCTTATTAATAACAAAAAAATCTTTATAAGCAAATAAAATATATAATACTTTCATATACTATAAAATTTAATCACAATATATAGTAATAATAATTAAAAAGAGTAAACAATTTGGGAGTATTTCATTGCAATGGGTACCATCGAAAATTTTAATATAAAACAATTTAAGCTCATCTTGATGGGTTCTATGAATCAAATAATATAGAGTTATTTTTTTAATATTTAGAATGATCCTAGGAATATATAAAACGAAGAACAGGCTTTATAAGATGCTGCGTCCCTGGTCCCATGATGGCTCTAACCCGGCCCCTCATGCATGTACTGCGCGCGCGGGACTTTTGACTTGGTGCATGTAAGTAAACATATGTTCGAAAGGCCATCGGATTTGAGCAAAGGCAAGTCACGTGTGCAAGTGTCGGAGTGACGAGTCTGACACCGTGCCACAGGAGGAAGGAAACTCGCGTTTGTGTTGAGGTCCGAGTACATGTACACCTGCCATACAAAAAACCTGTAGAAATATTACTATTATTATTAGCGAAAGCCAAAGCACTCAAGTCAAGATTTCATATTATAATGGCGGCTAGGGGAATACAACTCAAAAGCATGCTGATGGAGGCAAACCTTATCTTTTGTCATCAATATTAGGGCCCACCGCATGTCGCCACCATGCATGTGTTCCGCCTTGGTTGGGCTTGCATGGGATGAGGAATAGATGCGGGATGAAAAAGATATCACCGTAGATTAGGAATGAATGAAAGTTACGGGGGAATTGATAAAAAGCTGGTCACTAGGTTGGTGCTTTTGGAATAAATAAGTATTTCTGCAAAATGGAAAAAAATTCAATCCCCACACATGCCCTTAAAAGAATTACACGTGTGGGGGTGGATGAATCTGGTTGACATGCCATACGTACGGACGTGCCACATGGCACATGCATGACTTGCGTGCATGCATTGGGAAAGGTGGAAACGCATATCCATTTGCCTCGCCGGAGAGTGGACAGCTAGCAATATGCCAACTTACAAGTGGCCCAATTTGAATCCTAAGGTGATTGCCTTTCCAAACATGAGAAATCTCAACTTGGTACGCATGTGGGCATGCCATTATCCGAAAAGGTATTGTTAATTGTTATATTATCAATACTAAATTGATTATGGGATAGCACGAGATTTGGTGCAATTTTGAGAGATTTTTTTTTTTTTTATATATATATTTTATATGCATCATGATAACCTTATACTACATTGAAGCGCGTTCACTTCACACCGTAGAAGAAAATTTTCCTCAATCTCTATATGGGAAATTACAAACGTCCATAGTAGGGGGAAATCATACAACCCTCATTATCGAGATACGTGGTGATATTTACCGGGGTATGCTGTGGAGAAAATGTTGCCCGCATCACTCGAACTCTTATTGCAGTAGTAGTGATCAAGGAAGTTACGAACAAGGATGAGATTTTTATATTGCATATTGGAACATTGAGAGCCTAATTAACACTCTATACATGGAAGCTATGGCTTCTCGAGTAGAATTACGTTTCTAGTTGGAAAGTAACTCCTTTGCATTGATAAAATACTTAAATGAAGAGTGCTCAGTTTTGTCAATAGCGGGCATTGTTATATAGGAAATTCGAGTTCTTGTAAGGTTAGTCCCACTTGTGAAACTTTTACACATTCTTGGCTACCCACAAGCTAGCCGAGTATGCAACTTCAATGTCTATGAATTGTGCATCTTGGTAGGGATGTCCATCAAATATAATTATAATTTTTTTGCACATGGACCACATGGGTTCTCAACAATAGAATTTCCATACCACTACATAAAACTACTAAATTGATTATTTTTGTTTTTTATTATTACATTATTCATTTATATATTTTGTCGTTTGATAATGTATTGTATGCATTTTTTTATTAAATCACTTCTTGATGATTAAGCAACTGATTGAAGATAATTCTTGAGAAGGAGTAAATAAGACAAGTGTTTCTACCTGACTTCCATTTAAAAATTAATATAATGCAAATTAAGATACAAATTTTGGACTCATTTTCCTAAACCCTTAGACATACATATTTATGCAAGCAATAATTTGATTATTTTTTCATATTACAAGAAGAATCAATTGATGCAGCAAACAAATTCGTTAAATTAGTTAACTGTTTATTTAAAATTAACTTAAGATTAAAATTTCAAATAACTTAAAATGTTACCCTGGTGCGTTCAACTTAAGCTATTGTAAAGAGGTTTATGAACTGTTTTGATCCAGCATTTCTAAACAGTAAAATTAAATTGAATGCCTAGAGTTAATTTTTTTCATGGAAATACCCAGAGGTATTACGTGTAGCTTTTTGTAAATAAAAACATATTTTAAGACTTATTTATTTTGGATGTGTTTGGCAATTAATAAAACATGTCAAGTTAAAACTTTTCAATCTAAAACTTTTCATTCTCCATAACTATTATATTTTTTAATCATTTTTTTACATTTTCCTATACAACTACCTTACTTTTCAATCATTTCTACACAACTATCCACACAACTAACCTATCTATTTTAACTTTATCCTCTTTACTATTCATCATTACCCCTATCATACCACATCATTTGACAACTTCTCCAAAATATTTCACCAAAAGTTTTATTCATTACCAAACACACCCTTTATAGATAAAAATAGTGAAGCAGTATTGAATCTTAAAAAGTGAATTTAGCTTTTCTGTTTTAAAGGATATGAGATCCTTGAATGGAATTATTCTCATTTCTAAGATAGATTTTTTAATTTTCCAAATAATTTTTCAAATTCTAGTATGATTGATTTTTAAAATATTTTTAGTACAGTTTTTTTAATTTTGAATATACGTTATTATATTCTAATTATACATACGGTAAGGCCAAACGAGCACGTTGCGTTCAGTCCCCAGCCCATGAGTTTCAAACAACCAACGTCAAAAAATATTTTAGAACTATATTAACGTGAAATATTCATCCCCATCGTCATGCCTTCGCTTGGCCAGAGCTAGCAAGCTCACATGCTCGTATACATGTGAGGAGATCCTCACCTTTACAATCATAAATTTTATTTTTATATATGTAACAAGTCAACCAAGCTATATACTATTATTATTATTATTATTCAACGGACATGTTATCCGTCCAAATGAATGGTTAATTACACGCTAATTAATGAGTGCACGGAACTCTTATGACTTGTCATATGCAAGCGAATATATCCCATGTGGATGAACATGACACAGCTGTCAAAATGCCTTAAAAATATAAAGATGCATGGTTAGACTTGAGAGAGAGAGAGAGAGAGGGAGAGAGATTGTAAGCAGCCAATCACAGAATGTCAAGAAATCATCACATGGACCTGAGCGAGTGAACAATGAAAGGGCTCAGGTATCTGTTCGTCCGCGGATTGCGAGAGGAAATGGATTGCTAAATGCTAATGAAAACCAAGAAATGATGCGGTCCAGCGTGCAGATATGCACTATCAATAGCAGCTGTACATATGCATTATGACGCATCCGGTGGATGGTCCTAATGGGAAAGGACATCATTAATTGTACACACGTATATTAGAGACATATGCTATAATCACAATAACTAACGATGCCTTTTCAGAAAAAAAATTCATGATGGTTTTAGTACTGGTAAAGTCGGCTTTGTTAATTTCCTGTTTGATAGCGAGTTAAAAGTTTGACGCACATATGTTCGAAAATTGACTTCACGTGCTCATTCCAAAATTTCGACCACTACTAGTTATTATTTATCAATTGGAGCACGCATAATTATTCATGCATGATGGGAACGATTAATGACAAGCATGTGTATGATATATATACACATGTTATATATTGCTCCTATTACGACATAAAATTAACCACGAATAAGGGGAATATAATTTAATTTTTCAAAAGCAACCACACACTAAGGGTGTGTTTGGAAAATAATAAAATTTTTTGATAAAAAATGTGTGTTTGGAAAATAATAAAACTTTTGATGAAAAATTTTTAGTGTAAAAATTTTTTAAATAGAAAAAAAATATGATATGATTGGGGAAATGATGAAAAGTAAAGAGGATAAAGTTAAAATAAATATGTGAGATGTGCGAGTAATTATTTAGAAAAAAGTGAAAAAAAATAATTTAAAAATAGAGTAGTCATGGATAGTAAAAAGTTTTATGTTAAAATTTTTTTGGTGTAAACAAACACCTTTTAAAATTACAAAAAATTTAATTTTCTTCAAAAGATTAAAATTTGACCAGTTTTTCATTGGTACTTCGATAGTTTTATCGAAATTACAAGCACATTACCGCTTTACAAAAATTGTATCTATACCTCTGTGGTTTTTGTGAAATTGAATGCACATGTCAGTTGCTCTACCAGCTTTCCTTAACGTGATATAAAAATACTGCAATTCTCTTAACGATTGGGGAACCCACTGCTATTCCCATTTTCGAATTGATGACATTGGTCATCGACTCCCTGTTGGTGTGAGCTCGTCGACTGATCTGTCTCGAAATTAATGTGTTAGTTGCAACAACTTTTGTCATTGATGGAATTAGTGGAAGGGTGATGAGTTTTTCAGTTTGTTGGAACAGAAGTTAGCATTGGAAAGAAAGCAGAGTTTCTAGATTTTGGATAAGAGCTATTGTGTCCGGCTAGATGGGTGATGGATTGCTAATTGATCGAGTTTCATGGTGGAAGATGAGGTTTCTTTCTTTCTTTTTTTAATTTTTTTTTACTTCGTCAATCAAAAGTTCTAGAAAGACGAGGGCGGCAGCGTCTAGACATCCGCAGCTTGATTAGTCGGATTTGTTAAGGAGACCAGTTGAGAGAATCACCATAAATTAGAAAATTTTCTTTGCTTATAAAAGTATTATCATGAGAGAAATTTTTTCTACTTTTCTTATTAATAAAATAAAAAAATTTTGGTTGCTGATATGAGTAGCCAAAATTTTTTTTGCAATGCAATTAATGTGGAAATCCTTATTCCTTATATATACGAAAAATTTTCAATTTTTAAAATATTGTAAAAATATATAAAATAAATATGATAAAATTTAGTATATAATATAAACATACTTAGCCCCACATAAAAGTAGAGAAAAAATAAAGAATGAAAAATACATAATATCGTTACTTAGTTGAATAACAATTTATTATATAGGATTATAACTCTTTGTGCGCATATATATTACATGAGAGCAGAATAATGGATGCTCTGGCAAATTAGGAATATATATTGGCTTATATTTAGGAAGTGATAAATTTTTGGATGAAATGTTTTTTATGAAAAAGTTTTTGCAATGAAAGAAAATAATATAATATAGTATGAGTAATGATGAGAAATAAAGAAAATAAAATTAAAGATAAATAAGTTAGTTGTAGTGGTAATTATATAGAATTGATTAAAAAATAGGATAATTATATAGAAAAATATGAATAAATAATTAACATAGAGTTATTGTAGAAAGTAAAAAGTTTTAATTTAAAATTTTTTTTGAATTGTAAAACATGCACATTATGAAAGCCGCTCATGCATAGAAGAAATTGTTGGATTGTGTACACCATGCTATTGTAGTACTTTTTACTCCCTTACACGTGCCTTCATGTCATTGTAAGTATTATAAACGTAGACATTGCATAAATTAGAAGGGCCTTAAATCCTTAATTTATTTCCGATCAGCAAGCTTGATTTCTTCGACAATAGGGGGAACTTTGTTATTCATGAAATGAGATTTCTGCACATACATCTATAAAGTTTGATTAACATTGCATTTGTGTCTTTAAATTTGCCAAAAAACATACCATAATATTTGTGTTAAAGTATAAATGTGTTTCTTCGGTTAGGACACTGTTAGATTTTGTAAAATGATAATAATCCTTCGAAGCAAAGTAATATACTTGCAGTTTTTACAGATGTTATCAACATATTTGTAAAAAATCTAAAATAATAATATAGACAAAAGGATAATTTGTAGATATATCAATTTATTTTGATTATAATTGCAAATATAGCCAGATAGTTTCAAAAATCACAAATAACTCTATATAGTTTGACCATAATTGCGAATATATCCACACAGTTATAACGCTATTATGGTGTTCTTATTGAATTGTTAAGACATTGGTTATTTGTAAAAATTAAATATACCCACTTAATTTTTGAAATTGCAAATACTCGCGTAGTTTGTATATCATTGCAAATATACTCACCATGTTATGGTACAGTAATGACGTCATAACGACATGAGTACATTTGAAATTACAGTTAAACTATTTAGGTCATTTGCAATTTCAAAAACTACGTAAGTATATTTGCAATTATAGTCAAATTAAGTGAGTATGTTTGCAAATCACCCTATATAAAATTATATAAAAAATGAAATAACAAGTATGTGCATAATATTTGGGAAAAATTGCAGGTATATTATTTGGTTTTAAAAAGACATTTTCTTTATTTTACATAAAAATTTAATAATGTCCTGACAAAAAAGACACTTGCAATTTTATATAAAATTTAGGGCATATCTATAATTTTAGTAAACTTAAGAACATAGATACAATATTAGTCAAATCTTATAGGTGTATTTGCAAAATTTCTCACAAAAAATATGAATATGCTATACAGAATCCTGAGATCCATCACACATCAACGCTTAGAATTTTACTGATCTGATGTCAGTGGGAGAAAAATGAAGTCACCGGTAGAAATAAACGTAGAATATATAACTTTTGTTGTGAAGGTTGCGGAGTAAATAATTAAAATTAAAAAGTATCACGTAAAAAAAAGAGATTCTTGGTAGATCCATACATATTTTAATCTCTCTCGTCCGATGAAGATAAAAACTGTCGATTTTTTTCATTATTCAAAAAACTCGAAATATGCCGGTGTGCCGAGGCTCTGTGCACTTGCCAGCTACGCTTTCGTGGACTGGATCGCTATCCCAAATTAAAAACGCCAGCGGTCCGTGGTTTGGAAATCAAACGGCAATGAAATGCTGGGGCCCACACGTAAATAACATGAAACGCAGGGGCATTTGAGGAATGTTTCCATCTACAAAGCCCATCTTCCAACCTTTTCAGCCTCCATCCTCTATCGCTCACGCTCTCAAGGTCAAAACCAGAGGTCTCTAATGGCAGCAGGGTAAAAGCTAAGAATCCTTCCAAGCGCGTGTTTCTTGCTTTGACTTTATTGCGTTTTCAACTCATTCAAATACGAAACCCTCTCTCTCTCTCTCGCTCGCTCTCGCGCTCCGTGATCTGAAAAGCCCAGCCCGAACAGCTTCAGGAAAGAAAATCTTTTCTTCATCTTTTTCCAGCTCTCGTTACGACGGCTTCCGATCTGAAAACTGCCCACAAAGGCTCAAATCTCATTCCATCGATTACGAGCCGATATCTTGAAGGAAAATGGGGAGCAAGTGGAGGAAAGCCAAAATTGCCCTCGGTTTGAATCTCTGCTTGGCTGTTCCCCGTGTCGAAGACTCTTCGTCCCCTGATTCTGCTGAAGGGAGGTCTTCCGATGTTGATTTGGCTCACTCTTTCGTTTCCCGGCCGTCGGCTCCGTCTCCTCCTGCCCCTGCTTCGTCTGGCATTCGGTTGTCCAAGACCAGAAGCAAATCCTCGAAGGTGTGCTTCTCTCATCTTCATTTAGGGAAGAATTTGGATGCTTTTGCTATTTTCTTTTAAAAATCGTATCTGATGATTACTCTTATTTTATCTTCTATGCTTACATAAACAATAGCCTTTATGCAATGGCCTGTTGGCATATTAAATTCGTTTAAGTTGTTCATTGGTTTGATGAGAACGTATGTTTGAGTACCGGAATCTTGGCACTTCTCAGAAAATGAGTTCATAACTGTTGTTCTTTTGTAGTTTAATTTTTGTTACAAAGTAGCAAAAAGGTATCTTAGATATGATTTTTGGGTAGATTTATTTAATACTAACAGTTATTATTATTGTTTGTAAAAAAAAAAACAGTTATTATTATTATTATTATTATTGGATGAAAGATTTTTATCTGCTGTGGCTCATGTGATGTTTATTATCACCCGAATTTTTCTTCCTCGATTTATGTTAAAAGCGGTTGCTTTGAGACATCATGAAAAGAAGAAACCATATATTGTTGGTAGAATTTGCTTTTTCCTCCTTTTCTTAATAACTCAATCAGATCAGTTTCTATAATAATTTTTTTAGCTTAGGCGAAGAAGGTGGTGCTCATCCATCAACGAAAAAGTGGATGCAGGGCCCCTCCACTCCTCTTGGTGAAAGCAAGGGGGCCCAATGACATTATGACTTCTCAACTAAGAAGGAAAGTGGGTCACGTCCTTCCCAACCACCCATGTGAGCTACGAGTAATGATTGGTTGAAACAGCTTTTTTTGACCTAATGTGCTAATCATCCTGGGGAAGGGAATTTTTTTTCCCCAGCTGGTTGAGAATTCTCTTTTGTATGCGATATGGAACATGTGAACGAGATATTGGCTTCCAGCCGGTAGTGGATGCTATGCCTTTGAAATTGGGATGGTTGACTTTACTGTTTGTCTATTGTCAAAACTGAAGCAATGACCAATTTTGGTTGGATGTAAGTCTGTGATGGCATGTTCTTGTCTGTTTTGCCATGGCACAGTGAAATTCATCTCCTTTACACTTGTATACGGACTGCAAATTTCTTCTGTCAAGGACAAAACTAGACGTTTAGGCATGAGTACATGGCTACATGTACGTTGTGCGCATGACTCCTGACCTGTGTAGAGGGACTGCCATGAATAATCGAATATGATCTCATGTTTAAGTCATGGTGACGATCTAATAACATGCGTGGACTTGGGATGATCAGTTCGTCAGGTTGTCTTGGCAAGCTCTTTTATTTTTTTATTTTTTTATTTTTTAAATTTTAAAACTTGTGTCTGCCTGTTGAATGGGTTGGTTGGTTGATTTATGCTTAAGGGTCTCTGAAGTTTCTCTCTTTAGATGATTTGAATGTTGTAAAGGCATTGGACACTACATTTTGTTCACTATTGAATTGTTTGCAAGAGTGTATAAGGTGAATGTGATCAGTTTTCATTTCTATGCTTTCTTTTCTTACGTACATCTTGAGTTTCCAAAATTTGGTGCAATTAGGGATTGCACCCCTTCCTTCCTATCGATTTGATCTTTTGCCTGAAATAATATTAGGTCAGGATGTTGAAAATTTATGATTGTCTTTGGACTTCTTTCTTTTCTTTTTTTATTTTTGGTGTAGACTGCTTTTGGTTCATTAGGGAAAAAGCTATTATGGGGCGGGCCTTTTCTTTGACCTTTGTAGTGAAAAGTGAGTCGCCTACTTTATCTGCACCTATACTGCGTGTATGTATGCATGTGTCCACGTCAATCAGTATCCAGCAGCACTTGCTTTATTATTAGAGGAAATATACTGGTTTGTTGTATTTTGCTTTGTATGTTGGACTATTCTGGCATGTTTGACTCCAAATCAATGGTTGGATGGCCATAATCTGTAGTTTCATGTTCTTTCTCAATAGAAAGTTTTATAAACTTTAAGGTCTGTTTGGCCCTGCATTTACCTGGTAAATGCCATGAAAGCGATTTTAACAAAAAGTTATTTTGCTTTTTGATCCTATGCAACATTAATTGGGCACCCAAAAGGGTGTTTGGCAGAAGTTATTCTCAGTTTGTGCTGTTAATTTTCTTTAAGTAGAACTATTGTTATCTGGAAGATAATATAATACTTTAATACAAAAAGACAATTTTTACTTATGTTTGTTTGGTTTCCTGGATTTGTAGAGAACCTGTGCTATATGCTTGGCCACAATGAAACCGGGCGATGGGCATGCCCTTTTCACTGCAGAATGTTCACATGCCTTCCACTTCCACTGCATTGCCTCTAATGTGAAACATGGAAATCAGATCTGCCCAGTCTGTAGAGCAAAATGGAAAGAGATTCCCTTCCAAAGAACCTCTTCTGATCTCACCCATGGGAGAGCAAGAGTTAACCCTGTAGACTGGCCCCAAGGTGGCGAGCGGTGGATGACAGTAGTACGCCGACTTCCTCCCCCTCGTCCAGATTCCAATCGACAGATTGCATCTCTATTTCGTAGTTCTGAGCCGAGCACTTTTGATGATGATGAGTCCTTAGATCCTGAGCCTGAATCAAGTGATAGAGGTGTTTCACATGTTGATGCCAAGTATAAGAGGTCTGACACAGTGCAAATAAAAACATATTCAGAATTTTCTGCTGTTCAACGGTCTACCTCACATAAAAACTTTTGTCTTCTGATCCATCTCAAAGCTCCATATATGAATTCAAAGCAAAACTTGGGCAACAGTTGTATCAATCAATCTGTGCCGCGTCAAACTTCCCGGGCTCCAGTTGACCTTGTCACAGTGCTTGACACCAGTGGTAGCATGGCAGGTACAAAACTTGCATTGTTGAAGCGAGCCATGGGGTTTGTGATTCAGAACCTTGGCCCTTCTGATCGATTATCTGTCATTTCCTTCTCCTCAACTGCACGTCGGCTCTTTCACCTCCGCAGAATGTCAGAATCCGGGCGACAGGAGGCATTGCAGGCTGTGAATTCTTTGATCTCATGTGGTGGAACAAACATTGTTGAGGGTCTGAAGAAGGGTGCCAAGGTTATAGAAGAACGTAAAGAGAAGAATCCAGTCTGCAGCATCATACTCCTATCTGATGGGCAGGACACATACACTGTCACCAGGACCAGTGGGGTGAACTCACAACCTGATTACCAGTCGCTTCTTCAGTTCACTCGGGGTAGCACAGGCATGCATATACCAGTCCATGCATTCGGGTTCGGGTCGGACCATGATGCTGCCTCAATGCACTCAATCTCTCAAGCATCTGGTGGGACTTTCTCCTTCATCGAGGCTGAAGGTGTGATCCAAGATGCCTTTGCACAATGTATTGGTGGGCTCCTGAGTGTGGTGGTGCAAGATCTGCATCTAAATGTAAGCAGCGTGCACCCAAGCATCCAAATCCATTCGATAAAATCAGGAAGTTACACCAACAAGGTGTCACAGGATGGAAAGAAAGGTTCCATTGATGTTGGAGATCTATATGCAGATGAGGAGAGGGATTTTTTACTGTTCGTAGATGTTCCATCAAGTTCTAGCAGTGAGGAAATGGCTTTGCTGAGGGTGGGGTGCACCTACAGAGATCCAAGCTCAAAGGAGACAGTCAGTTTGTCTGGCCGTGAGGTGAAGATAGAGAGGCCAGAAAGTATCAGCGAGAACAAAGCATCAACAGAGGTGGAAAGACAGAGGAATCGCATTCAAGCTGCAGAAGCAATGGCTGAGGCCCGCTCATTAGCTGAGCAAGGTGACCTGGGTGGGGCAGTAGCTGTTGTTGAGAGCTGCCGCGCAGCATTATCAGGATCCGTGGCAGCACAGGCTGGCGACCAGCTAATTGTTGCACTTGATGCAGAGCTGAAGGAGATGCAGCAGAGAATGGCTAGTAGGCAGGTGTATGAGGCGTCTGGGAGAGCTTATGTTCTGTCCGGGATGAGCTCACACTCTTGGCAGCGGGCGACTACTCGTGGAGATTCTACCGAGAGCATGAGTCTTGTCCATGCCTACCGCACACCTTCCATGGTTAACATGCTCTCAAGATCACAAACAATGGGCCCGCCTAGGAGTGTTTCACAACCACTGCAAGTCCGAACACCTCCATTGTTCCTTGCTCAACCAGAGCCAAGGTGAACGTTAAAATCCCATTCTAATATTCCTGTCAGCTCCTTTCCTCCTCTGTTTTGATCATTGTTTCCTCTTCTTCCTTTTTGTCTGATCATTGTGGCTGGGGGTACATGTTTGAGAAGGAAAGGGTTTTACTTGTGGCTATGTCCTGTAAATGGAAATAAAGTTGGGGAAGCTGGATCCTAGGCACATAGGGGGTCAAACCTGGGATTTGTATACATGTTGTAAGAGAGTTGTCTCCAACATTGGGAAGCAAGTTTATAATTTTGGGGATATACTGGGTGCAACTGTAATACATATTTGCTCTTACATTCTTTCAACAAATTTCCAACGTGATTTCTGTTGTTGTTGTTGTTGTTGTTGTTTTTTTTTTTCCCTTCCCATTTGTAGCACTCTCCATGTTTAAGGGCAGAATCTATGCTTAATAAGTTTGTGGTCTTCCTATTGCTGCTAGCGAAAAACTCTTTTCCATTGTCAGATGCTGGCATCTTTCTGTAGTAGTGAGAATGAAAGAAGTGTATCCAGGCACAATTAGAGAACTTATCCACTGTTGAAATAGTCTAAAATGTGAATATTCTGTCTATGAAATTTAAATCCAATTTGTGAGAACGATGTGAACTAGTGGTTTCTATTTAGTTGAAAATGACCACAATATCCATGTGTTTAAAATTCTCTCTCCAAAAATGGTAAAATTTGATCTATAGATTAAACATACTTAGATTACCAAATTTGGTGCTTGGTGCTTGCTGTTGGCCGCATATGATCACTGACCAGCCAACATTTTAAACGATGGGAATATTGGTTTCAATCTAAAATTTTTTACTTTTTAAAACTAGCTTATTTTTTTTATTTTTTCACGTATTTCTATGTAATTATTTTAATTATTAATTATTTTTATACAATTAATTTATCTATTTTTACTTTTCAGGGACATTTTGGTGATGTCATTTTTTTGTGAAATTGTGGGATGCGGTGGAGAAAGGAAAATAAAATGTTTTAAGATTTATGTAATTGATATGAAATTATAAGGGTAAACAAATAGAGTTATTAAATAAACAAATAATTGATGGAGAAATAAGGAGGATGTGACATTTTCCACTTCATTCAACCCAACCCATCTCATCCGCTTCTCAAATTTACAAACATCCCTTATCAGTACCCTCATGTCACATCATTTTCTTTTATGTCAAAAATTTATATTGATTTCCAAATATACTCAAATTATACATGTATGTTTACAAATTTTGTAAACATATAATATACAACTAATTTGATCAAAATAAAATTGTGTAGAAATGTTTGAGAATACCACTTCTAAAAAACATAGAGGCCATAAACTTTTACTAATTTTGGGTGTGTTTGGCAATTAATAGAAAATGTCAAGTTAAAATTTTTTCAATCTAAAACTTTTCATTCTCTCCAACTATTATATTTTTTAATCATTTTTTCACATTTTTCTATACAACTACCGTACTTTTCAATCATTTTTACACAACTATCTACACAATTAACCTATCTATTTTAACTTTATTCTCTTTACTATTCATTATTACCCCTATTATATCACATCATTTGACAATTTTTACTTTCCAAAACTTTTCATCAAAAGTTTTGTTCATTACCAAACACACCCTTTATGTGTTTTGATCCTTATTTTATCCGGATGCTGGAAAGTGTGTGGGTACTTTCCGACTAGGGGTGTTAATGGTCATAGTCAACTAGCCAACTTGTTCATCCAACCTGTTTAAAAATGGGTTTAGGTTGAGATTTTTAAATAAATGGGTTATGATCCGTTAATCTGATCAACTATTTAATTAAATAAATAAATTAGAATTGAGATTTTATAACCTATTAATCCGTTTAGTGACCTGTTTAACCCATATAACCTTTTTAATCCATTTAACTCATTTAACCCATTAAAGTTATATATATATATATAAATTCAAACTCCTTAGTTATTTTCATTTGTTAAGTCTTTCTCTCGTCATATAATTTTTATTTTCTTACTATTGGCTCAATTTCATTTTCCTGTTATTATCCTCTTTTTATTTCTCTTTTGCAGAAAGTATCTCATTACCTCTCCTTGCTAGGTCATTGTCTACAAAAGTTTAGGCCTTCAGGTAGTTTGTTATATAACCTGTAAATCTGTTTATTAAATGAATTGTAAATGAGTTTGGATCGAGAATTTTAAATGGGTTAATAAATAGATCAGAGTTGAAACATTTTAAATGGATTGAAATTAGGCTCTAACCCGTTCAACCTGATTTTTTAATACTCCTATTTGCGACCATGTTTGTTGTCTCTACCACCAAACTCGTAGTTGTTATGATGCTCGAAATTCATTTCCAGCTTAATTGTAATTTTACATAGTAACTACTTGACTAATTTATTTTCTTTTTCATTATTATCCATCCTCTCTCTCTCTCTCTCTCTTTTTTGCATTTTTACAATAATTTTATCTATTCCAGCATTGTTGCCTTTACCCCTGTCACTGTCTTTATCTTTACACCCATGCAAAACACGGGGTTTGTTCCAATGCAACCGAATGCATCCGGTTGGAAATCTCATTTTTTATTATTTTTGTTGAAATTTTTTTAAAATAAAACTCTTAATCTAGGTGTATTTAATTTATAACTCAAGTTTTACCATTTTTGAAAATGTGTATATATATATATTAAAAAATAGGCGTAGTTTTATAATTTAAAAAGTACCAAAATCTCCATATTTTTAAAAATAAAAAATTATATATATACATATTTTTAAAAATGGTAAAAGTTGGTTTATAGATTAAATACACTTAGATTAAGAGTTTATAAAAGAAAATTTCAAAAAAATAATAATAAATGAGAATTTTAGACAGATGCATTGAAGCATTCTCCACCAAACAGTAGAAGGTTTCTTTTGCAAAGATATGAAATTTAATAGTAAAAGTTATATTGAAAATTTGAAAGTTGAACAAAACTATTTTAGAAATGGAAATTGCATCCTATAACATTCCATTCAGCCACCTGGTTCCTTGGACACACCCTTGTGTATTAACGTATATTTCGTTTTTTCTTTTTCAAAGAAATTATAAGTTTTGAATTTTGCAAATGAATCCTCCTAGGTGGATGTGATTTTCAACAAAAGGGGAATGAAATTAGCCTCATAAGCTGCCTCTAAACACTTTTAGCATATTGCAAAAATTCGGAACACTTCCTATAGGGCAAGAGGCAGGCTTCAGTGAAAACTATTCTAAAAATTATAGTTTTTAGCTGGTTATCAAAAATCAAACCATACATTATATTTAAAGTATTATTTTATCGTTAATAGTAAGATTCATATAAATCAGATGTCAATATAATATTAAATAACTAAAAATTGTAAAAAAATATATATTTATCACATAAAAATGACATGACATAATTTTAATAGCATAGAAAGACCGTGTTATACTTATCTAGTTAAAATACATATATATAACGTTTCAGATTGTATAAATTATATCATATAAGTTATTTATATCTAGAATTACAATTACCATTGAAAATTTTCAATTAAATTTTATTAATTAATATAATCTGGAGTTTATAATTTTCATTATTAAAAATCAAAATATTTAAATTTAATATCTTGTTTGGCTTTTTAAAAAAAACAAGACATCGTGTTTTTTTGGAAGAGTTACAACCGAGAGTTCCAACCGAAGCGCCTCTTACTGGGGAACTTTTTTTTATTGATAATCATACTTGCATTCATGTCAATTTGTATTACAATATTCTTACAAACTTTTTTCTAACATTCTTAAACATTTTTTTCCTATTTTCCTCGCGACCAATAATATGCTCCCATGAGCCCAACGCCGTAGCGCAGTTGGTGCTCATCTCTGGCCGTATGCCAGGACGTCCCGGTTTCGATCCGGGTACGGGGAGCATGGTCTCCCATCTTGAGGAGCGTTGTAGGAATGTAGTTTACTTTATGTTTAAGCAAAAAAAAAAATAATATGCTCCCATTAATTTCCACTGGAGGGCTCCCATGAAAGGAAGACTTATCGTCTCCACTGTTGCTCAAACCCACGTCTTCTCTATGGCAGACGAGTGGGCTGCCACACCGCCAAAGACGCGGTGGCGCCTCTCACGAGGGAACTTGTACACCGAGGTATTTGCAAAAATAGCCCTTCAAATTTGCCTAACTGAATTTTTAATTTCGTAATTAAAATAATTACATAGATAACCCTTGAAATTTTCATTTTGTACAAAAACGAATCTTAAATTCGAAACGTCAACATAACCCTTCACATTTGTCCTTAATTTGTAATGTACCCATAATATTTAAGAAATTTCACTTGCACCCGTAACATTTCACATTAACTTTCTATTATACTCATGTTGTCAAAACAACAGTTAACTTCCCCATTATACACATTTGTCCGTAATTTGTAATATACCCATAATATTTAAGAAATTTCACTTGTACCCGTAACATTTCACATTAAATTTCTATTATACTCATGTTGTCAAAACAACAGTTAACTTCCCCATTATAGAGATAATTTCGCCTCTTCGAAATTTCTCTAATTAAAGCGATTTAGCTCTAATATAATATTTGAATTATTCGATGTTACAAATTAATGATTTACTAACATTGATTGATTTATATTAATTTTGAATTGTTTCAGTTAAGAAACTATGGAGGAGGGAAAATTGCATTTTCAATGAGACAATTAATGGTTGTTTTGACAACACGGAGATAATAGAAATTTAGAGTAAAAATATTATAAACATAATAAGAATTTTTGAAATATTATGAGTATATTATGAATTAAGAGTAGATGTTGCCTGTGCAAAAGAAAATTTTCCAATTTTTTAAAAAACAGGAATTAACAATCAATTCAAGCGGGTATGAAGCTTTTAAAGAGTCAACCCTGGTTAATCGGATGGTTTATATCAGTGTGCGCGTGTATAAGAGGATTACGGTTCGAATCCAAACCAATGTTATCAGAATCAGACCGAATGAGCTGGTTTCACATAGAACCGGCAGTTTTTCCCGTTCAATCTTGTCCTGCCGGTTCGAAGCCACAAAACCGCCCGAACCGCTCAGCGGTTTAAATATATAAACCGGTTGGGGAAAAATTAGCAAAAACCACCCCTGGTGTCTTCCTCTCCACCCCTTTCCCTCTAGCTTGCACGCTGAATAGGAATCTCACTTAAGAAGGCAAAATCACAGTTTCGCAGTTATTCTGTTTTGAATCAAGCACTGCTTGCAAGCTTTGCAAAGGGCGTGCGCAAAACAGTAATCAAGCACTGGTTACCTGTGTCTGGTACTCTGGCAGGACAAATGCATCCGTACATCTACACCGTTTAAAATATTTATTTAATTTTATACATTTGCAAAAAATTAATTTTCCATATATACCAAACTCGAGCCATTCATAGATAGGGTGTCACTTTTATATCAGGATTATTTTTAAATATAGGGTGTGTTTGGAAAGTGAGAAATTTTTTTATAATGCCTTTGAAGGTAAAATAAGAACTAAAATATCAGAATTTGTTATTAATGCGACCGCTGTGCTTTTTAATCTCATTTGCCTAGAAGTTTATTTTTGGAAAATAAAAATTTTTTGGGAATTATTTGTGCAAATATTTGAATTTTGAGGTTTGAAATTCAATTAGTCAAATTAAAATGTTATTTTTACAAATATCCACTGAAATCTATCCTTTTGATTTTTGATTTTTTGATTTTTCTTGTACATTCAAGTGATGTACGATATTCTTTTTCTATAAATATCTCAAGATATGAAAAATTATTTTAATTGAATTTGTGTATAATTCGCAGCCAAATAGCCAATGCAAATGTATGTGTTGAAAAGTAGAGGGAAATTTTGAAAAAGGCAGGAGGTTAATGTGATAAGATTGAGATAATGATTATGAGTAACGATAGTTGTATAAAAATGTGTAAAAATAATTAAAAAATATGATAATTGTGTGAAAAAATGTGCTGAAATGATTCAACCATAAGATAATTATGTGGAAAATTGTTCAAATTTTTTTAAGAACTATTTTCTATGTTTACTAAACACACTCTAAGGGTGCATCATAAAAAAATATTTTCCCATTTATAAATTTTCTGTATAATTATCTTATTTTCATATTATTTAAACACATCTTCTATGCAACCACTATGCTTTTTATTCATTTCTTTACAACTTTTCATACTATTGCCTCTTTCTATTTTAATTTAATTATTTTTCATCTTCATAATTACTCTCTTCATATCATATCATTTTGTTTGATTGAAATTCAATGAGCATATTGAGTGTTTACTCATTCTTGTACACTTTTCTCTTTTAAATCTCATCCCAATCCAATCGGATGGTCCGTGGACAGGATTCTAATACTCACACTTAAAATTCTATAAATTATGTCTTTTTATTTTGAAATTTAATAGTTATATATTAGGTTGTGTTTATTTGCTCGAAAAACTTTTAAATTTCTGCAACTATGTTATTTTTAATTATTAATTCATATCTTCTTATATAAATACCCTATTTTTAATTATTTTTAAACAACTATCCATGTAACAAATTTATTTATTTTGACTTTATTTTGTTTAGTACTCTTCATTATTTATACCACATTACGTTATTTGCTCTCATTTTAAAAATTTTACATCCTGGGATGTGTTTCGCTACAATAAAAACTTTTTAATCTAAAACCTTTTATATCCAAGATTACTCTATTTTAATTATTTTACTGCATTTTCTTATACAACTTGCCAAATACACCCTTATTCTCAAATAATTTTGATTTTTTTGGAACATGCAAGTTTCGAATGAAATATTTTTAAAAATTATAAATAATCTTAATTTAATTTAGAAATAAACAAGTTGCTCGAAATTGTTAGCTAAGATGAAAAAAGGCACAGGTTTTGCTTATCCAGAGTCTAACGCATGCCTAATTCTCAAATATAAACAGAGTTCTTGTGATAAAAGTGAAGTGCTCTTTCTGCGATTTAATGCACCCGGGTGCACTGAAGCTTAGTGCACCCGGGTGCATTAAATCGCGATCCGTTCTTTCTAACCAACTTTTAGGCAGACAGCATCATTAATTAAGCATTGGCGTTAATGTGTTATTAATAAATCAGTTTCCACGCACTTATCCTATTTTAAAAAATCTTTAGTCTATTTTATTTTAGACGGCGTCGGTTGTTTTGGTTCTGATTCTAAATCAGTTTTCAAAAATATAATGCAATTTACTTAAGCAGCGGTGACCCACCATAATCACTTAAAAAGTAGCGAATGCAATGGCGATTTTATACCAGCAGATTTCCACTATCTATTCGATCCAATCATAGCACTATTCAAGCTGTCCATCAAAGGCCAGCCATTCAAGTGAAAAATTCCAGTGACTCACAAGGGGACCATTGGAAATGTAAAAGTTGGTAAAATTTTAGAATTATGTGGGAGTATGGAAGGGAATATTTTGAAAATTATGTAATTAATATAAAATAATATGGGTAAAGTTGAAATAAATATAGTAATTGAAAGAAAAAATAATTAAAATATAAGGACAAATTGAAAAAATAAGATTACTGAATTGTTAAATTATTTGTGGGATAGCGTGTATACCATGGTTTCCCATCCCATCCTACAATGCGTCATTTACCAAATGACCCCTAAATTTCTACCGTAAGAATTTGGCCACGCATCAAGATCCTGGCCATCAATTATTATTTCAGCAGCTTGCTTGAAAAATTCACTGCTAAACCTTCCATCCATACAGAAAGTCATGGGTGAAGCAAATTATGGTCGTCTAAAATAATAAGCAACAGATAACTTAATTCAAATATCCAGCAAATCACATCATGCCCAAGAAATATATGGCCCATTTGTCTTCATCATGGGCTAATAATGCAAATTTGATGCAAAAAAAATCCAGAAATCGACTTCTTTAATCCAGCCAACCATGCTGCAGCAATAGTTGCAGATGAATTGCAACTTTGAGATGACATGACAGAAGGGCAATGTAGTGTGCGAGAAAAAAAGGGCGAGTGGGGTGAAATATCAGACTTGACTGCGAAGGATGGCGTCGAAGTGCTCGGCTAAGATGTCGGTGAGTTTTCCTTGCCTTCATCGCTCCCCTGTTAGCCTATAACAGCTGACACTTAGCGATTCAATCCGCTCAACGCAATGGAGTGGTTGAAAAACCTAGTTGGAGCTGGAGAAGAGACAATTCGGACAAATTAGAGACGATAAAGAGGAGGGAAAGATGAGAGTGGAAGCAAGCTATTAATGCGACCGCTGTACTTTTCAACAATTTTCATAAATATCTATATAACTAATCTTTTAATTTTATTCTCTTTGCTCTTCATTATTACCCCAACTATATCACATTTCAATCTAAAACTTTTTACTCTCTACTACTATCCTATTTTTTAATTATTTATCACATATTCCTATACAAAGTATCGTACTTTTCAACAATTTCTGTATAATTACCTATACAACTACTGTATTTATTTTAACTTTATTTTCTTTACTCATCACTGTTACCTTTATCATATCACATCATTTTCTATTAACTTAATAATTTTTACACCAAAAGTTTTTCATCCAAAAGTATTATCATTTTCCAAATACAAAGTGTGTTTGACAAGGTGTAAAATATATTAAGAATGTGTTTGAGAATGAATAGAACTTTTGACGAATAGTTTTAGTGAGTAAAAGTTGTCAAATGATGTGATATATTAGTGGTAATGATGAAAAGTAAAAAAGATAAAGTTAAAATAGATAGGTTAGTTGTGTGAGTAGTTGTGTAGAAATGATTAAAAAGTAAGGTAGTTGTATAAGAAAATATGAAAAAAATAATTAAAAAATATGATAGTTGGAAAGAATGAAAAGTTTTAAATTAAAAAGTTTTAACTTGACAATTTATGCACATTACTAAACACACCATAAGTTAAAACTTTCTATTCTCTACAATTATCTTATTTTTAATAAAATTTTCACATTTTTTTATATAATTATTATATTTTTTAATTATTTCTTCACATTTTCTATACAACTACTACATTTTTCAATCGCTTTTACATAATTAATCACATAACTAACCTGTCAATTTCAACGAGATCATCTTTTATATCCCATCACTACCTTTGTCCTATCACATCACTGACTCACCTCACCCCACAACTTTTATTCTTTAAAATTTTTGGTTAAAATTCCATGCATCCTCAGACAAACCTGAAAAGAAAAAATGCAAGTGCACAAATAATCGAGGGGGCTCAAATGTGGTTGAAATGCTGACCACCGTGACTTTCAATTATTGATTGGCAAATGGGCCCACTTTCGGATCATGATTTTCCAATTTGCGCGCGAATAAAAGGCTTCCTCGCTCAATTACAGAGAAAGATGTACGGGTGAGATGAAATCATGAAATGGACGGTTCGGAGCGCATTGGAACCGTTACTTTCATCATTTGATGTGTCGGCCCGCAGGGAAACGCCATCATCTGCAACGTGTGGCCCGCCCCCTGTAGCCCACCCCACTACACCTGGCACTGGCAATGGCGAAGAAGAACTACGAAGAGAAGCAAAAAGCAGACCATTCCCCGCCATCTGCTGCCGTCTGATCTGGCGGACAAGCCGTTTTTCCACCTTCCACTTTCCATGCCCTAGCTATCTAGCTCTCTCTGTCTCTCCAACATCTCTCCCCACCTCAAAACCCCCTTCTTTTCACCTTCCCGAACTCTTCTTAATTTCGCACTCTCTGATTCCACTTCTCTCCCATTTCATATCTCCACCTGCGTTTGGATTCAGCCACTGCCACTGTTTTATTGGAAATAATACCAGTGCTGATCGTCTTCTGGAGCTGGACTGCTGAGCAGGGAAACGAAGCCAAGGACAGGTATGCACAATGCGCGCGATGAACAAGCTGTTTTGATATTCGTTTTGGAACGCTGGGTGGTGTGGGCCGGCTTCTTCAGCTTAGGGCTGCTTGGCCACTCCTGTGAGAAATGGACGGTATAGATCGTCGCACTTGCCAGGGCACGCGTGCTGTGGTCAGTTGCTTGGGTTGGGTGTCCTGTCACGTTCATCGACGTTTTCTGAGCAGTGCTCATTCGAGCTTCGACTTGTCTTTTCTTGATGCGTTTGGCTGGCCGACACTTTCACCCGCGCAAGTAGATAAGCTGAGATGTGGCTCTGATGCCAGCTGCCGCATCGTCTCTTGTCCTTCTCTCTCTATTTCAATTTACAGCACAGCGGTGGGCCCACCGTATGATTCGTGGGCCCCTAGATGAAATCCCATCCGTCCATTAGCTAAAGCCATTTGTCTAGCTTCATGCAATGTTGCGGACGGGAATGGGCCATTGATCTTGTGATCTACCTTTCTATGACAACTGGGCCGTTTAAAAGGGCTGAAAAGATGATGGTAGCGGCATGAATAATGGCAAGTAGCAGGGGTTTTTTTATAAGCAGGGATTAGGGTTTTGGTTGGATGCTTGGTGCCGCCAATTATTCTATAATTACGGACGATAGGTGTAATGATATTGGGCTGCTTTTGGAGACGTTGAGAAGGGTGCGTGCCATGGTGCCGGTGGCGTAGTGATAGAAAAATACAGAGAGTGGTGAACGATGTAAATAAAAAAAATATTGGTTGTTCCAATTCTAACTAATCCAATTAAAGTCAACTGAAAAAAAATAAAAAATATTTGGGAATGGATAAATGATATGATATGATAGGGGTAATGATGAGGAATAGATAAGATAAAATTGAAATAGATATATTAGTTGTGTTGGTAGTTGTGTAGAAATGATTGAAAAGTAAGGTAGTTGTACAGAAAAATATGAAAAAATTATTGTACAGAAAAATATGAAAAAATTATTAAAAAATAGGGTAGTAGTGAAGAGTGAAAAGTTTTAACTTGACGACTTTTACTTATTACCAAACACACCCTATATATTTATTTGAAAGGTTTTTCTACTATGAAACTGGATTCAGTCTACGCCCCAGCCTAGGTTCCCTTTTTTTTTTTGAAGAAAAAATAAATCTAAGCCCTGTATTGTGTTTAAAAATAAATCTGATTTAGAACTTTTATAATTTACAAATTAAAAATATTATTATAAAGAACATCATGCGTGTGCACTTGCTGTGACTATATATAAATCTAATTAAAATACATTTTCTAATCTCACAAATATCTGAATATGATGGATGACTTGGATCTTAAAAAAATAAAAATGCAACCGAACGTGGTACAAGGGGTGCGGATTGCAGATTGCACCCCGGTTTGGAAAAAAAAGCCCTTATTAAAATATGAGAAATAACTGATTCTAAAATATGAGAAATAACATTGGAAATGTGATAAAAAAAAATATAAATGTGAAAGAAGTGGCTTTTAGATTAGATGGAGCCTAGGTAGGTTATGGTTTCGACTAATTCCATGGTGATATTTTAAATATAAATTAGATATGCATTTAATATTAAAAAAATCTAAATTAGATTTTTGAGATAGGCCATATTAAGTAAAGATTGCAAACTTTATGTATTTATCACTAAACGTAGAAAAATTTCCATTGTGGTAAAATGTACAACGTAGTACAGATTATTTGGGATTACCGAATGATTTCAGCAGTTGAAAATCCAGGATCATGGTTCTTTTGGTGTGACCGTGCGATGCATCTGGTTTTGATAATTTTCATGAGGGAACCACGTTTTGTTTCAATCAATGCATCCGCCTACAAATTTCATTTTTTTAGTATTTTAAAATTTTTTTTTATGAAACTCTTAATCTAAGTGTATTTAATTTATTTATTAAGTTTTATCATTTTTGAAAATTTGTATATATATAATTTTTTTTATCTATGAAAATAGGGGTATTTTACTATTTAAAAAGCAGTAAAACTCTCTTATTTTTAAAAATAAAAAATATAAAATTTTATAAAAATTGTAAAATTTTATTTATAAATTAAATTCACTTAGGTTAAGAGTTTTATAAAAAAAAATCACAAAAATATTAAAAATAGAATTTGTAGCCCAATGTACTGAAATTTCCATGAACCCAGTTATATTGAAATATTTTCCAAGGGAACCTCCCCGATCATAGAAAAGAGACATCTTTATAGGTTGATAAACAAGCAGCACAGCGCAACGGTCTTATTCCCCAGGAAGGCGTAGTCCATCTTTCTTCGCAAGGAAAAGTCTGCTGCCGACAGTAATCTCTCCCGGGTCGGGCCCCCCAATTGAATATGTTGAAAATTGTCCCGCAGTGCCTTTCATCACTGACATCTCATGACTTTGAAGCCAAGTTTTTTATATCCGTTACTCTCCATAAATCTCAGGCAAATTTGAATAGTTGGCCCATATAATACGCCTGAACGCCACCCGAAATGAGGCTCATCTGCATCATGGTTGTCCCACCACTCCCTCATCAACCCCTCACATAGCATCCTCCTCAGGCATAGATTCACTGTTTGAAAGAAAGAAAACTGGTTGGAGCTGGAGCCAGACGAAACAAACGCCATTTGGGTTTCTTTCCTTGATGATCAATTACGATGCTCGATGGGTGAGAAGTCCCTTTCTAGTTGCAAAAGGGTCACTTTCTTGGGGGGGGTGCAGGATGCTTCTATTTTGAGACACTGAATATTTTGAAAACTGCAAGTCATTGTCATATCCTGTTTGATGATATCCACCTGTTGTCGTGCATTAGCTCTGCTTTGATTGTTATCGTTTGTGGGGATCGAGTTTATTGGTTGAATCCACGTGCTCTTATTGCTCTTGACGTTTCTTTTCTTCTCTCAGTCGGTTTCACTGGTTTAATTCCAGAGAGCAACATCCGTGAGTGAGATAGGTGCTTGTGTTGATTGCAATTGCTGCAACTTACTTCAAAAAAATGTTGGTTGTCAGCTGAATGCAATCGCTAACTGCTTTTCTATTTTCTCTTGTGCAGATATTCAAATCCCTTGTTTTCTCCAAAATTTATCTTTTGGGTGCGAATTACCGTTTTTTTATTTCCAGCTTCTCTGTCGGCTCAGTAGTGTCTGCAGGAATCATTTTTTTATTGGATGTTTTAAGTCTCATTGGTTCATTCTTGTTTCACTGACGCTTTGTGGCGAAGTTGTGTTCTTGGGAAACCACCATGGAATCGTGCCATCATGTCTCAAATGCCTTCAAGGGCATTGAAAAGTAATAATTTTGAATAGTGGGATGAAAAATTGTAGCATCCAAACAGACTCTAGATTCTAGTTAAATATGCTTTGTTTTGGCAAATGTTCTTTCAGCCATTGGTTCCGTTTCTCATTTACTTTCTTTCCTCCGATATTCATATAGTTGAACATTCTTTCTGAAGTGAAGAAACACAAATGCAATTTCCCATGTGAAGCAAGAACTATTTTGGAAATTGTGCTCAAGAGTTACTGAAATGATAAATTCAATGTGCACATTGATTACATACGTTGACAAAACATATAATTATACTGCAAGGACCCCTCAATGATGTTCCATTTTCTTCTATTGTATTAACAAAATTTAGCTAATTCTGTAATCAGTGCTTGTGCTTATATTTTTCTAGTCAGCCAAGATTTAAATATTTTAGAAGAGAGCATACGCCTGCATTTTGATTTTTTTATTACCTTAATTTTCTCGCGCTATATGCTAATTATCTAATTCAGGGTACAAAGCCCATCCAATTAAAACTGAAAAACATTGTACGTGTTTCTAGAAGGCAGGAAGGTGAATAATAGTTCATATGTAGATTTTTACCTACTATAGACATCATTCTCTCTTGGAATCTGCCTTTTGTATGGTTTTTCCACAAATTGAGGTTGGTCAGTGAATTTATTTTTAAGTAAATAAGGGAAGTCATTCAAAATTTGCACCAGCTCATGACATTCACATGCGTCGTTGTGAAATTTTCACTCAATATACTTCAACATGAATTGGGAAATTTCTGGAGGTTTTTCCCTCAACTGTTAATGTAGCAGGCTAGATCAATTCACCATGTAATCTGAAATAAACAGATGAAACGTTTGGGTGAACTACTCTCTTGAATGCTAGAATTGTGTTTTCTCTTAAGACTGTTTGTGTTTTGGTGGAAAATATTTGAGCATGGGCACTCGTTGTGAGCATATGTTTTGAGGCATAAGTTGAATGTTTTGGACCTTTTGGATGTGTAAACAAAGCGTGAGTAACATGTGCTTTGTTATTTGATGATTATTTGAGCTTTCTTGCTGGGATGCAATTGATCTGTGTTGATTATTTGGCAGAAGAATAAAATGCATTTCTGTATCTTGCATTTGGGAGGTTTCACATTACATAAATCCTTGGAAGAAAATTCTGTCAACAATTGAAGGTTTGAGTAAACTGAAAGACTTCACTTTAGGGTGTGTTTAGGAAGTGATAAAACTTTTGATGAAAAGTTTTTAGTATAAAAGTTTTTGAATTGGGAGAAAATGATGTGATATGATAAGGGTGATGATGAGGAGTAAAGAGAATAAAGTTAAAATAGATAGGTTAGATGTATGGGCAGTTGTGTAAAAATGATTGAAAAGTAGGGTAGTTGTATAGGAAGAAGTGAAGAAATAATTTAAAAATAGAGTAGCTGTGAAGAATGAAAAGTTTTAGATTGAAATTTTAGGTTGAAAAGTTTTTGGGGTAAACAAACACCCCCTTAATCCTTACTAATGAAAAGTTTTAGATTGAAAATTTTGAGGTTGAAAAGTTTTTGGGGTAAACAAACACCCCCTTAATCCTTGCTAATGAAAAGTTTTAGCTTGAAAATTTTTAGATTGAAAAGTTTTTAGGGTAAACAAACACCCCCTTAATCCTTGCTAATGAAAAGTTTTAGATTGAAAATTTTTAGGTTGAAAAGTTTTTGGGGTAAACAAACACCCCCTTAATCTTTTGCAAGGAAACATTAGCTATCACCTGAAGCTGATGATTTTTTACACTTATTGTTTCCTGGTTGCCTTTGGTGTAAGCCTTTAATCAGACTTCTGATAGGCCTTTGGTTTAATCCTTTAATCAGGCTTATGATAGCACGGGGAACTTGCTCTTGTTGGCAACACAGAGCAGCATGTAGTCTATTAAACACAACATGTCAGGGCTTGACTCTTGAACACAGTCACTGAGAGAAAAAAGTCTTGTTCATTCATTAACAATGCTTGTATAGTCTTTGGGCCAAAGAAGCAATACCGTTGTTTCCCTTGGAATCATATGGCATTAATTCATCAAATGCATTCCTCCATTTCTGAAAGGCAAATATTTATCTTTTTGTTTTCCGTCAAAATGATAAACTTCAAAATAAATGTTATTCTTTCACATTGTAGATCAAATTATGTTGTTCAAGAAAAAATTTCGAGGAAAATAATTTTTCTAAGTTGGATTTAATTTTTCAGGTGCCTATGATTTTGTTTTGAGTTGAAATACATGAAGCTGGCATTGCGCATTACTCTGGTTTGCCTAATCAGCATCCTACAGATCCATTACATTTCTTCTGGTGAGTATCAAAGCGATAAATATAAAGTATAACTCTTGTACTTGAAATACTAATCCCATTGTGGCTAATTCATATTGATACATTTTGAATTTATCAATGCCTATTATTTACCTTTGATTGCATTCTTCTTGTCGTCTGTATCAATCCTTTCTTCTACCCCTGGATCTGACTTCCTGACATTACTTTGATACATGTTTTTGCAGATGGCTCGGCTATGCAAGAGTGGACATGTTTATGTGCTTCTACCAACACAGGAAAGACGAGCTATGCTCTCGAGGCTAACTGTTCTACGGCCTGTGATTGTAGACCTGGTATACTTTGATTGTAGATATGATTTTTGACTTCTCTGATACTGCTGGTTTTTAAGCAGTTTCTAAGTGACATAAAGTTAATGGCCTTTTCTTTCAGTTTTACTTATAGATCATACAATTGAAATTTGTTGAGGTCACCCATGGCCTCTTAGAAAAATTCCTTATAATTTGTTTTCTTTTTCTTCCTTCATCAAGAGGCAACTTTGAAAGTTTGGTGATAAGAGAATAAAATAAAAAAAGATGACATGCACAATCTGATCTCTAAAACCCACAAAATATAAAAGTGGATTTTCCATAAACAGATGCTCAATCTGCGCAAAGCACTCAAGTAATTAATTATATGAAAGTACAACAAGTTATTTTTTTCAAAAATATGTTTGGCTAAAAGCAAAACTTTTTAATTAAAACTTTTCACTTTCCACAACTACTCTGTTTTTCAGTAATTTCTTTTTATCTTCCTATACAGCTACCGTGCTTTTTCAATTATTTTTACACAACTGCATATACAACCAATTTATCTATTTAACTTTATTCTTTTTACTTTTCATTATTACCCCTATTATGTCTCATCATTTGATTCATTTTACAAAACTTTTACACTAAAAACTTTTCATTCAAAAGTATCACTTTCCAAACACACCCTATATGTAAAAAAAACATTCTATGCTTCCTATTTGTACAATGTTTCTTGTGTTTATCTTTAGTATTTTTTTTATTCATTTGTCCCGACTTTTCCTGAATTCTGTCTCAAAGCACTAACGTCTAGCAACATTCAGTAGGTTTATCCTTAATAGGCCATCTCAAGGCATCAATATATGTCCTGATAGATAAATAGCAATCATTGCTCCCCAGCATGTTGAAATATTTAACCCGTTTTTTTTCTGTTTTAAGGAGCAGTATAAGTAGAAGACTGGACTGGACTGTATATGGATGTGGAAGAGTTTAAATCTTTTGCAACATTATGTAAAATGGGGCATTTTCAAATGCACCCGGGTGCACTTAGCTTCAGTGCAATAGGTGTATTTAACCCATTTTAAAAAAAAATTCGAAATTTTTTTTTACCACAAGTGTTAATCTATGTGTATTTAATATGTGTTACCATTTTTGAATGTTTTTAGATTTTTTTTTTGAATTTTTTAAAATTAGTGGCAGTTTCATATTTTATGAATTATGAAATTGCCACTAATTTTTAAAAATCCAAAAATGGTAAAAATTGATATACATGTTAAATACATTTAGTTTAACAGTTGTATAAAAAAAAATTTAGAAAAAAATAAAAAAAATGAGTTTTTGCAACCTGGGTGCACTAAATGACACTTTGTGTAAAATAGGTTCATTAAAAAGTTCCAATCTAAAAAGTCAGATACCACATTTATGTTGATGAGATTCTTTTTTGTCCGATCAGTATCATCTAAGTTATCCTAACCACTAAGTAATAGTGTCTAGTAATGTCGATCGTTTTCTGTCATTCCAATTTTTACTGTGCCTCAGTAAACTACGAGTCAAATGACATAAATCCTATTCCATCATTTTGTATAAATAATATTGGTTCCACTGTTCATAAATAATACTATTAGAAATATTCTCGCTCATATTTCCAATAAAGTTAACATTGGTAATAACTAATATAATATAATACACCAATCTTATGTGACTGAAAATGTTAGGTGGAAGAAATGAAGCAAAATGGTCATGCTTATGCGCTGATGAGGGAGGTCCTCAAACATTGAGCAGCATCCATAAAGCCAATTGCTTTACAGCTTGCAACTGCACTTCTGGTAAATGGGCTCTCCTTTATTTTTATTGTTTTTATGTTTGTATCTCACGAATAGCTTTCTAATATTCATGGTTTACATTCAAGAAGATGGCAGGCTTGCCTGTTGAATTTCTTCTCCAAGGAAATTACGTAAAGTCAAAGATGGTTTAGATCCATGCCCTAAATTTTGATTTTCAAAAATCAAGATAAACAAATTCCAATTACCAAATTTCACAGGATGAAAGATCTAAGTGGGGCCTGCATATGTATAAAAAATGTTTTTCTGGCAGTCGCCTGCACAGAAGCATAACCCTTTAAAAAAAAAACAAAAAAAACAAAGGTTGCATCATGGAAATATTTATAGGGAATCACTCCACTTCATCTTTTAGTTCCAATGTTTCTTGTTAGATGTTGTGTACGTTAACTGACTATGGTTTTGATGTAAGTTTTTTTTTTTTGTGTGTGTGTGTGTGTGTGAAATAATGATGTCAACGCTTATCTGCTGATTACCGTTTTATAAGCATCTCAGGTTTTTCTGGTGCAACAAAAGCTGAAAAGAAGCATGTTTCAAGCAAACTTGTTGTCTACATTCTGTTAGTTTGTGTGGTTCTCACAACTGTTGCATTCATTGCTTCCCTAACATGCTATTTCCATCGGAAAGATAAATTTCCTAAGAAGTTGCCAATATTTGTGTCTGACAAAGAATCAAGCTGCAACAGCACTACCAACTTAATAAGCCATCGATCTACCACGATGCCAGAATTTCAAATAAACTCAAATTCTGGAGTCAACCCATTCACAGGTGAGTTCAATTTTATGTCCTTTGTTTTCCATCAAAAAAAATATATATACTTATTTAATATATAATTTTTTCTCAATGCATAAGTTTTGTCTTTTGATTTTAAAGATGTTCAAATACTCTTTATGTTGTCTTGCCAGTAGGCTCTCTCTGTTGCATTTCCCTTACCCTGTGGTTCATCTTTGACTTTTTATTTTTGAAGGATGAATTTCTATCAGGGTCCTTGGATATTAAAAATCTGATATCTGAATTTTATTTGGGAAGATTATTTGTTCGTTCTGCTGAATTATGAGCATTAATCAAATGTTGGAAGGCATGTTCCCTGCAGGATGCATACACAAAGCTTCATTCATGTTTGGAAGCAAAAAGCAAATGATACCTATTGGACTTATTCTATTTTCCTACTTTGAATTGGAGCAAGCAACAAATAAATTCTCGAAGTCTAATCTGATAGGACTTGGAGGTAGCAGCAGTGTCTACCGTGGTCATCTTAAAGATGGAAGAATTGTTGCTGTTAAGCGCTTAAAAGTGAAAGGAGAGCCAACTGCAGACTCTGAGTTTTTGACTGAGGTAGAAATGAGAATGCAGCTGATTGCTCTCATCTTGGCATATAAGTAGGCTTCTCATTCTTTTTCCATGCGGAACAAGGTTCCACTGTACATCAGATGTCTGTTTGATTTATTGGTGTTAACTGTTTTTGGATTTCAATCATGAAACTTAGATAGTTCAGTGAACCTATAATATGAGCTCCCTAGCTCCATATTTCTTGAGTTAGAACAAGACACTAAAAAGCAACATTGAGCTGTAAAAGAAGTCCAAGAGAAACTTCCAAATTTTGGACATTTAATCTAAGTCATATGGGACAGTCTTCATGTTAACTCGTGCAGTAGGAAATCTAGGGTGTGTTTGGGAAGTTGTAAAACTTTTGATGAAATTTTTTTTATGTAAAAGTTGTCAAATTAGTAGAAATGATGTGATATTGTAGGGGTAATGATGATAAATAAAGAAAATAAATTTAAAATAAATAGGTTAGTTGTATTGATAGTTGTGTAGAAATGATTGAAAAGTAGGGTTGTTGTATAGAAAGATGTGTAAAAAATAATTTAAAAAAGAATAATTACGGAAAGTGACAAGTTTTAGATTGAAAAGTTTTAACTTGACAACTTTTGCAAATTGCCAAACACACCACTAATGTGATGATATTGTGATATCTATCATGACTGTTACTTTTTCTTTTCAATTTTCATGTGTTATTCTTGTGCCACTACTTGTTCTATGTTGGCAAACCCTCGATATTTTTTAATAAAGTGAGGGAATCAAGGAATAAGATATGTGCATCCCATTGTACGAGAGGTAACCTCTAGAGATGCATGATAGGTGATTGGTATTTATGCTTTTGCTATTTTTTTCTATATTTCACAGATTGAATTGATATCAAGACTCCACCATTGCCATGTGGTGCCCTTGCTTGGATACTGCTCAGAGATCCAAGGAAAGATGGCTGAAAGGCTGCTGGTATTTGAATATATGCCAAATGGCAATCTAAGAGATTGCTTAGATGGGACTCAGGGGAAGGAGCCCATAGACTGGGTAACACGCGTTGGCATTGCAATTGGTGCTGCAAGGGGCTTAGAATACCTCCATGAAGCTGCTGCTCCTAGAATTCTCCATAGGGATGTCAAATCTACCAACATTCTTCTGGATGAGAAGTGGAGAGCAAAGGTAATATTAATTAGCATATTTGAAAGCTTGTCTTATTAATTTATTAATTATGTTTAGTAAAGAAAAATTTCGATCACAAAAACAAGAAGAAAGAGACAGGAGGACACCTATCACTGACAAAATTTACGCACAAAATAGAACAAAAAATGAACAACGAAGAATTAACAAGATTATAAATAAGAGATGGAAACATTATCATACATTCACGGAGAATATCCTTTGCAAGAAACACCACTTGAGAATAAAAGAAATCGAGAACAGGAGATCAGGGAAACCAAAAAGCCAGCATATGTCAGAAATATGTCCAAAGATGCCTTCAAGCAAAATTCACTTGCCTAGTCTTCACCTAAATCCCGGCCTTCATTAGAAGCTGCTAGCAGGGGCATCATATGATACAACTCCTTTTGCCTGCAAATGTAACTAGTGGCAGGAACAAAACTATAGCAAATACCTTTTTAACTCCCAAAGAATTGGCAAGCCATTTAAGCCATCCACAAAGCTAAAATCCTCCTATAAAGCAGCCAGATAAATGTTAAAATTGAATTATATCTGATGTATGAGTTTTCAGGCTTAGGCATGTATTTTTCAAATTTTTTTTTTGTTTTTTCGTTTTAGTTTTTCCAGGTACCAAATGTCATTCCATTCCTATGCATTCAATATATATGTTTTGCTCTCCTAGAATTCATTAGTTTTAATTAGTTTTAATTGTAAATGCATGAAATTTATTTCTTACACATTTTCACCTGCTCATTTTTATTTATTTTTAATTTCTTCCTTGTGCCCATTTCTACATGCAGATAACTGATCTTGGTATGGCCAAACACTTTATGGCTGATGATCTTCCAAGTTGTTCGAATTCTCCTGCAAGAATGCAGGGTACATTTGGATATTTTGCTCCAGAATATGCAATTGTTGGGAAGGCCTCCCTGAAATCTGATGTTTTCAGTTTTGGTGTGGTTCTCTTGGAGTTGATCAGTGGTCGCCAAGCTATCAATAGATCATCTAGAAAAGGAGAAGAAAGCCTTGTTATATGGGTAAGCTTATTTATGTCCCATCAACACACCAAATCCCTTTCTCTGTCTATCTCTATTTGAGCCGTTGCTTAAGAAGTCCAACTTCAGGGATCAATAGAGAAGTTATTTGATTGCTAGTTCTTATCAATGATTTAGTCAATATAAAAGAACAAGTCAACCTGCGACAAGTCCCAGGATGGAATGAAATAGTTCTGTTGTCAGATTGAAAATTTGAAACTTCTTTCAATTTGAAACTCCTGTCAAAAATGATGGCCTGCATTAAATGAGTAATGCTTATCCAGTCAGCGAGTGGAGAAAATAGCTATGATGAGTGTAGCCATCTGTCACCTATTGCAATGAGAAGGTTGCTAGTGCTTACCTAAAAAAGTGTGACCGTAAGCATTTATCCTTCTATGTCATGTATTTTGAGAAAATAACAGATCAATGTCTTGTTTGCACTGAAATTTCTCTTGGCAGGTTTCTGTTTAAATGGATTTTGATTTTTATTTATTTTTAAAAGTGAAGATATAGGTTCCTGAAGAAAGGAAACTAAGATACTTGTTCTTTTGCAGGCAACTCCTCGCTTGACTGATAGCAAGCGGATTTCATCAGAATTGGTTGATCCTCTTCTCAAAGGGAACTTCCCAGAAGAAGAGGTACATATAATGGCTTATTTGGCAAGAGAGTGCCTGCAGATGGATCCTGAATCTCGGCCAGCAATGAGTGAAATTGTCCAGATCCTCTCAACTATTGCTCCGGATAGATCTAAAAGAAGACACTTCCCTATAAATTTCTTTCAGGTAAACCTCATATTTATTTTCAGATATATGACTACGAATAGTTTCCTATATATTTTCATTTGTTGGGTTGTATTACTGTTGTTGTAAATTTTGATAATCAGTGGAGGATCAAATGCAAGATAACATACATCAGTTATGATTCAAATTTATATATCACCAGCAGGTTTCTCAAGATCACAAAGTGATTTTCAAAATCAGGTATTGAAGTAGAACTAACATTTTGGTTTATTTCTAAGTTCTAACCAATCAGAATAGCGTCAATAGAGACGACTCTTAGATAATTCTCCCAATTCAAAAAATTGCACCTCATTATTTAGAGTTTTCTACTTGGGAAACTTATTTGGGATCCTTGCCAAGGGTTACATTGGTCTGTATTTGGTTTGAAGGCCATGCTTTCATTTCTTATCAATTATATTTGTTTTATCATTTTTCAATTTCTTGCTTTCAATATCATTATCCAGGCAGCTTTTGTCCACTGAAACTGTTGATGTCACGTACCAATACAGTGGTTAATTTCAAGTGGAAATTAGAATGAAACTTGATTTAATGGGCTTGAATTTTCAACTTTATATGCGCAAGTTGGATTGGACTGGCCACAACTTCCCTACAGTGTCTTGTCTGTGTATTGCATGCCCAAGTGGGATGCTTGGAAACACTTACACCCACCAGTCTCAGTCTCTTAGATTGATTAATTGAAATCACATGACATATATTTTTTTTTTAACTCATGGCACTACAAATTGTGGTATAACTTTTTATTTATATTAATATCGTGCCAGGGGAGCAGGAAATTGTAAGGTTATATTCATGGCTTAATGTGGTTTATTTGTGCATGCTCCAATTTATTTTTCAATTTTCTTTCTAGGTTCAGTCTAGATTAAATAATGAACTCAATGCATATTGCTGCGTTTTCTAGAGCCCAGTAAGTCGAAGCTTGAATAGGGCAGCTGAAGTGGGGATGGAGGGGGCAGAGGACAAACACCACAGATGTGAAGTTGGGCATTTGGCCTCTGAGAGATACCGAGATCGACTTTCGCTGCCACTTTCTGTTGATCGAAATCTATGTGGTGAAGTTAGGAAAGAGGCCAATACTGGTTTGTCCCCTGAGGATATACAAAGACTGGTTCTTTTAACATCGAAAGATCAGAGGAGTTGGCAGGCACAGGATGATGACTTTGTGGACTTGACTGAGCCACGGTTTGAGTCATTTTTGGAGGTCAACATTCAATCGCCCTAATACAGTCAAGTTTTGGAGTTTTGCTTCACTTAAAACTCCGCAAAAATCATAGCCGCATGAAGAAAACCACCATCATTTTCTTCCATAATGAAAATCATAAAAGAAGAAAAGTCATTCATTTGTGACTTCAACACTTGTTAAGTCATTTTTCTGATATATTTTCATAGAGTCCAAGAATGACAAAGCAAAATCCATGCAGTTGACCCCACTTAGGTGGAAAATGGCTTATAATGATGATGATTTGCATGGAGTCCAAGATATAGTTGGAAGCGTCTTTTGCTATAGCTCGTGAAAAACAACAAAAGCTGGAAATCTTGAAGGGAAATCTGTCTTGAGAATGCTTTTCTTTCTCTCTTTTGTTTTTATTAAGTTGTATAAATACGAAAAATGGAGAGGACATTGGGTGTAAATTACCTAGGATGCTGCTCATGCAGCATTAGAAAAGTGTTTATAACAAGTTTGTCAAACAAGGTTCTGCAATTCTTATGCTGTTCATTGATGAAACCCATAATCCTATCCAGTTAAAACACTAGCTAGATGATGAGCAGAAATAAGCTATATATGACGCATATTCTAATTTGTAGAAAAATTAAAGGCAGATGTATCATTTTCAACCATCTGTTGAGCTTATGACATTTCACAGTGGGGTCTTATGGAACTCGATAGCTGCCAATCCATTTGATATGTGAAAAGCCTTGACGGCGCAGAAACCACTGGCTAGCCCTTGAAACTAAACAATGTTTGTCTTTCTGACTGCTCAGTAGCACGGGTTGCCTGTAGCTTAGCTGTATGGTTTTCAAATAAGTTATGCTATGTTTAACCTGAGACTCATTTATAAATCATCAGAAATTCTCTTTTCTTTTCCATATGAGATTTGGTCTAGGCCATCACATCATCTTGGACCATTCTTGAACCATGCAATGCTTTCCAGCAATTTTTTAAGAACCTTCACGCAGTTTTCATTACCCCAGTTATGCAGGACCCACTGCAGACCAATGAAACAATAATATTGAAGCCAGAGTAGAATTAGTTAATTATGTTTCTAAAAAATAAAGTATGGGTTGATCGAAATTAATGATAAAGTCCCATCTAGCTAGCTTATGTGAACTTGTCTTTTACTGCATGCAGACCTTCATACATTCTCTCACAAGTTTCGTCTATTTTAATAACTTTATATCAAATTTTGTGGCAATAAAATATGAGGCATGATTATATGCTTAAGTTATAATATTCATTTTTTATTTTTTCTTCATAAACTTATCTTCTTAAGTTTTTCTATTTTGCAACACTTTTACATATTTATTTTTTATTTTTAAAAATCATTGATTTTAGTGGCATTAGGTCATTTTTCACCCCTTAAAAAACTCGATTTTTATGTAATAAAAAATAAATATCTAAAAATATTATAAAATAACAAAACTTAGAAAAACATATTTATGAAGAAAAAATCAAAAAATGAAATAAAAATGAATATTGTAACTTAAACATATATGCAATTATATTGTATATAATCATGCCTCATAAAATAGATATCATTTCCTCGCACTATTTAATTCAGCTGTTCAGTCCTTCAGCTTGATCATAAAAGCAGGTTGTTCTACTCACCTCTGATAAGATACTATCACCGATGGGCACGCTCTCAAACATATCCCCGCCAAGCCAACACAAGCATAGCCTCGGTGGGTAAAAAGTCTTGATTTAGGCGCAGCAGTAGGGGTTTCCATCCCCACTATGAGCATTATGTCTCCCATTTGAATTGGGCTTGAATTGTGATAAAATAGGTAAAAAAAAAAAAAAAAGGTAAAAAGATAAAAGTCATAAGAAAAACACATATCCCTGCCAAATGCTTCATACTTTACACCAACAAACCATTCCATGCATCTCCACATGAATTTGAAGACTAAACATCAAAATCCAAACTATAACGAATATCATGAAGTAAAATCAGATAAACCCCAATAAAGAAAGAATGAGGGCCGATAAAGGAGGCCGAAAGAGATACTTTCTATTTTTAAAATCTTTAATAGACATGTGGACCCCATCTATATACTCCACAATGTGAAACTTGAAATTTTTTTTTATTTACTTGGAAATTTATTTTCATATTGAAAATAAAAAAGCCCTATGGACTTTTAAGATCTTAAAAAATCAAAATAAATACCAAATAAATTCAAAAAAGTTGCAGAACTTAACACGGTAGAAGATCTAGATGAGACCCACCATTTATAAAAATAAAAAAAATAATATTCTTTTTCAGGCGACTATATATATTGCAGTCATCTGGAAACATTGACTATATATATTGCTTTCACATTAGGAAGGTGAGAATAGACACCCTGACCATGGAAGAAAGAAATAATACACCCGTACACGAAGCGGGAAAATTTGAAGCCGGGTACGTCCATTTGCGGACGCCTGGACTTACCATGACTTACCACCCACAAGCAGGCGTCGAGGCTCCAAGACAGAATCTTTCAGGTGCTGCCCAGCTCTGCATTTGTGGGACGGACTCCGTTCACATGAAATAGCGTGTGATATTGGTAACTTTGCATAATTTGATCATGAAGATTTTTTCGGGAAATGGACCGCTGAAATTCGGATATATGTAATTAATCATGAAATCTAACCAATAACAGTCGCGAAATACATAGAATATTGCAAGCAAGAAATTTTAGGGGAAAAAAAGAGTAGAAGTTAAGGAAAAGAAATTAAGCCTTTCGATGATTGAATCCCAATGAGACAATTGCTTCCTGTATTCCCTATTTTTATTCTATATTTATATATCAAAATTTGCCATTTTAAAATCAACATATATATATATATATTTTACAAATATTCAAAAATAAAAATTTAAACCTATTTCACACTCACCCTCACATGAAAAAAATTTGGTATATGAGCGTATACATATCAGCTGATATAAAAATGAAAAATAAAAAATATTCAAAATTTTTACTTAGTTAATTAAGGATTTTTTTGGGAAGTGATAAAACTTTTAGATGAAAAGTTTTTAATGTAGTTTTTTTTAAATTGGTATAAAATGATATAATATGACAGGAGTAATGATGAAGGGTAAAGATAATAAAGTTAAAATAGATAAGTTAATTGTACGAGTAATTGCATATAAATTATTAAAAAGAAGATAGTTGTACATGAAGATGTGAAAAAAATAACGTAGTTACGGAGAATGAAAAATTTAAACTAAAAATGTTTAGAGTATATTTTAGAAGTGATAAAATTTTGCATAAAAGGCTTTTTATAAATATATTATCCATGTATATGTTATATAATCTTAAGTGCATGAGCTAGTTAAATATTTAGATAATCGGGAATGACCAAAAGCACCAAGGAACATTTATCCCATTTTTTATATTTTTTGAATTTTTTTTATAAAACTATTAATCTAAGTGTATTTAATAAGTGTATCAATTTTCACAATTTTTTGATATTCTTTGATATTTTCTTGAATTTTTAAAAATTAGTAGTATTTTCGTAACCCCTTCAAATAACGTTTCCAAAATGGCTAATTTGATAAAAAATTTACCTTCTATTATATACCCCATGATATATTTTAAGTTTAAAATACGACATTCATTTATTTCGTTTTATTTTATTTTTATTTAATTTTTTCTTCATAAATATGTTTTCGTAATTGTATTTAATAAATATATCAGGTTTTTCCATTTTACAATACATTTACATATTTCTTTTTTATTTTTAAAAGTCATCAATTTTTGGGGGCATTTAAGTCATTTTTCATTTCTTAAAAAGCTTGATTTTTAAAAAATAAAAAGTAAATATATAAAAGTATTGTAAAATAGAAAATTTTGGTATATAAATTGAATATACTTAGGAAAACATGTTTATGAAGAAAAAATTAAAAAATATAATTAATTGTAAAAATAAATAAATATTGTATTTTAGCCTAAATATATCATGATGTGTGTAATCAGGCTCCTTCTATTAATGCCATTGAATTCTTTTAAACAAATTTTCTTTTATGTCTTTTAACTTGACAATTTATATCAAGGCACTTGAAAACTAAAAAAAAAAAAAAAAAAAAAGTTGACCTTAGAGACATTATAAAAATTGAAGGAAAATGACACGGTGTAATAAGGGATGGCTGGGATGAGTTGCATGTGTGAGGGGGCTTGACACGTGTGACTGTTGTGGCTATGTAGGTCGACTTGGACATGAATTATAAATAGACCAGAAATGAGAAGAAGGGGAAATTGGATTGTTGTTTGTTTCTTATCTACTACTAGAGTAGTTTAAGTTTAGGAGATTCCTTCTTGTCGCGGCCAGTAGGCCATTGTAATCGGATTCTCGAGGATTTACTCTTCATCATCCGCAATGAAATTGATGGGTCCCATCAGAAAACCCAAAACAAGTGAAATATGGAAAAATAAATAACATTCAAACAGAGGAGATGTTGTCGAGTACTTGTATTGATCCTCTATGTTTTAAACAATTTCAATTGAAAATCAACTACAAGACTCAATGATGTCAATAATCTAAAATATAGTTTAAATCATTATAAATGGTTTTCAAGACTCATTGATGTCAATAATCTAACGTATATTTTAAATCATCATAAATTGAGAAAGCGCACATTGAACTTTCTCATTTTCATCGTAATGGATTGTCTAGAGCGGAATTAAGTCTTCCACGTTCTTGGAATGTGTGCTGTGTAGTTTTCCTTCATATGCCAGTTTTACAGCAATTGCATTGAAAGCATCTGTGGTGTGAAATTTGTCCCAAAATATAAACTTGGACAGATCTTGACATCCTACCCAAAATAATGGCAAGCAAATTATCTGACCCCTTTGCCACCAATCGGATGACGTGACTGAGATGGATGTGTTATGGGTGCCTAGTGCCAGAGGTTCAATGTTCAAAATTGAGTAGAGATGTTTGCCCTATTACTCCTCTTTTGGAGTTGTCATTTGTTATTTGTTTGATCATCCAAAATAGGTGATATGATAAAAAAAAAATTATAAGAGTATTTGAAACCTAATTACAAAAGTTTTTAAAATTACCGAACATCCATATGTTCGATATTCACATGGAAAATATAATTTCAAGCAACTCGAACACATGTTAAATAAAGAAATGAAATTAATAGAGCACGTTTGTAAGAGCCAAAATTGGTCAGCAAGAACAAAGAGAAATCCAAATGGACAATGAAATACTCAAAACTTTTTTTGCAAGTGAAAAGATAATAAACAATAGTAATACTGTGATACTAGTAAGTGAAAAAATAATAAACAATAGTAATAGTAGTAACAACACCAACAACAATAATTTGTCGAAACTAGTTAGCCAATGTATATTCCTAAATAATGGCACAATTGAGGAAGAAACTGTTCGACCATTTTGCAGGCCGGGACAATATATGACTTTGATCTGTTTGACGTAATCCATGGACTGCACCTGTAAAACGTCTAGTTATTGCTCTCTTTTTATTGGATATGTTTCTTATGAGGCTATTTAAGTTTGCTTAATTGTATTTTCGACCTTGCAGTTTCAGTATTTGCAAAATAACTCTTTTTAAGTCGTTGAGTATTGTGAGGTAGAAATGATGAGAACAAACAGGTGTGTCCCTGCCCAGCTTGTCGAAGAGATCAGCTACTTCTTCATCAACCAATTGTCAATGTTTCTACTACGGCACAGAATGCGGACGTCTTCAGCGGAGTTGATGGGGGGCGGGGCAACCCATGAAGAAAGAATTGAAGGTGTAAGCTCTGACGTGCTGGCTGAAGTAAGGATATATTCTGAACTGATAAAGATACCACAATATAGGGAGGTGGTCATACATAGCCAGGCAATTAATTAACCACGTTTTTGTACGTAGTATGGGTTGGGGTTTTATAGAACTCTATGGCTGCCAATCCATAAATTGACATGGGAAAAGCTTTGATTTCACAGAAACCACTCATCTTGGCCAAGGCTTCATACTCTCCCAAACTTCGCTCCTTTCCACCATTGAAATTAGCTATCATCCAAACGTCGTAACTGAGGGCGGGGCAGGCGTCTGTTTCGTTTATATCATCCTCTTGGACGACGAATTCTATGACGATGACCTTCCCTGAATCAGACAATGCTTTACAGCAATTCTTAAGGAGCTTCACGCAAAGTTCGTCGTCCCAGTTGTGTAGGACCCACTGCAAATTAACATCATTGAAATGAAAGTAGAATTAACTAATTAATTACGCTAAGAAAATCAACATTTTGGAGCGTACTTTTACGGACACATTATATTTTCGTTGAAAAAGATACGTAGCGACATGAGAACTTTTTTTTCTGCAAAAGATGCTAATTAGCCGCTTAAAATTAAATCCAACTCATTCATTTTGTTTAAATCATTTACTCTATGATGGTACCAAAAATTATCTGGTTAAAGCTTTTTGTAAGCCTTACAAGCTTTCAAATATTTATAATTGTACGTAAAATACGAAAATCAATTACACTACAAGAAAACAAGCTTTTAGCACTAAAAAAATTGTCACTGTATGTGTTAATTTACACTATGATGTCATAACCAAGTTATTACAAGTCTGTTACAGAAGGCTTTTATGATGATTTTATGACTTTTAGTGATAATTTGTGTAACTAAAAGTTAAAAAAAGGTTACTTTTAGCAACATCTATTGTATTATCATCATTAAAAGCTTACCCATGTCATAAAATAAAGTTTTTATGACGAAATACGTTACAGGTCACCAAAAGTGTGTCAACCAATTTTAGTTTTCTTATAGTGTAAATTCATTTATAGGAGGCTCCATGCTTACTCTTGGTTTTTACTTTTAAAATAATTTTTTAAATATAAAAATTTATCATATTTATTCATATGTATTTATTTACAATTTCAAAAATTATATATTGAACATTTTTATATACTATTTTTATACAATCATTTTTAAGAATTTTAATAGTTATATATTTACGTTCACGTTGTTTTTTACAAAATATAAATTTTTAATGAAAATTACTTTTGCTAATGTGAAAAACAAGTTGTGCTAAATATGATAAATAATTTAGATTTTTAAAATATTTTAAATTAAATAACCAAAGTTAAACATAGGGGATGTTTGATAATGTATTTTTTGTGGGATTGTGTGATGGGGTAGAAAATGAAAAATGAAATATTTTAAGATTTGTGTGATCGATATGCAATAATAAAGGTAAAACTGAAATAAATAGAGTTTTTGGAAGATAGTTATAAGAAAAATAATTAGAATATAAGAGCAAAATTAGAAAAATAGATTTATTAAGTAAAAAATGATAGGTGGAGGATGGGGAAGATGAGACATTTCCCACCCCATCCCACTTAGCTCATTTACCAAACGGCCCCATAAACTCCCATGCTTATAGTAAGTATTAAACTATTACACTTCATAAATTTATTAAATTGTAATAATAATTTATCAAATGTTGAATTAGCAACTTTGATGTAGATCTCCAAATAAAACAATTTTATTACATTGATTTTTCACTTTTGTCAACTATGCTTCACAGAAACATTGGATTTAAAAGAATCTTGGTTTCTTAATTAAAAAATAATAAATGTTTGAAAAGTTGAAAACCAAACGGTTCCACACCTAACGCTGGTTCCACTTAATTAGAACCAATTACAATATTTGAATAAAATTAAACAATTATATAGCTATAAATAAATCTCATCAGTTTGGCTACTTAAAATTTTCATCTACTATACTTTGTCCTGATCATTATAGTTATACTCACCTTCAAGATAATGGCATCTCCACTTGGCACACTTTCAAACATGTCTCCACCAACATGCTCCACACCTGCACACACTAACGAATTAATTCACACGAATTTTTACAATAATATATATATATATATATCAAAATTTTTATCATAACAAATTGATTAAAATAAAACCATGCTAGTTTCCATGAATAGATAAGGTAAATATATATTAACAGATATATGATGTACGTGGAATGGGAGGATTAACGTCAATCTGAGTAGGCAAATCAAAATTAATGCCCTTGATATGAGGGTATTTGGAAACAAGCATGGTGAGGGCCGTTGCAGGACCCCCACCAACATCCACCACCTCCTTTAACCCTTGAAATCCTGTGTAGTCATCATCCAGCACTGCCTTCATGATTTTGACTGACATGCCGTGCATGGCGTCGGCGAACAACCTCTGCGTGCCGACATCCTTACTGATGACCTCGTAAAAGCTACCTCCATTGGCCTTCTCGAACGGCACGGATCCCTCCAACACCGCGTCTTTCAAGAACTGCCAGCAGAGGATCTGCGGGATGCAGTCGCCGAGGAAGAGTGTGGGGGCGAAAGAGATTCCGTTCTCATCTGGAATCAGCTCCTGGCAAATGGGTGTGAGGCCATAGCGCCTCTTGCCGTCGGGACCAAGCCTGTCACTGGTGACAATGGAGTAGTTGGCTAGGAAGCGGAGAATGCGGTCGAGGGTGGCTTCTGCATTTGGATTGGTGGTGGGCGTGGTCATTTTTGCTACGAGCTCTGCAGCTGAGAGCTTGGCTCCGGGTCCTGCATTTGCAAGCAACTCTACCACCTTCAGCTCCACCGCTGCTTTCAGGAACTTGGGGATGCAACCGGCAGCTGCGACGTCCGCGCAAGTCCTCATGACTAGAGCCATATCGACGTTGAAAGTAATCAACCTATGTGGACGATTAATGTGGAATGGATCAGGTAAGGAGAAGAGATGGAATGGATTGGATTGGAGGGAATATTTGAAGACGTGTATATACGGTGGAAATTAGCGGCCGGCGGCGTTCGGAATTTAATATCATGGATTAATCATCATCAGGATGCATGCATGTCAGTTGCTATCAAGGGAAAAAAGAAAAAAAGATGCAGGCATGTCAGTTCCAAACAGACAATTCCAGACTAACTCTATTTGCTATTTTTGTGAGGATCAGGACTCGCTCCTACAGACAATGCCAATTGGAATGCCTAATGATATATTTCGCACGTCATGTCAAATGCTAAGGCTCATTTGATGAGGACGGTGTGATGCTGCCACTTCTCCCAGTGTATATGGGAATGGTAACTTAACAGTAGAAATGGTTACAAGGACCCTTTTTTTGATGATGACATTGACCCTCTTATTGATGCTTACATTAAAATCACATCCGTCTATTTTGTTCGGAATACCCCATTTTTTAGGTTCCCAAATCAAATTTTATTAAAATTAAAGATGTTTGCAAGCCTCATCTCAATTTCTATAGTAAAAAAAAAAAAAAGAAAAAAAAGAAAGAAACAATGAACTTAACATCTATACTTTGGAAAAAATTCTTTTTATACTGATTAAGAATTCAGTAAATTATTACAACACTCCAAACTCCAATGCAGTGTTGTAATGGATTCGAGTATTTTCGTATTATATGTATAATTATATATTTTAAAGCATATACGACCTGCCCAAGACTTTTTGATTGAAATAAATGGTGATGAAATGATGGGAATCCGTCGAATTATTAAAGAACGAGAAATATCGATGGAAAACTTTGGAAAATTGCTAGTGTTATTAGACAAATAATTAGTTGCCCGCCGGCTGCATGAAACCTGATTTGACCGGTGGCCCCGTCCGAATCATAACGTCCTCTTGCCGGCACGAAACGGCAAAAACAGGAGGTCAGTTGAATAAAATCATATATAAGGCTATAAAACAACTTTTTAAAGAACTAGTTGGGCTTTAGTTGGGCTTGCCTTTCGAAAGCCCAAAACCCACTTTGTAAATAGGGTTGAAGGTAGATTTCATCCAAGCCCAAATCCTTCTTTCCTTATTTGTATATTTTTGTTTTTATAAAATGCATTATATACAAAGAACTTAAACAATATTCTTTCATATTTATATTATTTATGATTATTTTAGAATACATATACCTTAGGTTGAGATTATAATATTATTTTTATTTACACTAATAAAATTAGGATTTAAGTTTCATAGATCAAATTAAGATTGAAGGTAGAGTTTAAATTTTACAAATAGAGTTAAATTTAAAATTGAGCTAAGCGAATCCAAGTTACAAGTATCTGACTTCAAAAGTAAATCTACATAGATATGCTCGTCTTTTTTTATTGAAGATATGCTCAAGTCTTAAAAAGCATCTTTAAAAAAAGTCTTAAAAAACCAAGTTTTGAATGGATATAAATAGATATATAGATTGGAGACAAGACGTAGGCAGGCAGTCTAAACAATTTTAAGGCCACCACCCTGAAAAATATATTTATATAGATTTTTAAGACGGTAAAATTCCTATGATCAAGACTCTAGATATTTGTACAGAATCCAATACTCAAGAAAATTTTAATTACGTACTATAAGATTTAGTCATTTTTTTTTACTTTCAAGGAGTCACTTTTGCTTCTCCTCCCGATTCCTTTTAGGCTGTGAGGCACATGAAGATTCACCATGTGTCCCAAAAATTCAAATAAAATTGTAGATATCGTAAAAACTGATAGAATTCCTATGATTCCATGTGCAATAGCTATCATACTGATGATCTAGGCCATGGAAAACTTTAATGTCGAAAGTGAGATCCCCAAATACATCCAGATTGGATCTCCTAAAACTTCAATTTTAGTAGCCAGCAAAAAACCATATGATCGACTAAAGAGCTTTATTTTTTTATTTTTTATTTTTTCCTCCCCCTGAGTTAGAACCACAGAGCCAGAAGCCTCTTTCTTCTCCTGTTTCCGAGTTGTCTGAAGTAGCAAGCTTGGGCAACTGTACATTCAAAGCTCCAGCCCCTGCTGGCGAACAATCAATCAACCCATTCTCCGGACTGATTCTAGTCATCTGAATGCTCGTCTTGAATGACCCGTTAAAGAGTGAAATTAGCCCTCTTAAATTCGACTTTGGAGTTTGGACTATCTATAAATGATTTCTTTCCAATTTCCTTTTCCTTTTCCTTTTCCAAGGGAATAAAACACTGTTTACATCCTTCTTCTTCTTCTTCTTTTTTTTCAATGAAGTAGTTTACATCCTTTTTTAAGTTGTAGCTAATGCATTTTACTGGGGCCTTCTCAATTGCACTCCTGGAATCCTTAGGGGGAATGAGGCAACATCCTATTTTCTCTCAAGCTTTCGGTATTCGGGTCTATAGTTTGCTCCAAAAGCAACAGATATTCGCCGTGATTGGAATTACTATCAGATTTCTGGTGGTGTTTAGTCTGTGAAATCCAAAAGTTTCTTTTTTTTTTTCTTTTTTGAAGTAAGTGAGATCCAAAGGTTTTGATCTAATAGTTTTTAGAGGAAGAAGAATAAGAACATCACATGGAGACACCGACCTTGGTGTTTCCAAATTCAGCATAAGCAAATCCTGGTGCAGCAATCACTGCAGTTGTCCTCAAATCTGCAACAAACATACTTCATCTTTTAAAAAGAACTCTAGTAGAGGTAATTAATGCTACTTATAGATCAAAATAACTAGAATAACTCAAAATAGCAAAGAAAAAGTTTACCAGAAACTATAATTTATGAGTTAAAAGTCAACCCTTTCATAACAGTAAAACTAGTGAATGAAGCAATAGGAAAATGCATGCCATGAAAACTTTTTCTCACAGAGAAGATATCAAGCCTTGTGATCACACTGTGCAACAGCCCAAGATGAGAACGGACATCCAACAAAGCCCACAAGTCGGACTCAACCTTGCCTGACACAAGAATCAGCCACATCCATCTAAAGGGGTTGGCCACACAGAAAAAGCAGAGCTAGCCCCTTTATTTACATGCATGTTGTAACACGGGAGAACCGAGTCCTTAAAGCCAAAAAATCAATTTTTACCCAAATTCACGTAAATACAGCCACAATTATGTTATATGCTGCCAAAAGAACTATGCTAGTATCATTAGACACGTAATTAATTAGTGGGCCATGATCTGTGCAGATTGAGGTCAACTTAATTACTGGCCTGCCTCCCATCAAAAAAAATAAATAAAATTACTGCCCTGCCAGTATTGGATTACAAACCCATTCAAAGTGCCTCCTCATGTAACAACTGCGCGTGGCTGCTGAAAGTAGAAGCTTGATGTTGGGCAGTGGGTTGATCCTATTGCTGGGGTGACCTTTCTTGGTGTGCACCTTCTTCCTTGGCAAACAAGAGAGCTTACTTGCGTGAGGGTCGAAAAAGCGTTGAAGGTTAGTGGTTGCCAAGAGGAGCTAGTGCATGCAGTTTTTTTATGGAGTCGAGTGCATGCAGTTGGATTAAGGGATAGAAACTAAAGAGAATGATTAATTTCAAATATATCCATTCCATTTACCTTTAATTACAAATATATCTATTAAGTTTGAAAATTTTTACATATACCCACTAAGTATTTTATTAATTCTACTGTATAAAATTGTAAACGAGGGTTACAAAATGTCCCTGAGAGAGGACAATAGTTCCTCGGTCGGTTACAGAGAATTACAGTCTTATGAAGAGAAGATAAACGTTCCTTGTTTCTTCTTTTTTTATACACGTATTATATATTTATTATATTTCTCTTAATCTCCTTATACCGATTTGAAAATTTAAAAGAAAAGAAAATTTTGCAAGTATAACTGTTTTATTACATATAAATTTAAGTTTTTATAATTTTCTTAAAATTTGCAAGTCTGAAAGTATGCCTAGCTACTTGTGAAAATTATCCTCTTTTTTCTACATCTCCTCATATCCATTTGAAAATTGAAAAGGAGCACTTCCAAATATAACTACATTTTTCACCAAGCTCTATGATTTTATAAAAATTTGCAACTACACCGATTTTCGTTACAGATCAGTGACTATTTACGATGGAATTTACAGGTTACTACAGGAATTGATTTTTTTTTTTTTTTTTTTTACCAATATTTCAATACTATAGTTATATTTTCAATTATAGACAAAAAGTGTTGATATATCTGCAAATACCTAGTAAAAAGCAGTCAGAAAAGAAAACTCATTACTAAAAAATAAAAGAGACAGTAACATGATATGATAGACGTTAGCACTTAAAAAAAAAAACTAAATAATAGTCAAGTAAATAAAATTTCAATAACGTGGATAAATAATTAATTTAAGCCTATTGATGGTTTAGATTGTATGAGGATGAGATCATGAGCATATAGGATGGAAGTGGAAAAAGTTATATTAGTTAGAGGCTTGCTTCTATAAAAAAATTTTGCTATTTGATTTCTTCATTTTTAAAATTTGGTAGTTAATGGAAAATCTATTCTATCTATTATGTTTAACATATTTTATATCATCATGGAAACCCTCTTATTAATTTGTTTAATATCATTATACGTGGGTTCTATCTATAAATGTATAAAATCAACACAATAAAATAGTTTAATACTAAATATCAATTTTAAAATAGTTTTTCAACATCTGAATCATCTAAAATATTAATATTATATAGATAATAATTTTATAAAATAATATTACATTCTAATACATGTGCTAATGGATTTAACCATTTTTTATATTGTACATATGAATATATATTTCTGAGCAAATATTGTCCGTAGACATACTTGATTCGAAAATTAATGAAGTTATGTAAGACCGTTTCTATGTAAACTTACATAGAAGCGTAGCTCGGTTAGGAATAAGAAAAGTATTAAATATTGCAAAAAAGACTGCCCCATGACATCAACGTACCAGACGTACATCATTCGTTTGATTGGTTGATGATGATGAAAAAAAGATGGATACGATTACAATTTAGTTGCACGTTGGCCGGATAAGTGAAACCTTTATTACTATTATTATTATAAAGGAAGACAGAGATCCCGCACGATTCGATCTGGAACAACTACTCGCCCGGATTTGTTACCATTAATTCAAGCGCTGGTACACGGATAACTCTAGCTTAAGGTCTACCCTATACATTGTTATCTTCTTTTTAAAAATTTCTATCTTATTTTATTTTAATCCATGCTAGTTCAAGATATATCCTATCATTTTTTAAGTTAAGATCAGTTGTAGTTTCGATTCTAAATCTATTTGTTTCTTTAAAATAAAAAAAAATTTCTCTCATGTTCATAACATTTGCTCATAATTCCTTATATACCTACAATATTTTATAAATTTTTTTACCTACAACATTTTATCATAAATTTCTCTCATGTCTATATCGTCAACAAAACCATTATTTGCCATGATAAAAGACAATTTTGCCAATTTGAAATTTCATAATTAGGACAATTCAACCCTAAAAACACTCACTCGATGATAATAAATCATCAACATGTTGCATTAAATGACTCAAAAGTCTTATTAAAGTTGAATTATTTTAATTAAAAAATTTTAGAGGGGGGAAATTAACGATTGTATTAACGGCGTAAGTTTAATAGAAATTTAGAGTTAAATATTATGAGCATAAGAGCAATTAGTGAAATGTTATGGTATTACAAATTAAGTATAAAAGGAATTTTTCCTTAAAATAATCTTCATACCATATTAAAAATTATGATTCTATTATAAATCTTAGTTTTTTTTTCAAATATACCCACTACGTTTCAAAATTTTCAGTTATACTACTGCGTTTGCATGTAATTCCAAAAATGTACACTTCGTTACAAACATTAATAAACATCGTTAGTCTATTTATGAAATTACCAATATGCCCATCAAATTATGATTCGATTTAAAATTTTGAATATCATAACTCACCACTACCTTATTGCACAAGAGTTATAAATATGGAGAGCTCTAATTTTATTTCATTTTTATTTTTTTACACCAGGGGTATTTTTGACATTTAGGAAATTGTAACTAACATTTAAATGGATGAACGTTAACTTACTTAACGGCCTTTGACAGAGTGGGTATTTTCGAGAATAAATGCAAATGCAAATGCAATGGGGGTATCTGAAATTTCTGAAATCTAGTGGGTATATCTGGTATTAGAGTCAAACATAATAAGTAGATTTGGGAAAAATTCTAAATCTTATTTAATTTTAAAAATGTATAATCAATATAATAATAATATAGTTTGGAAATGTATTAAATAATAGAAAAATTAAATAAGTTTCTATATTTTAAAAATATATTTTATATCTTTTATAATAATATTCTGTAAAAAAATATATTAAGTATATAAATACTAATGAAGTCAACTCCAGAGTACTCAGTCCATCGAAGCTTCCTTATCTCAATTAAACTAAGTTATTTTTTACCATTAACTTATCTTACTCTGTGAGTAGGAAATAAAAATAAAAACTTATATACCCTAGTTATTATAGGATACTCCGTAGGACATTCATGAGTAAAAATGTTAACCAATCAGATTGAGCGATTTGAAGTTTAATCCTAACTCTAATCTATTTATAAAATCTCATCTCTAATTTGTATATAACTCATGTATAAAATCCTAACTCTAATCCTGTTATAACCTATTTATTGTACTAGATTACAAGTTATTAATAAGTTAATTTAATCATCATTTATTATTTATATACAAAGTTTTTTTTTTTTTTGAAATTTCCATTATTAAATTTTGATAGGGATCAAGTACTGCAAAGAATGTAGGGTATGGATGCCGAATGATCTTTTCAAATCAGTCCAAAAATATTTTTTATTTTTTTGAAAATTTTATTTATGACACATGTTTAACTAGTTATATTTAATTTACAAACTAAGTTTTACTATTTTCGAATATGTGTATATATTTATTACAGATTTTTAAATACAAGGTCCCTAACAACCCCACATCTACGTAATTAGATTTTGTAAATCAATTAATTATCTATGGAGGCTGGTTACATACGGCCGCACCAAAGTCATTGGAACTTCGTCAACTCATTACACGATTAAGCTCGCCCGTTCAATCACACTACAGTAAAAAGATAATATTATAAATACATCATACTTATTTCACATCTTGTAAAAGAGCATAAATCAATTTCATCCACACATCAATATGTCCAACAAATTAAAATTAAAATGGATGAAAGAAGTTTATTTTGTCGTCATGAAAACGGACTAAAAGGTGACCACGCACACTCACAATAAGGAAAAAATTTGCAACTACACCGATTTTCTTGGCAGTTAGTGATTATTTGCGATGGAATTCACAGGCTATCAGAGGAATTGAATAGTCTGTTTTATTTTTAATAATATTTCAGACCATAGTTTCATTTACAATTATAGACAAAAAAGTACTAATATATCCGCAAATACCCAATAAAAAGTAGACAAAAAGGAATTTATTATTAAAAATAAAAAGACAATGACATGACAGAGTAGACGTTAGCGCTCTTAAAATAATTAAGGGTGTATTTGGGAATGGATAAAATTTTTGATGAAAAGTTGTAAATAGCGGAAGTTGTCAAATGATGTGATATAATAGGGGTAATGATGAGTAATAAATAGGATAAAGTTAAAATAGATAGGTTAATTGTGTTGGTAGTTGTGTAGAAATGATTGAAAAGTATGGTGGTTATATAGAAAAATGTAAAGAAATTATTGAAAAATAGGATAATTATGAAGAGTGAAAAGTTTTAAATTGAAAAGTTTTAATTTGACAACTTTCACTTATTACCAAACACACCCTAAATAATAGTCAAATAAATAAAGTTCCATAAGTATGGATAACTAATTAAAAAAAACTAATAACTAACATGTCACGTCATGGTGGATGGAAAAACACCCTAAACAGTAGTCAAATAAATAAAGTTCCATAAATATGGATAACTAATTTAAAAAAACTAATAACTAACATGTCACGTCATGGTGGATGGGAAAAGAAGGCGCTCATTAAAACGAGGCGGCTCTCCGTCAAACGACGTGCAGGGGCTCCACGCGGAGACGACCGTCACTGTTGACTACCGCTCGATATCAATGCACGAGGTCCACATGCTATCAAAAAAAAAAAAAAAAAAGTAGGAGATCTACACCATTCGTTGGATTTTTTGAAGTCCAATTTAAGGTCGCCTGTATAAATATTTTATCTTTAACAATCTCTATCGTATTTTGATTCAAAGTATATCCTACCATTTTTTAAGTTCAAGTCAATTTAATTTAGTTTCAATTCCAAATCAATCTGGCTCGTTAAAACAATATTCGTACTATATTTAAAAATTCTAATTCTATTGTAAATCTTATTTTGAAAATTTTTAATCAATATGATAGTAATATAATTTTAAAATATATTTATTTATTATTTAGAGTTAAAATATTTCTATAAATGTAGTAAATAATAGGCAAATTCAATAAGTTTTTATATTTTAAAAAGATATATTTTGCATATTTAAATATATAATATATTCTACAAAAGATCTGTTAAATATACATTCAAGTGGATTTCAAGTACTGGGGACATGAAACCTTCCTTACCTCAATTGAAACAAGTTTTTTTTTTTCATTTTTTTTTTGCCAACCTATCTTCCTTGATGAGTAGAAAATAAATACTTATCTTATCCATCATAGGATACTCAATAAGTTATTTATGAGTAAGAATGTTAATAGATAAGGTTTACTGAGTTAAAACCTAATTTTAATCCTAATCTATTTCTAAACTCTTCACCCTAATTCATTTATTACTCATTTATAAAACCTTAATTCTTATCTATTTATAACTTATTTATCTTACCAGAGTATGAGTTATTAACGCCAGTTGTAAATGGGTTAAAAACGACTTAATTTAATTATGATTGATGATTTATATTTCGGCCTAAAGTTATATATCTTATTGTAAAAACACAAGAAATAAGATATATATATATATATATGGGAAATGATTCAGTGCATGCGACTTCACCGTGCAGTCCATGCACTGTGGACCCCACCTGATCATTTCCCATAAATCCACCCCACCCATTGTATTTAGAATTGTTCACTTTATTACCATACCAATTTTCATCCAAATCCAACATGTGTGTAGTCTCCATCTTAAAATGGTGCAAAATCAACGTAATAAAATAGTTTAATGTAAATATCAAGTTTAAAGTGGTTTTTTCAACATCTAAACCGTCTAAAGTATGATTTATATATGGATAAATGAGTGTATAAAGTTTCATTACAATCTAATATGCGTGAGGTCCATTTTACAGCGAACTGCACCGTAATTACGGTGCAGTCCAACTGCACAGGATCGGTTCCCTATATATATATATATATAAGAGATTGTTTATCTACATCTTTGCTGTTAAGTGTTATTTTACATCCCTAATCTTTTTTTTTTTTTAGTTTTGTATTTTGCAACTCAACTCAACTCAAGTACATATTTTTTAAATTCTTTAAATTTGAGAGTGTAAATCTAAAAATATTGCTAACAAGGTGGCTACGAACTGATTACTCCGAAAGTAAAAGACAAACACTTAAAGTCGTATTTTGTAAATAACGATAATTTTCATCTAGCTCGCTATTATTTTTTCTATTTTGTAACTTTCATCTTATTGCTATTAATTTTGTAGAAGTACTAACTTACGAACTTTAGTTGCAAAAAAACACTTATTTTTATTTGAACCAAATTTTTATTGCTCCTTTAGACATAATATGCTTAGCTCATGCCCCACCTAATGTTTATAACCATGAGATTCGATCGCTTAAATTTTTATCAGAAACAACGATGTCATTAATGCTAAGGATATTTTTCCAAATGGGGTGTTTTTGCAATATCAAAAGCTACACAGAAAATTTTGCAAAGTGATGAAAGAAGACTGCAAATAGCCAATTTTATCGTGAAATTTTAAAATAGTACAATTGAAATTAGCTGGTAGAAATCAAAATAGCGCAAAGCTAAACATACTCTCGATTCCTAAGGGAAAGTTCGTTGTAGCATATATAAGAAAGATGGGAACACCAAATTAGGGTGATCTCATGGGACATCGAATCTTTTTTTTTTTTTTTTTTATAGAATCATCGAATCTTTTAAAAGGTTCATTGTATTTCAAAAATAAAATTGATGAATGGTCGACTAGCTATCCAATCCGCCCCCACCCAAGTGGAAGCAGACTAGACAGGGGCGGGACAAAAGGTGGCCGACGCTTAGTCTACGCTTTTATCATACGGTAGGGTGCGTTTGGGATTATAGCGTAAAGTGAGGAAGCGAGGAAGTCTTAGGAGATGTGGGGTGTGTTGGCGATGAAATTTTCTTTTTTTTGTCAACTTAAATTTTTTTTGCTTTTCGTAATTATCCTATTTTTTAATTATTTTTTCATTATTCTTATACAATTATTATATTTTTTAATTATTTCTGCATAACTAAATTATATATTTTAACTTTATTACTTCTGCTCTTCATAACTATTCTACTATATCACACCATCCTCTTCAAATTAAGTAACTTTTATATCAAAAACTTTTCCATTTAAAAGCTTTATCGCTTTTCCAACACACCTGCGGCGTGATGCAAGAGATTTAAAAGTGAGAATAAATGGTATAGTTATATGAAAAAAATTATTAAAATATTAGAGTGAAGTGAAGAACATGGCGAAATTAGCCACTTGAGCCTGCCATTAATGGATTTAAACTTATTCAAAGTGCATGCCCCGTGTCGGCCCCACTTTGTTTTCACTGTTTCTTGAAAGCCTCATGTCCACGGAATCAGATTTCACAGGTGAATGCACGATCTTCCAGATGAAGGCTGTCTTCGCTCATCTCTGCTACGAAGTGAACTGGTAAAAATTTTGAGTTCCATCTATAATATATATATTTAGGGTGCGTTTGTTTAGGGTAAAAAAGTGTCAACTAAAACTTTTCAATCTAAAACTTTTCACTCTCTATAATTACTATATTTTTTAATTATTTTTTCACATTTTTCTATACAAACTACCCTACTTTTCAATCATTTCTACACAACTACCCATACAACTAACCTATCTATTTTAACTTTATTCTCTTTACTCCTCATCATTATTCCTATTATTTCACATCACTTTCTATTGATTTGACAACTTCTACTCCAAAAACTTTTCATCAAAAGTTTTACCTCCAACCAAACACACCCTTAGTGATTTCTCTTTTACAACTTCACTCATATTTTATTATAATTTAAGCGTGATTCTCTTGATTTTCATCTTGCATATTATCTCTCCTGATAACTACCAATAATATACATCATCATAAAGGAGATCAAAGGTCATCAAAATGAGTGATACAATACTCCAAGTGGAAATTAAAACCCCAACCATCTATTATACATTTAAAGAGACATTATCCTGTTAAGTCAGAATAAGAATAAGTAATAGCTTACTTATCCCAAGTTAGGATAAAAAGCTTATTTAAAAAAATTTTGCCTTTTTATAAATTTGTTAATCTAGATATATTTAATATATAAATCAAGCTACCAATATATATATATATCAAGATTTTCCATTTTTGAATATATGTATATTTTTAAAAATTTTAAACAGTTGGTTATTTTAGTAATTTTTAACCATTTAAAAGAGCTAAAATCCTCTATGTTGAAAATTCAAAAATATATACTCATCTCAAAAATGGTAAAACTAGTTTTATATATTTCACATACCTTTTTTTATCATCATATATTTCACATGCCTAGATTAACTAGTTTATGAAACATAAAAATTATTAAAAAGCTTACTTAGAAAGGGCTAATAGGTTCATGTCTTATCATCAAAAAATAGGATCATGCTTCTATTATATTATTCACTTTATTAAAATACCTAAAATCATATTAATTGAAGTTGCATGTGGGCTACACTATAAAACTATACATGAACATGTATAAATTTATCAATCACTTGTGTCCATGTACCGAAGTTTTATAATGTTATGAAATTGCATAGAATTATTGTTCTAGGTAGGATGGATATTTCTTATTGTTTAGATATTGAGTTAAAATCTTATAGGTTTTTATAATAAACAAATGATTTTAAAATTCTCCTAAATTATTCTTAATTTTGAAAATGATGTTAACCATGGATTTGAATGATTTTTTTTTGTTAGCTAAGTACATAATGATAAAATGAATAGATTGATGGATTTGATATAAAATAGCAAGATAAATACATAATGATAAAATGAATAGATTGATGGATTTGATATAACATAGCAAGATAAGACCTAAAGTAGGTGGTCTATCAATTTTGCTTGTGTAGCATGGATGCATTTAAGATACTCTCCTTCCATTGGGGTTGTTATTCGGTGCACCCCCGATGAATTAACCTTCAATACACTTAGGTAATTTTTTTAATTTTTTTGAAATTTTTTTATACAATCATTAATCTAACTGTATTTAACATGTGTATTAATTTTTACAATTTTTAAAAATTTATAGATATTTTTTAATTTTTTAAAATCAATGACATTTTCGTTGGATTTTTTGCGCCTGAGTACATTGAAGTTTAATGCATCTGGATACATGAAATCAAATGCCCCTTCCCAATATATGTACAATATTCATTCATATTTCTAGATACCGACTGCACATTTATAAAAATAATAGATATGATTGTACATTTGCAAAAATGATAAATGTGGTAATACATTTTTATCATATTTCCAAATATGACAATGCTCTATACATATTTCAACAAAATACTCTTAATTAAACCTGAAACCTAGGTAGAAAAATAAGTTATTTGTGTATATCTTTATCAAAATACAATAATTTCACAACATGTCATGGCAATTATTCTTTGCTTAAAAAAAGAGAGATAAGTTAACATATGGATGAACAGATGGTTGATACGAGTGTATATGAATTTGTGAGTGTGTGAGAGGTCGAATAAAAAGAAAATTTAGGTTTTAGCCAAAGTTATTTTAATAAAAATTTATAGGAACATTATCATTTTTGGAAATATGATAAAAATGTATAGTCATGTTTACATTTTTATAAATATATGAAATTTATAAATTCTAGCAAGAAAAGAAGGCTTGCTTTCTGGATGTAAAAAAGAGAATTGTTCCTCGGCTTTTTCATGTATTATAGAAATGTTATAGATTTTTCCACATGCATGTTGCAAATGTAAAAGCTTTCTTCATTTCTGTCCTCAGTAGTAAGCTATGTAACAAATCAATCATTGTAAGCCAATATCCTAATGTAGCAATGCAAAATAGGACCCTCTACACCATCGCCAGTCCATCGGAGTGGTAAAGAGTTTGCTTACCTTAACCAAAGTCCGAGCTTTAAGTCTTTTAATTTGAAAATCAAAGCTATGTAAATAAATTTTTTTTAAAAAAAAAAAAAAAAACTAGAACCTCTACATTCAATTTCCTTTATTTATGTCATGTGATTTTGTTTTTGCTTTTTTAAGTTATTTATAGGATGACCTATTATGGCAAGAGTAGTAACAAAAAGAAGGCTGCATTTCATTCCTAGGCATTATTAGAGGAGACACGTTTACATTTTTTTTATTTTTCTATAAAGGGATATGCTAGGGTGCACAATATACACTTTAGTTAAGGTGCAACATGATTAAAATGGGGGTCATTTTCACGATGAAATCAAAATCCAACCAACGATACTACTTAAAATCATTGACTGTAATAGGATACCAAAAATCAGTTCAATTGAAATCTCGGGTGGACTACATTTATTTTAAAATGCATATAATTTGCACAAATTGTGGAAAGCATGTAGATCAATTCATAGATACATTAAAATATTACAAATGTTTTATAGAATTATTTATCTATATAGAAATCATGTTTTAATTAAACGTTTCGAAGTTATACTAGCATATTCAAACTTGATATCTAAATCCATCAGTTATATTACGTTTGATTTCACATATTTAATTTTAATCAACCTCTGTATACTAAAAAATTATGTTAAATGAAATGTGGGAAGTGAATTTTTCCTATTTTAAATACATTAATTGAACTTCAAATTTTTACCCACGCATATATAATGTATTATCAAAGTAATATTACATAGTAAGTTCAATTGTAACAAAAATTAAGGGGAGAGATGCAGACTACCTTTACCCACAAATCTTAATTTCAATTACAACAGTCGCTAGCTGTTTCCACACTTGTTTTTCCATTCTTTTTGGGACTTTTTTCTTTTGACGCATGCATAAATATTTAGAACTATCACATTCATGTCACGTTTGATATTTAGAAGATGAAGTCAACAGCTCAAACTGAAGGTTGTCATAATTTATAGACGGCGGTCAAAATTCATCGGCGCAGCGTACGGTGCATGCTCCATTTTTGTCCTTGTTTGACACGGTTTCTCATCAAAGGAATTAAGGCGTACATGCACCACTTGTACATACGACTATTCTCTTTGAAATTTCCACATGATTCAAGCTTATCATCAACGTTAGAACAATTATCAATTCAATGAAACTATATATTTGGGCTTATAAACTTTCATTATTAGTTGATATAAATATGAGTCCCGACCCACTGAAATGATTAATGTAAAATCCACTCTCTATTCCTTTATATTTAATGTCGTTTACGTTGTGATGGAAATTTCATTTCGCCTGGGTTCATTTATAACATAATAAAATAATTTTATATTAAAGGTTATTTTAAAATTGTATTTTTAACGGATAAATCATTTAAAATATTATTAATGTGTGGATAAATTATTTTGTAAAATTTTATTATATGTTAATGTATATGTGAATCAATTTAATCATTTTTCATTATTTATATATGAACATATATATTTAAACAAATCTGACCCATGCATATTTTTACTTTACATAAAACTTAGTTTCCAAACTAAATAAATAATGTTAAATACAATAAATGTAAATAATACTTCATCAATTGTCAAGATAAAAAATAATAACAAATGATATTATATGAAACCGCTCCTATGCAATTTTTTTTTTCATGTATATACATATTAAGTCATCTAATATTATAAATTAATATATGCATAATCCTCACGAGGAACCAATAATCTTCATCACATGGAGGAACCAAATAATGCTCTCACTACTGGAGAAACGTATAAACCCTCGCCATTGGAGGGACATAAACTGATATTGTCGACACTTTCAAATCCCATGTGGTCCACCACTAAGGCCCTCAATGGCACTCCTATGCAACTTAGTTATATAAGAACTAAATCTTTCTTCTTCTTTTTTTCTTCTTTTTTTTTTTGATGAAAGGACAACTTTATCCCGACCCCCTCCTAGTTTGGAAAGGGTTCGGTAAAAAGTTGTCCGCGTAATTCATTGCTAGAAAATTGTCGATATAGATTTTCCCAACAATAGGTGGGGGAGGATTTCCCCACCAGTACATGTGATCCAAATTAGATACAGAAGCTAGATCAGCAAAAGCATGAGCAACCTTATTCCCTTGTCTAAGAACATGGTGGACCGAGATATGAGAATTTGCTGCAAGAATTGTTCTAATCTCGGAGATAATATGACCCACCGGTGAGAGAACGAGGCTTTCATTGGTCAAATATGTGCATAGAGTGAGTGAGTCGGACTCAATCTGAACAATACGGAACTTGAGCTAGAGAGCCCAAAAGATGCCCAGCCGAAAGGCATCGGCTTCCATTAAGAGAGGTTCCCCCACACCCCTTCGTCTCCGACCATATGCAGCAATGAAGTGCCCCCGCGAATCCCTGATAACGGCTGCTATCCCCGATACCCCCCCCCCTATCCAGCAAGCATCTGACATCCACATTTAACTTAAAAACACCATCTGGCGGTTGAGTCCATCTGGGAACAAGGGGAAGATCGAAGGCGTTCACTTGATCAAGGATTTTAACTCGCCTCATTTGCTCGATATAATCCCGGCACCACGGGAGAGTGTCCGTGAGCGCAATTTGATTAACTATACAACTGAAAAATATATAGAATTATGTGTAGAACGTTAAAATAACAAATAGGGATTTGTAAAATTATTATGGTCTTATAAATTTCGATAAAATCATACAACCATGTACACGAGAACACCAAATGTTTAACATTACGTACCCATCATTACATACAGGAAATTCTAATAATCCATCTCATTTTCCATTTGGTCAAACTTTTGTTAATCTAATAATTGTTAGATTTTTAAGTATACAAGAAGATGATATGCATGATGTACGATAGATTTTAACTTTATAATAAACAACAGCAAAATTGACCCATTAATTGAATCATAACCCCTTTGAACAAGCAACCCGAAAACTGAATAAATTGTCACTTTCTCACCAAAATTGAACAAGTCCCAATTTCCCTTATATTGTAAATCAGATCAATAGTCTGTATAAATTATACATGTAAACATCACGCATTTTCATCTCTCTTAATGATTTCTGACTACGTTTTTAATTTAGTTATAACCTCCAGTAGTGTATGCCGAGCGACAAATTTACTCCATCTAATGTGGCTATGTTTCAGACAACTGAAGTATCTTTTTTTCATTTTATTATCGATCGGTTGTATATTTACGTTATCATGTATTGTTTTGTTTTGTTTTTTTTTTTTTTTTATCATTTTGAATGTTATCCTAGGATAATTGTTTAATTATACCTTTCGATGCTGAGAAACTCATTAAGTTGCCTCATTTCGATCGATTTTCTTAGATCTCAACAATTATCTTTGTTTCAACCACACACCCACTCAAATTAGCCCACATGTATTCCTACTCCCAGCTCTTATAAGAAAAGTTCATTGATTTATGTCCATTTTTTTATTAATGATTTTATTTGTAAGCTTATGAAAAAGAAGATCGTAGTCATGATTCGTGAGAAATAAAAGGTTGAGACTTCATGCGGCTCAAAAAAGTCAGCAATTCTTTTCTCCGAAAGTGGCTGAAAAATATCCAACAATCATTTTCATACCAAATTGGACCATGAATACATGCATGGACTGATGGGCACACTTCGATTTCCAATCTTATATATTGGCAGCATTGGCTTGCCATGCAGTCAAGCGTTCCTTTTTCTGTTCTCTGCTAAAAGCCTACAACTAGCATATTAGTTTTCATTGAGATTTCAGCTGCTAGCCGTGATCATGGCTGTGGTGGTCATGAGGACCTGCGATGAAATCCTAGCGGCAGGCTGTATACCCAAGTTCCTGAAAGCAGCCGTGGAGCTGAAGGTGATAGAGAACCTTGCAAAGGCAGGGGCCACGGCTAAGCTCTCTGCTGCGGAGCTGGTATCCCAAATTCCCATGGCCGTCAACAATCCCAGTGCAGAAGCCACCCTCGACCGCATTCTCTACGTCCTAGCCAGCTACGCTATTCTCAGCAGCGACAAGCTGGGTCCGAACGGGAAGAGGCGCTACGGCCTCACGCCTGTTTGCCGGGAGCTTGTTCCAGATGAGAATGGGGTCTCCTACGTCCCCACGCTCTTAATTAGCGAGTCTATTCCACAAGCAAGTTGTTGGCCGTACCTGACAGACGCGGTGTTGGAAGGATCTGTGCCGTTCGAGAAGGCCAATGGAGGAGCCGGCATGTACGAGATCTTCAACAAGGAAGCCAACACGTCGAGGATGTTTGCGGACGCCATGCATGGCCAGTCGATCAAAATCATGCAGACACTGCTGGATGGGTACAGAGGTTTTGAAGGGTTGGAGCAAGTGGTGGATGTCGGTGGGGGTGCTGGAACCGCCCTCATGATGCTTCTTTCCAAGTACCCCCAAATTAAGGGTATTAATTTTGATTTGCCTGGCTTAACTGAGACTAATCCTCCCATCCCAGGTACATAAACTTTCCTAATTGGTAATTACATGAACTTACATTGTTTTATTTAATTATTTTCTATAATCTGAATTTTGACATTTGATCTTTCTTCTTGTTGTAGGCGTGAAGCACGTTGGTGGAGATATGTTTGCAAGCGTGCCAAGTGGAGATGCTATTATCTTAAAGGTGAGTAGAAATGAAAGTAATTAATGTCGTCAGACTCTGCAAAAAGATGATAGAATTAGTTTGAAAACCAATTTCATCTGAAGACGTGATCTAACAGCACCAATTGGGAGCCCCGCCTCACCTTATATTTTTCTATAAAATTGTTTATCTAAATGTATTTAATTCTCCGATAATGTAAAACTTGCCAGATAACAAGGAGTGCTTGCTTACATTAAAAAAAAAATTCAACCTAAAACTTTCACTTACTGCAATTACTTTATTTTTTAATTATTTTTTTACTTTTTCCTATACAAATATTCTATTTTTAAATCATTTCTACACGATTGTCTATATGTCTAACTTATCTATTTTAATTTTATTCTCTTTACTTCTCATCATAATCCACACCGTATCATATCATTTTAACTCATTTCAAAAAAATTTACGCAAAAAGCTTTTCTTCAAAAGTTTTATTACTTTTCAAACACCCCCTTAATATGTCTTTGTGAGTTCAGCCGAAAGGCTAAGCCGAAGAGAGTAAAATTTATATAAATGATGAATAAGAGCGGGAAAGTTTAACCTTTCATCCTATACTCGATTCATTCTATAAGATGAGGTGTTGATTTGAGTGTTGTTTGCAGTGGATCCTTCATAACTGGGACGACGAACATTGTGTGAAGATTCTTAAAAACTGCTGTAAAGCGTTGCCTGATACAGGGAAGGTCGTCGTGGTTGAATACATCCTTGAAGACGTTGACGACAAGAACAAATCAGGCCCATCCTATGCCATCACCTGTGAGGTTTGGATGATTGCTGATTTTAATGGTGGGAAGGAGCGAAGTTTGGGAGAGTACGAAGCGCTAGCCAAGAAGGGCGGTTTCTGTCACATGAAAGCTTTTCAAATGTCGAATGGATTGGCAGCCATAGAGTTCTATAAAACCCCATAGTGAGTGAACATGTAATAAGCTGAGCAACGGTTTCCTACAATATGTTAATCAATCTGCTTTTGTAATTTTGTGAACTTTAAAAATAAGCATATGATTCAAGTGGTAGGATTCATCTTTTCACTGATGGTTGCGCATAACATTACCGTAATAAAGGCTATCATCATCCACTGAATAAAATGGATTTATTAGCTCATATAGCAATTTGAAATATGAACATCCATCAAATTAGGATTTCCATGTATGATAGAGGAGCCATTTTTAGAATTTATTAGCATGCCAACCTAGAATAGATCTGGTCGCGCAACTGTGAGATGGCTTATCAACCACGCAATATTATATCCATATTTTCCAGTATAAAACAAAAAGAACAAGTAAAAAAGTAAAATAAAGAAACTGGATATTACCTCCTATTTCCTCATCCTAGAATTTATAGCTGAAAAAAGGAGGTTCCAAATCCAAACAAAAGGGAGGATTGCAGAATCATATAAGATATCATATTTAGTTGTAGACTCATGTCCTCAGCCCACGTGCGACTATGCGAGAGGCTGCCATGTCACATCATGGCGTATCATGCTCGTGTATGCATCTAACCTACCCAAAAGGAAAGTCCAAACTCCCAACAATCAAGCTGGTTCCCACTACATTTGTATAGCATGAGGGGATGCCCTAGTTCTTGAGTCTCAGTTTAACCACCACAATCCCTTTGTTCTGAAGCTGTTCATGTTTGGATTGGCCCTACTTCTAAGGCAACAATGTTTTCATGGGATTGCAAGTTCAAAACCACTCGCTGACACACTGCTTAGGGAAGAGTAATGATAGAACACAGGGGGCAAGTAAAACTCATAAAATAAACAATATATATAGTGTTAGACGTTCAACGGACATGGAAAATAACCAAAATTGCAGGAGTCATTCCCTGTAAGTAGATGCCTATACTATAAACAAATGCTTTTCAGGAGCAACATAAGGAAAAAAAAACAGGGATACGAAACGTCAATCATAAAATCAAACCACAGTAAATCCAAACAAAAAGTGAAACCCCAGCAGAATTGCCATTACTGGGATGCAGCAGCAGCCTCTTTTAAACATGACCTCATGATGTTCCCTAGCTTCAAGCATGCATCAAGGCAAAGTTCCATAGCCTGATCACAGAAAAAATTTTCTTAGCCTGATCACAGGAAAAATGTACTTTTTTTTTGTTAAAAGCCATTAACTTCAAAGAACAGAAACCAAAGTATCTTGATTTTTACTCTCCCTACAAAGAGGAACTAAAATGCCGCATTTAAGGAAAAATGAGATTTGTCACCAATCTAATTATATTTGTTTCTTATTTCAAAAAATATATAATTATATATATCTTGTTTCCATAAAATTTACAAAACCAACATTAGACTCAGTCGAATTATTATCACATTTTGCTATTTAAGTAGAAATTTAATATACATCAATCACCAAAATATTCGAGTACAGACAATTTTATTTTGGACTTGTAAGCCACCAGCTGACCACTCAACCAATAACCTAGAGAAAAGCTATAAAAAGACATGCCCTAAATCCGTAAGATAAAAAAGAGAATCTGATCTTTTAAGATATCAATAGAAATCAGAAGCAGTTTTTACATGCAAACACATCAGGGGAAGAAAAAACAATGTTGCTGGCCTTACTCATACTAGCTTGGTCCTGGTTAGCCATGTCAGCATGAAACCCCAAATAATCATGTGACATGAAAATGTTCTACCTATCTATCTAATTTTGGGAACAAACTGTAGCAGAAGCATATATGCTGCCACAGCAATTTCGTCGGAAGTACAAAAATGAAATTGGCAGGTGAGCAAGGCCTGATACTCAGTCAGCTCTAGGTACTTATTCCGGATTACACTCACACAGCCACTGATACCATATGATTCAATAAAAACATTGCATTTTTTATCTCTTATCAACTCCAAGATTTCAAAACTTAGCCTTAGAAACGTAAAAATAAATGACTGATGGAAACTTACAACAACAAAAGTTTCATACCTCATGGATCTTGGGAGTCGACCATTCTCCTGTAAGGGTTAGCTGGGTGACCTCATTCCGTGAAGGCATGCACGCAATCATCAGACTCCCATCTTGGAAGTTTTCCTCTTCTAGTGTAGGGTCGATGACAAGGTTCTTCCCAAGACAAGACTAAGACAATAGGAAAAAAGAATTAGAGAGTTTCAGTAGACCTAGAAAATGCATCACTGTTTTTGCATGGGTATATAATAAGAAACACTAAAACCAACAGGATGCTTCAAATGTAAAGTGCATATGTGCAACCGGTTGCATTACTAAGCTGCCCAAACTTGAAGCATCCCTGACATTGTCCCAAATGGCAAATGCTCAGAGCATTTGACAATCAATCCATTGCAAAACAAATCCATAAAAAAAAGGAAAAGAAAAAAAAAATTACTCACTGAATGATCATGACACATTGCTTCCTAGTCCATGTGGATTCCACCCTAGTAAATGCCCATTTGTAATCAAAGTTCCACATGTTTGAACTAATGATTTTTTATACACAAATTGTCAAACTAATCAAACAATTTTAGATACATAAGTTGTTAAACTAATCTATCCTTCAGGTATGGAAATAAAATGGAATGTAAGAAATATGAATCATTCACTTTACAAACATTTCATACATTTGTTCTACTGGGAGTTGATTTTTTTTATGAAACTTTTCTGTGTGATATTTGGAACTCAACATTTTGTAGATGTTACTTTCCTCAAACATATGATACAGATGGCAAATTAATAATGCACTGGATTTTTGCTGACAAATTTCATTCCTTGATACAGATTTAAAATTTTTGCCTTCTTAGCTCTCAAGTGATTCATATTTACCATCCCCATTGCCAGCTCAGCATTATGTGCCATATCCCTGTCAACACAGCCAATATACATCAGTATCAGTGGGTAATGATACGCTCTAAGGTTGTAATGGCCTGTTCTGGAATGATGTCCCTGCATTAGCCTGGTATGAACAAACACCAACCATATCAGTTTATTTTGGTACCATATCAGCTGTATATTGGATACAGTTCCAATTTTGGATTTGTGACGTGTAACTGAAGAGCATTATTTTATTTCATTAGCTGCACCTGTTTAGATTTAAGCAATGTCCATCATGCTGTAACAACCTGTTTAACAGAAAACGCACTACATCAACCCCTTATTGGCCAGCATCACACATGAGAATCCACATTGGTCCTGCATTAGTTACATGCATTCTTTGTTGTTGTACCGCTGCAATTTTGACTAACTTGAGGGTGGCTTATAGCCTTTATTTTAGTTCCCAAAACCTATTAAAGTTACCTGTAAAGGGGAACCATACATTTACTATCATAAGGCTGCCTTCCATAAATTTGTTGATATTAAATGCATCCAAAATTTTTAAAAAATTAAAGCCTTCTCATGCACAAGACATTGCATTCAATAAATGAACCATTACACCTTTGAAAATTAGTCGAAATCTTCAATGAATATGTTTAGGAAATGTTACAATTTCCAAAATTTTATATATTTTTCTATATTGTTGCTTTACAAAATTAGCTGATATATTTCCAGATACTTTTTGAGTATCACGAGGTTTTAAGCTTAACTGATATGGTAACCAGTACAAATGAGACTACCAGATGGGAAAGTAAATTGTCCCCTTTTCAACAAATTTTGGCTTTGTGCAAAACATCATATGGAATTGGAAAAACAAGTAAAATCGGGTGAAAGACACCAAAGATAAGGGGGAAAGAGGTGTAGCTTTCAGTACTTTGGCAAAAACAGACAACTTTCGGTAGTTTGGGCAGACATTGAGTGCATAGTGAGCTGAGTTGCAGTAGTTGGCTCACTATAATTGCATCAAATTCGAGTTGTTATTTAAGTAAAGACTTGTTTGAGTCAAGCAAACAAATCAGACATTGATACTTATATAAACAGTTGATGCGATCTTTCTATGAAACTATTGAATGAATGAGTTCTCAGAGATAAAATCATTCATATTCTGAACTTTTAATGCAACTAATTCCTTTATTTTTCAAGTTAATATGAAATAATGGTTAAATAAAAAGACGCATCAATTTCTTTGGGACTTATACATGAATAATCACACTGATGATTGAAAACATGAAAGATTTTGACATTATTCATGGTGGTTTAGAATTTGAAGTTTGTGTTGACCTGACAGTCACCATAGTGACTTGATCAGTCTGGAGTAAAGACCTTGTCAATCACAGTATTCCAATACCATAATAACAGTGTGCTAGGGTATAATATTGTCAAAATAATTTTAAGAATTGATCAGTGTGGACTAAAAACTTTGTCAATCCCAATATTTCAATACCACAATGCCTTAGGTTGTAATATTGTCAAAATAATTTTATTTGCCTATCATCTAAGTTAAGCAATAACTGCTAGACATAAATATGAAGTGTGCTCAGAAACTTCTGTTGGTAACAATATTCTCCTCTCTTCTGGAATAATTTTTTTTCCAGAGAAAAAGAAGAAAAAGAGCTTATTGATGAACAACAATTGTAAGCACATACCACAGAAACTGAAGAAACTAAGTCGAACATCATAATCCCTGCATCAGCTAATGCAACACTTGCACAAGATATGATTACTGGAAGGTCACCTACAAGCACACATTGAGGATTTTAGATTAAAAATGGAAATTTCTATCATGAAAGCAGATGACCATGATGGAGAAAAAGGAAAATCTCTACAAAAAAAAATTACTAGTATTCAGAACTAGAAGTTGAAAACATTCAGCAACTTGTAAAACACAGCAATCACAAGAATGACATAAATTTTGGTATTTGTGGAAGAACTCTCTAGGATAGTAGGTCAATTTCATTTTTGAAATATTTTTTTGGCCTGATTTGGGGCCTATTTTAGTGGAGGCAAAAACAGAGAAAATAAAAGACAACAAAAGAATATATCTCTCTCTCTCTCTATCAAGCTGAGAAAGAAATAGCAGCAAGATACAAGTGGGATAGCACAACAAAATCTAAAATGGAGTGCAAAAAAAAAAAAATAAAGGACTTTGAAAAACTTTCACAAGCTAGTAGCATAGAGAAAAGGGCAAAAAATTTTAACTAGCTTAAGAGGGTAAAAAGTAGCTTCAAAAGCCTTATCAAGAAGAATTGTAGCCAATAGTGCCAAAACAATGAAAAAGTAGCTGCTTAAAAAGCTACAGACTCAAAATATCCTGGAAAACCGTATATGCTGAGCTTTCATATCAACTTTTACACAAAATACCCACTAAAATTATGTAAAAATTTACTTGATAAATTGATATCATTAAGGTAAAATTCTATCATCGAACCATTTCCATTAAAAAGCTAAATGAATAAAAAAATTAACTTTCCAAAACTTCACTCTCAGATGCTCCTCCCTGGAAACTCATCGCAAAAAGCTTAACCAAGGTAAGCATATCTATGATGGTGTCAATTGTGCACAAAAGCATTCTCCAACCACTATTCCAAGCATGCCATTCAATATACACAATGCGTCAATCAACTAAAATCAATGGCTCCAAGAAGCCAAAATAACCAAACTTCTTCAGCACATAGAAGATAGACGCTAGAAAGCTAGCATGGTTAAAACCAATATAAAACAACCCAAGATTAGTTAAGGAAAGAATTCTTTGTTAAATTTTGGCTTCAGAATCATTATTCTTAAAAAAAAAATTAAAACAAGGAACTTACTGCCACCAGATTCCAGCACCAATGCGAAAACATCCACAGTTGTTTTTGGAAAAGACTCCAATATGATAGCACCCTCCAAAGCCTTATGAAGCATTGATGAAAATTCTTTATGATCAGATCCCTTCAAATGATACCATTACTTGCATCAGCTAAATAACAGTAATTGACAACGGAAGGATCATTTGTATGACAGTTTCAACAGCATATGCTTACCTGGCTGCGAGTTTGAGTGGCAAAAGTTGTGTAGTTCACATTACAATTCAACCGGCCAATATCACTGTACATCATTGCTTTCTTACTTTCCCTTGGACCAAATCTAAAAGAACAGACAACAAAAGGACATGATTGTCATATAATGAGAGAAGGAAATGATGGCGAAGTGGGAGAAAATGAAGGAAAAAAATATGGTGGAAATTTTTTTTAAATAGATAGGGTTATAGGAAGATCTGAAGAAATTATTGAAAAAGTGGGATAGTTGTATGAAGTAGGGAATTTTTTTTTTCCTTTTCCCACTTCCACATGTTGCCTAAGAGCAAGGAAAAGGATTTAAGTTGTCAAAGTATTGGGGGTGCAACTTGGGCTAGGATGAGCCCAAATAGATCAAATCAGTATCTGGGCTTGCCTTTTGAAAGCTTAAACCCAATTCGTAAATAAGGTTAGAGTTAGGGTTCAAGCAAACCCAAACAACTTTTTACTTATTTATATTTAACAGAAAAAATATTACATCAACCGAACAATATTTCTTCATACTTATATATATTTACATTATTTATGTTTATTTTTTAATACATGTCATGTTGGAATTATACTACACATAACTTATATTATCTTTATTTAACTTATATTATCTTTATTTACATTTACATTTATGTTTATACTATTTATCTTTACAATTGTTAGTTTTCTTCTTCATCCTATTTTTGAAAAGGTAAATTTTCTTCTAGAAATGTACTATACATTATTATGCTTTTCCTAAATTTAATTAGAGTATACATTTTATTTTTCCTTGCATGATTTGTTAGTGATTGTAAATTCCGATGAAATTTTAAACGTGTCACTCTTGATTCAAATGAAAAGTAACCAACCCTAATTCCAACACAAACCTGATTTACATGAATCGGGTTTGGGTTTGGGTTTTATAAATAGGATTAGGGTTAGAGTTAGAGTTAGATATTAGATTTTACGAATAAGATTAAGGTTATGGTTGAGGCAAACATGAGTTCCATGAACCCTAGTTGCACCCCTATCAAAGTATCCAGCTTCAAAAGTAAATCTACATCTGAGATATGCCCAGGTCTCAAAACCACCAAGTCTTTGAATGGATAGAAAGAGAGAGAATAAAGACAAGACAAAGATAGTCTAAAAAATCGTTAAGGCTTTTAACCTGAAAAGTATAGATTTTGAAGATGATAGAATTCCCATGATCACATCGCCATAGATATTTGTACAAGACCTAATACTCATACAAGATCTAATACTCAAGAAAATTCTGATTGCTATAAGATTAGTCCACTTTTACATTCAAGAAGTCACTTTTGCCCACTCCCCTGTATTCCTTCAGGTTGTGGGGCAAATGAAGATTTTCCATGAGTCCCAAAAATTCAAATAAAAATGCAGATATCCTAAAAAAATGATATAATTCCTATGATTGCATGTCCCATAGATATCATACAGATGATCCAGGCCATGACAAAGTTTAATGAGGAAAGAGAGACCTCCAAATAGAATCTCCTTAAACTTCAATTTTTAGCAGCCAGCAAAAAAGGCTAAGATCAGCAGTTAATATTAAAGCGGCAAGAAAGGGTTGAAATTCTCAATCTCAGAAACTTCAAGCTTCAAAGAAGAATAACTGAACCATGGACCCCCCATGTGGTCAACTAAAGAGCTCTTTTTTTTCTTTCTGAGTTGAAACCAGAGCCAGGAAGCCTCTATCTTCTCCTGTTCTTTAATTGTCTGAAGTGGCAAGCTTGGGCTCCGGTACATACCAAATCCCAAAGATCCCAAAGCTCCACCCCCTGCTGGTGAACAGCAAGCAACTCATTCCCCAGATTGTCTTAAATGACCCGTTAAAGAGTGAAAATAGTCATCTGAAACTCCACTTGGGACCATCCATAAATGACTTTTTTCCAATTTCCTTTTTTTCTTTTTAAGGGAAATACACTGTTTACAACCTTATTTTAGTTCTAGGTAAGGCATTTTATTGGGGTCTTTTCAATTGCGCTCCTAAAAATCTTAGAGACAACGAAGCAACATCCTATTTTCTCTCAAGCTTTTCGGTATTTGGGTATATAGTCTGCCCCAAAAGCAACAGATATTTGACGCGATTGGAATTGCTAACAGAGTTCTGCTGGAGTTTGTTCTGTGAGATCCAAAGGTTTGATCTAAGAGTTTCTAGAGGAAGAAGAATAAGAACTCACACAGAGACAATGACCTTAGTGTTTCCAAATTCAGCATAAGCAGATCCTGATGCCGCATTCACTGCAGCTGTCCTCAAATCTGCAACCAGCATACTTCATCTTTTAACTAAAACTCGAGTAGAGGCACTTAATGCTGCTTACAGTTCAAAATAACTCAAAATAGAATATAAAAGTAAAGAATAAGTTTACCATAAACTACAATTGTTGAATTCGAAAGTCAATTTTTCATAACAGAAAAAATAGTAAATGAAGTAATAAGAAAGAGAATACCATGAAAACTACTTCTTCTTTTTTTTCACAGATAAGATATCAAGCCGGGTGATCAGACTGTGTAACAGCCCGAGAAGATAACAAACATCAACAAAGACTACAAGTCAAAGTCAACCTTGCCTAATGCAAGAATCAGCCACATCCATCCAAAGGGGTTGGCCACACAGGTAAAGCAAAGCCTCTTTGTTTATACGCAACACAAATAACATGTTATCCAAATACGATCCTTTGTAATTTTTAGCAAAAAATTTCACTTTTGAGTCTTTATGATCCTCATTGAAAGGAGAGATCAACAAGCTTAAAGCTCAATCATGGAGAAGAAAAAGAAGAAACCAATCACCCACAGCAGTATTGCATCCCATTTTTAAACAGAAGAAATTTTGAACAAAAGACAAAAGGCAATCAAAGTTGCAGTAAATTAAGGTGGCACATCATTAACACTTGAAAAGATTCAACACAACTTAGAAACAATGTCCACGATAATATTTCCTTCATTACAAGTGAAAAGTATGCATTCTCAGTACAACATTACGCAGAACTAAAGGCAAAACAAAACAAAAAAAATCAAAGAAAATCAATGCAAGAGTTTTCTAAAGAACCATATTTTGTTCAACTGGCAAAGACTATACAAAGCAGAAAAGAAAAATAAATCTTAAATTCACCAACAATTGATCACATGACTTACGTACCAAAAATGGGAAAAACAATATTCAAACTTAAAATTATTGAGAGGGAGACCAACAATAAATATGAGAAAGAAAAAGTGCTATAGTAAGAAAAAGAGAACAAGTAATCAATGGAATAGCCTTGTTCAAGTTTCGGCCGCTCACAAAACTCTCAAGAAAGGGACCAGAATGGCAGAAACGTAACAAAGATATCAATAAGAACTGGCGCTTTGATTAGCAGAGAAGAAAAAGTAACACAAATGCGAGAAACTGGTTCGGATCACCAGCCTCTGAAGCCATTGGTCGTGAACACAGAGACAATTTAGTGCTTGGCATCATCTTCTCTATGGTGGCACAAATCAGCTACATAATCCAGTGATCAAGCTCAAAGGATTCTTTCCAAGCAACCAAAAGTCCATCATGCTAGTGTTGGAAAATCATCTACGATGTGATGACACTAATCATTCATTCAGCCAGAAGACAATGCTCCAAGCAGCAGGCTCAACCGATAATCAAAAGCAGCAATATGCAGGTGAAAATGGATTCTAATCAAAGTCCTTGGCAAAAAGCATCCGTCTTGACCAAAACCAAAAAGAACGAAGGACGAGCCAAAATCCAAATATTCAATAAGTAAAACGCAACCAAGTGCGATGACAACCAAAAGCAATCAATTCATAAGCAAAAGATAAACTGAACAGACCACCGCAACACCCAAGTACAAGATAAACAGGCATAGGAGGAAGATATAGACCAGAAAATCATAAGCACGAATACACGGAGCTAGATGAACATATCCGAACAAAAGATTGCTACATAACCCATCTTTCATTTCACACAGAAAAATGAAAAATAGTCTGAAAGAAGATTGCATTTTGTATAATCTAATTATGCGCTTTCTTTGAACGGATGATCAAGCGAAGAAAGACAAAGAGAGAAAGAGAGCACAGAGACATGCAGGCCTGCACTGATGGAAGCTTCGGCCGTCGCCACGATTCCAATCCTCGTCCTTGAATGTGGACTGCTGCTTCTGCAGCTGCTTCTTCACGTTGGGAGGCGATGGCGCATACGTCGTCGGAACCGCTCCCCCCTTCCCACCCATCTCTCTCTGTCTCTCCCTGCTTGCAGCTGCAGCGATTTACCAATGCACTTCCTCGCTCTTCTTCCTTTGGGCTGAGAGTCTACAGAAGATCGAAACAGGGCAAGAGCAAGCAAGCAATTGCCGCTAACGTGCGCCGCGAGTCTGCTCTTAATCCTGGCTCGGCCTGCGTGACGGCCCCACGACGGGGCCCGTCATCGTAGTCGTGGGTCCTCAACAGCGGGGTGGTGGGTCCCACCGGTTCACCAATCATCACGCGTCCGGGTGAGTGCCCTAAGTGGCCCGCCCGATCCCTCCAGGGTCAAACTCGCAATTTACTCTGGCAGATATTTTTTTTCCCTGAAAGGTCTATTTGCATTTATCTTGCAGTCTTATTTAATTTTGCAAAAACACTCCTACTTTTTTTTTTTGACAAACTCCTACTTCTAAACCGTTGGTTGAGACACCAATTTATTATTTTTATTTCAGAGTTTAGAAACAATTAAATTATTAATTCCATATAATAATATTTTTTAGATCATTCCTTTTTAATCTTGATGCCAATTTTGCCACAAAGCATTGATGAGTATTATGGGTAATTAGAGGTGGGAATTGGTGCAGGTCGACCCGTGACTTAGCTTTGACCTACCCCTTTTTTGCTATGTAAAATCAATATTTTTGACCCGGTATAGAGATAGATAAGACATTTTGACCCGAATTCAAAAATAGAGTCAGGTTGGGTCAATCATGCCCCAACTCAAAGAGTCTGATTCGCTCCGCATATATTAATTTATTAAAAATTATAAGCCTATATTTAAATATTATTTTTTTCCAAAATTCTCACTTTTTTATATCAACTTTATCAACAATAGAATAATCAATTTATTCAGAAAGCAATATAAGAATCAATAAAAAAAATTTGTGCATATATAACTCTTATGTATAAGTGTATATTAACCTATTTTAATAAATTTATATTATATTTTCAATTTTTTTTGTTTCTTAATTATGTGTTTTTTAATAATTAGTGAAATATTGAAGCATATAATATTTAAATATAGTATAGATGTATATTTATATTTGATAGATATATAAATTCTTAAAATTATTTTATTTAAACTGTATTTTTTACCCAACCCGTTATCCCGAAACCGGTCCGATACCAACCTGAAGTTTGTCTCGGAACCTGTTAAAAAAAATGATGGTCAAACCGACCTTATCCTGACCAAATATAAAAAGAGAGTCAAACTCAATTTTAAAAAGTATAATTAGGATTAGCAAACCTTGACCCGGTATAGCCCATCTTGATTCCCACCCCTATGGGTAATAGTGTATTTATGGACAAAGATAAGTGCCTTTTCACAATGACTCAACTTATATTGCATAAACAAAAATAAATATCAACATATGTTAACATATGCAGATGATATAGTTTTAACAATAAAATCACAAGGGTAAATTTAAAATTAAATGAGTGAAAAGATACCTTGAAATCTAATGATCTTAGTGTTAGACTGTTAGTTGGATAATAGTAAAGACTTAGATGAAGAAATAATTTAAGATTTTAGATGAGTAATACCAAGAAAGGATCATTTTTTATATTTGGTCCAATAGTTTGGAAAATTAAAAAATTATTATAAATAGAATTCAAGCAAAATGAAAGAAATAGAGTAGTGCTTCAAAAATTTTATGTGACAATGGAGTCCTTATTAAATTAAAACGAAATTTTGATAAAATAGTAATAGACCAACGATCATCTATGCTATACAAGCGTAATGATGGGCAATTAAAGAACGTCATATGCACATGATGAATGCAGCAGTAATGAAAATGTTGAAATAGACGAGTGATAAAAATAAGAAAATAAGAAATTGAAAATTAAGCATATATAGTTTGCAGATGAAGTCGATAAATAATAAAATGAGAAAAAAAAATTAAAGTGGTCAAAACATATTAATGGAAGCCCAACATGGCTTTGATTGGAAAATTTAGTTTGTTCAAGGGCACAAGGTGATAAATGAATGGAAGAAGACCTAAAAATATAAATGAAAATAATTAAATAAGATAAAAAAAAACATTAAAGATGATTAAAATTTTAATTTACCATTGTCAATGGCATAGCAGAATCTATGCAGCTGCTCCCACATAGGTGGAAAACAACTACATCAATGCTGGAATATTTATCGAAAATGTATAATTTAACATATAAAAGTTTTCAATAGATGTAATTTTTAAAATAAAAAATAAATGCACATAAATAACCATGGTCAATGGTTTATATTTTAAAAGTTATATTTAAAAATTTAAAATCAAAGCTAAGCTCAAAACCTTGATGCTTACAATAAACATCGAATCATTAATCATATAGTCTAAAAGCAATTCCATACAAAGTATTCATTTTTCTCATATTGTCAATTGATCGAAAATTCATTACGTCTATTATATTTAATGATATTTATTTGGATAGTAGATCAAATTTCATCTAAATCAATGATATGCATAGGCCTTATTTGTTTTAAAATATATATGTATTTATGAGTAAATTATAAATTTTTTATAACTATGCATATATATTAAAATATAATATGGGTTATGCTTCCATGTAATCAGGTTACATAGAAGTGACCCATACAACCCCTTCAAAATTTATGATTTTGATTTTTGATGAAAAATTTAATCTATTAATTGTATTTAACATCATTTATTCATCTAAAGGATCAAGTTTCATCTCAATCAAGTATGTTTATGGGTCACATTAGAAAACGTATATATTCATGTGTAAATTATGAAAAATGTTAAAATATCAATTTTAAAGTAATATTTTCGACATCTAAATCGTCCAAAATATCATTCGATGTGAATAAACGATTCTATAAAGTATTATTATATTCTAATACATATGTAAATTAATCTAAGTGTTTTTCATAATTTACACATGAATATATATATATTTTTGAACAAATGTGGCCCTTAAACATACTTGATTGGGATGAAACTTGGTCTCTTAGATAAACAAATGATGTTAAATAAAATGAATGGATTGAATTTTCCATTAAAGATTAAAATCATAGATTTTGAACGAATTACATGGGTCCGCTTCTATGTAACTCGGTTACACATATGCGGATCCGATATAATAATATATTATAAAATCATATATCAAATAGTCATGATATTTTAGACAATTTATATATTAAAAATATAATTTTGGAGTGATATTATAATTAAATCATTTTATTACATTGATTGTATGCATTTGTTTACGGAACCCATGCACAATAATAAATAAATGATGAGATTTACATGACTATGCCTTAGTTTGGGGTTGCATTTGGGTAGCAACTTTTGTGGAGGAAAAATTAATTGGCAAGAAATTTCTACCCCATGTGCTTTTGATAGTGTGTAAATGAGGTATTAGGGTTTTTTTGCATTTTAGACCCTCTAAGTTTGCGTATTCATTTTTTAAACCTCACAGTTACATAATTGCTTTTTAATCCTTTTTAAGTTTCGTTCTTTTGCTTTTTCAATTCTGTATTTTTCCGGCGTTAGAGAGCTCACCTAACATCCATCTCAAACGTTGGAAAATAATAATGCATCTTCCACCAACCCCTCCTCAAGAACAAAATCATTTTCACTTTTATTTTATTTTCCTGCCCGATTCACTTTTCTGTCTATCGGTCGTCAACTGCGGAATTAATGCAATATATTTTTAAAATATCTGGGCGCCATTTTTCTTTTTTTCTTTTTCGGAAAAATTCTGTCTTTCGAAAAATATCTAATTTTAAAATAATTACTTGAAAAAATTTCTATCATAAATTTTTAAATAATTACAAAGAGAACATTTCTATGATAAATTTTAAAATAATTATATAGAGAACAGTTTTGGAATAAATTTAAATTTTTAAAATTTAAAATAATTATATGGAAACATTTATGCAATAAATTTAAAATGTAATTTTTAAAATAATTATATAAAGAACGTCTCTACAATAAATTTTAAAATAATTATATGAAGAACATTTATACAATAAATCTAAAAATGTAAATTTTAAAATAATTATATGAAGAATATTTTTGCAATGAATTTAAAAATGTAAATTTTAAAATAATTATATGTAGAACATTTCTACAATAAATTTTAAAATGTAAATTTTAAAATAATTATACGAAAAATATTTTTACAATAAATTTAAAAATAATTATAGGCCGAACATTCATACAATAAATTTAAAATGTAAAATTTAAAATAGTTATTTGAAAAATGTTTCTACAATAAATTTAAAAATAGTTATATGAAAAATGTTTCTGTAGTAAATTTAAAATGTAAAATTTAAAATAGTTATTTGAAAAATGTTTCTACAATAAATTTAAAAATAGTTATATGAAAAATGTTTCTGTAGTAAATTTAAAATATAAATTTTAAAATAATTATAAATAAAATGTTTCTGCAATAAATTTAAAAATTTAAATTTTAAAATAATTTAATCGTGCAAGATAATTTGATTGCTAAATTATTTTAAAATTTATATTTTGAATTTATTAAAAAATTCCACATATAATTTTTTAAAATTTATATTTAAAATTTATTGCAAAAAAATCTTCATATAACTATTTCAAAATATATATTTTTAGATTTAATGCAGAAACATTCTTCATATAACTATTTTAAATTTTACGTTTTAAAATTTATTGTATAAATGTTTGATATATAATTATTTTTAAATTTATTGTAGAAATATTCTTCATATAATTATTTTAAAATTTACATTTTTATGTAAAATGTTCTTCATATAATTTTTTCAAAATTTATATTCTTAAATTCATTGGAGAATTCTTCGTATAATTATTTTAAAATTTACATTTTAAATTTATTGCAGAAAATTTTTCCATATAATTATTTTAAATTTTAAAAATTTAAATTTATTGCAAAACTATTCTCTATATAGTTATTTTGAAATTTATTGCAAAAAGTTCTCTACATAAATATTTTATTGTAGAAACATTCTCTATATAATTATTTTAAAAATTCGATATTTTGCAGAAGACAAATTTAGTAAGGGCGTTAGAATTTTTCTAAAAAATAAAAAAAAAGAATGGGGCCTAGATTTTCTTAAAATGCACTGTGCATTAGTCTCCCAGTTGACTACCGATGGACCGGAAAGAGAGCTCGGGCAGGAAAATAAAAAAGGAAAAGCGAAAACTCAACTTACGGATGAGTTGGTAGAAGAATATTTTAGTATTCTTCAATGTTTGAGACGGATGTTACATGAGCTCTTTAACGGTGAAAAAGCATAGAGTTGAAAAAGCAAAAGAAAGAAATAAGGTTTAAAAAGCAATTACGTAAACTTCGATGTTTAAAAAGCAAATTTGCAAAATTAAAGAATCGAAAATGCAAAAAACTTAAAGCCTTATCACACCTAACACACTAAATTCAATAAGATGGATCATAATGATGAGGTTTCGTTGAGGTGAGTTTCTAGAAAGCGCAACTAGGTTTTATATATTTTTCGAAATTTTAGTAATTATGTATTTATTCTCAAATGATCTTATTTTTTTATAAATATAAATGTTTAGTAAAAAAAATTTTAGTGGCGTAATAAAACAAGATACGATAAATATGATAAATCAATTAGACGTCAAAAGAAGTTTTAGAACTAAAAAAAATCAAAGATAATAGTGAATCATTTTCCTACTTGACTTGGAAATGTTTATCACTGAAGATTGAGGGCACTTGTGTTTGGACATCACCTGGGTTGACCTTAATTCAATACCAATCGAAGTCCATAAAACTTTTATTTGAATGAATTTATAATCTACCTTTTAAATTATTTAAATGAAATTTGCAAATTTCGAATGAAAAGTTGTTTGCCTTAGCAAGTTGCGGCAGCCAACAAACGATCCCTAGCCATCATCATTCATCAGTCCATGCTCGATGCAATTTACATATAACCAATGTTATCAGAACCGAACCAATGGTTAAACTGATGAAGGAACTGGTCTGGTTTGAACCGGTTCAACCGGTTTGAACTGATGACGTCAACATGACATATTTATGATGTCATAAATGCTAATTATTTTTAATTAATTATATGTTTATAAATCCCAATTTTATATATTAGATTCTAACCAACACAACAAAATATGTAGAAAAAAATAAATAGAAAAAATTTTCAAAAAACTTTAAGCATGAATGTTAAAAAATTAACTATATTAACTAACCTGAAATATGTAATAAGCTTTAATGTTGATGCTTGGCTCTTGAATCCTCCTTATTTATCTTGATATGTTTTTGAATTATACTTCTGTAAACATATTCAACACAATAAGAAATAAAATAAATTAGTAATTGTTAAAGGATTGAAAATTTTAATAATTCATAATAATATTAACCCGAAAAAAATAATTCATAATAATATAAGAATTAAGAAAAATCCATATGCTCAACAAAAATGAAAATTTAAAAGTGTACAAACAAATCATTCTTGTCAAATATGACCGCGGCGGTTCCAGCAATTTAATTGATTGAACCGCTAGCCGGTCTGATCCGGTCCCGACAACCGTAAATACAAACCGATGTCATAAGTGAGCATGTAACCATTATAAAGCAGCTTTGGTCATAGCTACATATCCTTTCCATTGGAAGCTTCTTTGTTTTTAGAAAAAGTTAATATAAATTGCAAATTATAGAATGACAATATTATAGCAGTGCCCTTATAAGTAGATGATGCCTATTTGAAAAATTAATCCATCAATTTTTATTAAAAATAAATAAATAAAATACAAATAAATTTTAAATCACTTATTTATATATTTTTGATATTTATTTATTTATTTTCATGTTAATGTATTTATTTTATATTTGTTTATTTATCTAAATTTATTTATTTTATATTAATTAATTAATTTAAATTTTTATAACATTATTTTAAAATTTCGTGACTTAAATTAATATGATTAAAGAGAAATGATTACATTACAGTGACATGTTAATAATTTAACTTGGTATTAACTTTTTTTTTATAAGGATATGTTTGGTAACATAAAAAAATCTTTCAAGAAAAAAGAAAACTCGATGACAATTTTTCTCTTGTGAAAATTGAAACATGTTCATTGTAATTAATCTACAGTTGTTCTGCTTTAGCAATATTAAGTTTGCTGGCCTTTAACCGCCCTCATCATTAGTGCCAATGGCTAAAATGCAACTGAGGGACCTTCGTTCTGAATTTCGCTTGCAATTGCCAAGTATGGTTAGTAAATCCAAACTATTTTAAATGAAAAATCACCGCTTGAATTAATGTTTTTTTCCTCAAATGGCCCCAACTTAGAAAATTTTTATTCAAAAGTGCAAGTTTTACAAATATCAAACCAAATCTCTAAAATTTTTTAATTTAAAACTTTTAACTCTTCACAACTATTATATTTTTAATTATTTATCCATATTTTTCTATACAACTATCATATTTTTCAATTATTTCTACACAACTATTTATACAGTTAATTTATCTATTTAACTTTATTTTCTTCACTTATTATTACTATTCTTACTATATTACATTATTTTTTTTTATTTCAAAAACTTTTCTAGGAATGGCGTATTTAGAAAGTAATAAAACTTTTGATAAAAAAATTTTAGTATCAAAGTTTTTGAAATATAAGAAAATGTTACGGAAAAATAATTAAAAAGTGAAGTATTGTATAAAAATTAAAAAGAAGTGAAAAATAATTAAGAAAATAAAAAATTTTAAATTAAAAAATTTTTATTAGTTAAAAGACACCACCAAAAGTTTTAACGATTAGCAGGCACACCACAAGGTAAGGTAATATTTTCATCTGAAAAGGCAAGTGGCTGTATCTACCGCTGCCACTTAAGGCTTCCGTCCCCAGCCTACACTCCGTTTCGGCAATGGACAAAACCCTAAGCCTTGCCTGCACCATCCAAATGCTCTAATACTCGTCGCCACCTCCTCCTCGGCGTCCTCCGCCTCCTCCGCCAATGGCAGTACCGTCGAAATCCAACATTTTCTCCCAGAACTCACTCAAATCAACGCTCCGCAACCCCTCATTCCTCCCCATCCTTCGCTTCTTCTGTTCCGATGCCGCATCCGTCGAATCAACCCCTCCTCCACCATCGCAGCCCTCAATCCCCCTCGAATCCCCCATTCCCAGTAATCGCCCTCTTCGCGGCTCCACTCGTCCTCCGCCGGAGAAGCCCGAAGACCTTGTCTGCCGCATGATCCACAGCCGCCCGTGGACCACTCGCCTCCAGAACTCCATCCGCAACGTCGTCCCCGTCTTCGACTCCTCCACCGTCTACAACGTCCTCCACGGCCTCCGCTCCTCCACTCAAGCGCTCGACTTCTTCCGCTGGGTCGAGAAGACTGGGTTCCGCCACGACCGGTCTACCTACGGCGTCATCGTCGACCGCCTTGCCCGCACTTCCAAGCTCAACCACGCCCGATGCATCGTCTTCGACATGCCTAAGCACGGCGTCGACTGGGACGAGGACCTTTTCGTCGCCCTCATCATGAGCTATGGAAATGCGGGAATTGTGCAGGAGAGCGTTAAGATCTTTGACAAAATGAAGGAATTGGGAGTTCGACGCACTGAGAAGTCGTATGTAGCTCTCTTCAAGACGATCCTCCGCAGAGGTCGGTATATGATGGCGAAGCGGTATTTCAATCGGATGCAAGCTGACGAGGTCTTGCCCACAAGGCACATTTTCAATATACTGATCTGGGGTTTCTTCCTTTCACTGAGGAAGGAGACTGCAATGAGGTTTTTCAAAGATATGGAGACCTTCAAGATTGATCCAGATGAAGTTACATACAATACAATGATTAACGGGTTTTGTAGGCTGAAGAAGATGGATGAGGCTGAGAAGTTTTTTGATGAGATGAAAGGAAGGAATTTGAAATCAAATGTGATTACGTACACAACAATGATAAAAGGGTATATCTCAGCAGGTTGCATCGACGAGGGGCTGCGGTTGTATGATGAGATGGGGTCGAATGGGATCAAGGCCACTGCGACAACATACTCAACACTGCTGCCTGGCTTGTGTGATGCAGAGAAGATGGTTGATGCACGGAAGCTCGTGAAAGAGATGGCGGAGAGGCATATCGCACCAACTGATAATTCAGTTTTTTTGAAAGTGATGTCCTGTATGAGCAAGAAGGGGGATTTGGATGGAGCCGGGGATGTTCTGAAGGCAATGATTCGTTTGAGAATTCCAACAGATGCATCACATTATGGGGTCTTGATTGAGGCATTCTGCAGGGAAGGAGTGTATGATAAGGCTGTTAAGATGCTCGACAAAGTGCTTGAGAAGGGCATTTTGTCTGGTTCTTCAGAGATGGAATCAACTGCATATGTTCCAATGATTGAATACCTTTGCAACAATGGCAATGCTAAAAAGGCTGAGGTTTTCCTGAGGCAGCTGATGAAAAAGGGTGTTCAGGATGCAGTCTCATTTAACAATTTACTATGTGGGCATTCAAAGGAAGGGACACCTGAATTGGGTCTTGATCTCCTTAAGATTATGGAAAGGCGGAGCATTAGTGTAGATGCCAGTACTTATGTGGCTCTTGTGGAGAGCTTCCTAAGGAAGGGAGAGCCCGCCGATGCTAAGATGGTCTTGGACAAAATGATTGAGACTGGGCACTTGCCAAGCTCCTCGCTTTTCAGATCAGTAATGGAGAGTCTAATGGATGATGGGAGAGTGCAAACTACAAGTCGTGTAATGAAGATCATGATAGAGAAAGGGGTGAAAGAGAATCTCGACATGGTTTATAAGATCTTAGAGGCTCTCTTGTTGAGAGGCCATGTGGAAGAGGCACTTGGTAGGATTGATCTTTTAATAAACAGCAGTTGTGTTCCTGATTTTGATAAACTTCTGGCTGTTTTATGCAAGAAAGACAAGACCACAGCAGCTCTCAAGTTATTAAGTTATGGGTTGGATAGGGATTGCAGCATCAGTTTCTCTAGCTATGATCATGTGCTGAATGCTCTTTATGCTGCAGGACAGACACTGAATGCATATTCAATACTATGTAAGATCTTGGAGAAGGGAGGAATGGAGAAACCCAGCAGCTGTGATGATTTGATCAAGAGCCTCAGCGCAGAAGGGAACACAAAGCAAGCAGATATTCTATCAAGGATGATTATGGGGAGTTTGGGTCGCAAGAAGGGGAAGAAAATTGAGTTGAATGCATATTGAAACGATTTTGGCCTTCAGTTCCCTTTTTGCTGAAGTATTTAGCTTTCAGTCCAGTTACTGGTGTGTCAAAGTTGGAGGTTTAAATCTTGGGGCTCCATTTGCAGACGAAATGCTGTCGAATTGGTATCTAATTTTACGGGCATAAGTGTAGGTTGATGTAGCACATTGACATATCTTGTTTGGTCCTTCTTTATAAAATTTTTGACAGTTTCTTCCTTGGCCGGGGACCCATTTATGGGTGGAATAATCCACAGAAACGAAAATTCTTGTGTTCTGTTTTCCGGGGTTCATATTGAGAGCAATAATCTGGAATTCTACATCAACTTGACCACATGAGCAACTTCTATTCAACCATCCAAAATTTATGTCGTAGTTTGGTTGTGCTAGAGATGATAATTTTCCTACAGTTGCAAGCGGTTTCTTGCAATACTGGGGCATTCGGTGACTTATTGAGAGAGAGATGTAAAAGTGAATCGTAATATTGGGCATACCCGCATTCTTAATCCTTGCACCTTGAACTATTCCTACCTTTACTACGGATAGGGGTGCAACTCGGGCTCATGAAACTCGGGTTCATTTCAACCCTAACCCTATTTATAAAACATTAACCCTAACCCTAACCTTAATCCTATTTGTAAAACCTGAACCCTAATCTTATTTTTGAAAATCGGGTTCGGGCTGAGTTTCGGGTTAGAATTTATATTAATGAATTTACATTTTATTTAAAAGTGATAAGTTTAGAATTTCATATGAATAAATAATAATAACAAATTATGTAGGTAAACATAATAATATATAATCAAACTATATATTTTTTAAAAATAGTAATGTAAAGAATATTTCTAGAAAAAAATTTAACATCAAAACTAAGATAAAGAAAAAAAATTAATAAGTGTAAAAACGAATGATAGAAATAAAAGATAAATATAAATGAAATAATATACTTTATTTACAATAAAATTATAATATGCCAAATATGTATTCAAATATAGATATAATAACATAAAATATGAAGAATATAAAGAAATATTGTTTAAATAGTATGTATATAATATATTTTATAATAATATAAAATAGAAAATCGGACTAGGGTTCACTTGAACCCTAACGCTATCATATTTACAAATCGGGTTCCTCGGGTTTTTCGGGCTCATGTTATGAAAAATCAAGTTCCAACCAAAATCGGGTTTGGCGGGCCGGGTTCGGGCTCAACCCGGCCCAAATTGCACCCCTACCTACGTAGTTATGCCACGTGCCTACTGTCCATGGTCTTAAAAAAGCTACCACAGCACATGGCTAACAATGTTACCGGACAACAGTCCCATTCAAACAAGATGCCTCATGGATGTTTCTTTCCAACAGAATTTGTGGGGTCCAAGTGGTGGTGATGGGATATCAGGAATCAATCTCCGTAGTCCATATTCATGTTAGTAGGGTTTAAGATGAAAAGAGAGGCAATAGGCACTTGTTTGGCACGAAGTATCTCCTACATTTTCGGATCCTGTTCAATGCAGTTGGGTGTGCTTAATCTTTTTTTTTATACAATTGTTAATATAAGTGTATTTAACATGTGTATAAATTTTTAGCATTTTTGAAGATATTTAGATTTTTTTTCAGCTTTTTAAAAATCAGCGACATTTTTCTGATTTTTAAAAAGCCAAAAAAAAATCTAAAAATCTTTAAAAATGTTAAAAATTTATACCCATGTTAAATACACTTATATTAACAATTTCATGAAAAAAGTTTTAAAAAAATTAGCAAAATGAGTGAAGTACATGCAGGTGCATTTAACTGGGTTCCAACATTTTCACTTCATTTTTGAGAACCATCACCGTTATAATTTCCCATCGAATGAGTGTCTTCTGTTGTAGTTTCTGACATTAAATCCTGACTCGAAGTGAAAGATAATGACTAGAAAGTTAAATTAATAACTATATATAGCATGTTTTTAAGTCATATAAGCTTAGGTCAACCTGGTCCCCTAATAGGTCTTCCCCTTCGACTTATTTCAAGAGTTGGTGACTATTTATAATTAGGTTCTTTTTATTCAATGCAAATGGGTGGACTAAAATTCGGTGCATCTGGTGTAAAAACTTGTTTTTAAATTTTTTTTATAAAACTGTACGTATTAAATTTTACCATTTTTGAAAATTTGTATATAATTTTTTGAGTTTTTAAAAGTAGGAGTATTTTAGTCATTTAAAATGTCTAAAATACCTCTATTTTTTTAAAAAATAAAAATGTACGAATCTTAAAAAATAGTAAAACTTAATACATATATAAAATATACTTAAATTAACAGTTTTATTAAAAAATTTAAAAAACGAGTTTTTACACTCAAGTGCACTAGATAACAACTCTTATAATTATTACCTTGACACCAACAAAGAGTTCAACCTAATGCATTAGTTCTATCCTAGTTGATAATATATTGATTGTTATCCAATAATCAAATACTTTTTCCTATAAAGACTTCATATTTGAATCCATCCATAACTTTATTGTCTTTCTAGTTAGATCTAGTGTCCATAAGTATTTTACTTCTTAGCCACTTGAGCATTGCCCAAGTGGTAAAATGGTGTTGTTGGGGACACAAGTTCAAACCCCCTCTCCACCGTGGGAGTCTTTAGTCTCTTTTCTTCATATTTGGGAGCATATAGTTTCTTTCTTGGTAATTGTAAGGAATTCTTGAACTTAATTGTAGTATAAAATTGAGATATATGATGTGTGTATACTAATAAAAAAAAGAATTCTACTTCTTATTCTTCATATGTTATAGTATGAATATACCATACCAATTTGGTGTATATACCTTTATATTTTATGGTATGAATATACCAATTTGTTATGTATGTCTTCATAATTCCAAAAAGTTTTTTTTTAAAATAATTTTTTTGTCTCTTTTAAATGTTTTTCCAAGTATATTTAACTCATGTGCTAAGTTTTATAAATTTTCAAATTTGGGTATTTTTTTTAGTTTCAAAAATCAACATTTAGAGTATTTAAGTTAGTTTTCACTAAAAAATGTTGATTTTTAAAATTTAAAAATATATACACATATTTAAAAATTGTACAACTTGGTAACTTTTGAACATTTTCACAATTTTTTAAAACTTTTGAAAAATACACCTTTTAGCTTAAACCAACATAAACTTATCTCAACTCAACACCTTGATTTAAAATACCCATAAGATTTTATCGAGTGTTATCTAACCTATTTCCCATTCCCTGCACTTTCTATCTAAGTTTGACTTCTAAGGCCCTATTCGAAAATGAAAATGGGGGCTCTGATATTTCATAAAATAGTATCATGATTTTTGAGGTGCAATTTGGGCCGGGTTAAGCCTGAACCCAGCATGCCGAATCTAATTTTCAATGGTGTTAAAATTTGCTTTTTTGCAACCTAAGCTCGAAGAACTCGAACCCAATTTGTAAACATAATAAGGTTAGGGTTCGATTGAACCTGAGTCTGATTTTTTCATTTTATATTTATTATAAAATATATTATATACATAATATCTAAATGATATTTCTTTATATTTTATGTATTTTATGTTATTTATATTTATATTTGAATACATGTTTGACATATTGTAATTATATTATGAATAAAGTATATTATTTTCATTTATATTTATTTTTTATTTCTATTATTTACTTTTATGTTCATTATTTTTTTCCTTTATCTTGTTTTTGGTATTAAATTTTTTCTAAAAATATTCTTTATGTCCATATATTTTAAAAATTTGTAGTTTGACTATATATTATTATTATTATTTATATAATTTGTTGTTATTATATATTTATATGAAATTCTAAACTTAGCACTATTAAATAAAATGTAAATGCATCGACTTAAATTCCAATTCAAAATTCAACCCAAGGCCGATTTTCAAAAATAGATTTAGGGTTTAACTTTTACAAATAGGGTCAATGTTTTATAAATAGAGCTAGGATTAAAGCTGAAGTAAACCTGAATTTTATGAGTTCAAGTTGGACACATGATGACGATGCTCCGAGATTTTAAAAAGTAGGACCATGCTGACGAAGCCCTATTTTTTTATCATCTGGTTATCAATTTATGAGAAGGACAAATTTTGGCTCACTTTAAAAATAAATAAAATAAAAATGCAAATGATTGGTCCATTTGAAAATTTGAATTACACTTTGTTATATTTCCTTTATGTGATATGCCTCTGTTATTAAAAAATATATGCATATACTTTTTTTTTAATCTTATTTTCACTTTCTTTCAAAATTTTCACAATATTTCGGTCAATTATATTCTAATTTATTTAGGCTTTCCCCAAATATATCTACTATGTTTGAATTTAATATCAAATAAACTTGCAACGTTTCTAAAATCTCAAATATACTATGTTTATGAAGAATCCCAAAAATACTCATTTTGTAAAAAAGTCGTTGGTTGAATTTTTGTAAATGTTAAAAATGTAAATTAATAAAAGATGAAATGAAATAGAAATGAAATGAAATTAAGGTTATCTAAATTTAGAGTTCATGAGAATTAAGATATCAGTGATTTATGATATTCAATTTTATCATCTTATTCTAAATTTGATGGGCATATTTGTAATTTCAAATATTAGGTAATGACGTTAACTCATGGATGAGTATTTTTTGAATTAAATGCAAATATATAGTGAGTATATTTGAGATTTTTATAAACGTTTTGGGTATATTTAGGATTAGAATAAGGCGTAATGAGTATATTCGGAAAAAATCAAATTAATTTTTAAAGTTATATTTTGTAATATTAATATATTAGTTTGATATAAATGAGATTTTAGAGTAAATAAGTACTAAAAATATTGAAAATTTCAAAATTATCCTAAAAATTTAATTCAAGTTATTGGTTCAAGATGCAAATAGAGTGAATGTTTAGGAAGTAAAAAAATTTTCAGATGAAAATTTTTTTAATTGAAAAAATAATATAATACAACAAGGGCAATGATAAGTAATAAAGAGAATAAAGTGAAAATAGATAGATTAATTGTATGAATAATTATATATAAATAATTGAAATGTGGAATGATTATATAGAAAATAATGAAGAAATAATTAAAATAGAGTAGTTGTGGAGAATCAAAAGTTTTACATTGAAATTTTTTTGTAATTAACTAACATGCCTAGGATTTTTTAATGAGATATACTTCGTCAACTTGTTTCAACAAATTGGTTTTTACTATGATTAATAATACTTTTAACTTTGTGTTCAATAGATATATAAATTATGAAAATCATGCTCCTCATTTTCAACTGAAGCCACTTAACCGACACTAACCAGATATTTAATATGAGGCTTATTGAAATAAGATGAGGGTCAAGTTAATTTTTTGGAATTTAGTATAAAATATAAGATAAAACATAAAGTGCCACCAGCCTTGTGGGACATGTACACCACACTTACGAGGTTCGAAAATAAAATAATTAAAAAGATATGAAAAATGATTAAAATACAGAAATAAAAATAAAATAAATAAAATAATCAGGTGTTTAATTTTACATTTGCATTTTTTTTCTTTTACATTCTAATCTAAACAAGCACACCATTTACTTTATATAGTTCAATAAAGATAGTCTTGCATTGATGTTCGAAGATGGGCCACCAACTGCCTTATCACTTGCAGTCATGCATCCTTCTCTCTCCCCAGTTCCAACTTGAGGCAGCCGGGTCGATATCTGGGGTCCTCTGTGGAATTCGGAAATATCTTCCTCTTGTTTAACAGGTCGCCATAGAATACAAGCCATTCATCCAATTGACTAATTGAGCCCGTGCGCTGGTTCGAGTTGAGGTCGGAGTTACTTGAAAGTGGTGTAACCGGGTCGAGTTATGCAGAGTTTGACGCTAACACAAACTCTAATCCATTAAAAATTTTAATTTCATTTCATTCTAAAGCTATTTACAATGATCTCAACTCTTACCCTAATCTATTCGACATAAACGGATCGGTTTGTGGACTGCTAACTAGGTAAAACGGTTTGCTAACGAGTTGAAAATAGGTTGAATAAAAAAAAATAGAAGTGACAAACTATTTAAAATATAATCGTCAATAATTAACAAAGGCTTCTAATGCCAATGATTTACTTGAATTTTAAAATGCATTTTATATTTATTTTTAATTAAAACATTAATTCCATTGTCAATTATTATACATAACTTGTAAAATAAACATCAATAAAATATTAATTATTTTATTTTATTAATTACAAACTGTTAATAAGATTAACGGGTTAAACAAGTTGGATAATTAGGTTGACAAGTTGACAAATTTTAAATCCATTAATTTGAAAAGTTACACCTCTATGAAACTCTATTTTTTTGCAAACCTATCTATTTTATCCACTTTAAAATTGATGGAAAATCCACTTCATCAATTATATTCAACATCATTTATTATCATATAACTTTATCATTAGTTTAGTATCATTATGCTCAACTCCTAAAAAAAAAACTGTGATATTGTATACTCGGGCGCATTTAGCTCTGGTGAATCTAGTGCAAAAACTCTTTTCAATTTTTTTTGAAATTTTTTCTCACAACTATTAATCTAGAATATTTAACTTATGTATCAAGTTTTACTATTTTTGAAAATTTGTAAATATTTTTTGATTTTTTAAAAAATGACTAAAATGCTTCTATTTTAAAAAAATCCAAAAAAATCTACAAATCTCTAAAAATAGTAAAACTTATCTTACATCTTAATACACTTAGAATAACAATTTTATGAAAAAATTTCAAAAATAGGGGTTAAATATACTCGAATGCATCGAATCTAAGTGCACCTTGGTGCATTTAATCATCTTTTGTCTGTAAATGCGTAAACTCAATATAATAATTTGATACTAAATATTAATCTGAGAATTATATTTTCAATATTTAAATTGTCTAAAATATCATTAGTGTCGAGAAATGATTTTTTTAATTGTATATATATATACACACAAAGCCATATGTTATTACAAATTAGTACATGTATAATTCTTACAACATAAAGAAACCAAATACTATCTCCACCATTGGGGGAAATTAATGCCCCACAGGGGGGAGGGGGGCAGACGTCTAAACCTCAATGTATGAGCATTATGCCCCTTGTAGTTACCATGGTGCCGTAAACTGTGAAACTGTGGAGACATGATTTTATAAAGTATTGTTATGTTTCAATGCATATGCGAATAAATCTATTCATCTTTTATAGTTTACACATGAATGTATATTTTTAAGCAAATATAGTTCATGCACGTAATTGATTTAGATAAAACTTAACTTCCTAGTTAAATACTAAATATAATATATAGTTTACACATGAATGTATATTTTTAAGTAAATATAGCTCATGCACATAATTGATTTAGATAAAACTTAACTTCCTAGTTAAATATTAAATATAACAGATAGAGTGAATTTTCTACAAATTATCACGGAAAAAAATTTAATAAAATCACATAAATAGGTTTGCGTGTTAGAAAAATTTTAACCTTAACCTACCCAGATAAGATTCAGTATCCAGTAAAAAAAAAATGATTTAGTCCGCCCTTGAGAACTGACCCTAAGTACACCACTGCTGGCAACTCAGTCAAAATTTTCAACATTAATTTATGGCTCAGAGTTTTGATTTAAGATCAATGGGGTCATGTATGATAAAAATAATGATTAGGAGTAAAAATAAAAATAAAATAAATTAGATGACTATATTAAAATAAAAAATATTTAGAATGTAGACTTAATAATAGAAAAATAGGAACTAAGTAATTAAAATGTTATATCATATTAAAGGAGTGGTAGGTGAGAATTTTTCTTTTTTCTTTATAACGGAATAGATTCTTAAATTTTCTATTTTAAACTAAAATTGGAAAAGATTTAAAATTATTGAGTATACCAAATACATAACATAAAAATATGATACATGAATTTTATGATACATTATAGTGGATAAAAATAATGAAATTTAGGTGGGACTAGAAGTGAGTAAGAAGAAAAACCTAAAACGTTCTTTTTGTTCCATTTCTCATTTGTTAAAAGGAAAAAAAGTTTTCTCCTACCTCTTAAGTACCATTTGATATGATTTTAATCATTTAACTATTTTTTTAATCATTAACTTTACATTTTAATTCTTTTTCACGTTTTTTACAATTAACTAATCTATTCGTTTGGTAAAAGGTAAAAAAGCAGCAAGAATTATGAATTTTTTTCAAAATAAGAGAATAATACAATATAATAAAAGCAATGATTAGGATCAAAGAGAATTAAAGATAAAATACAGAGGATAGTTGTATAAAAATACAAAAATATTATAATGAAGAAATAATAATAAAAAAGATAATTAAATAGTTAAAATGCTGAATTATATTAGGTTGAAGTGATATATCCTTTATCCTTATTTTGTTCTCTATTCATTATTTTTATTATATCGCATTGCATTTTCACTTTTCATATATTTCTATAATTTTTTACTCACTTTTTGGACCTCTTACCAACGCATCCTGACAAAAACAGATTAGAAGAATTGTTGTTTTTAGATTTAAGAAAGGATTTTTATCTAAATTACTTATAATATTTATCCGTGTTATTTATAACATCAAAAACATTTTGATCAGAACTTTACATGTATAAATATTTGAGAGTAAACAGTTAAAATTTGGAAATAAGTTACATATTTATTTTAGAATTTTAGAAATATTTGATTTTAATATCATAAATATATACATATATAAACAGGAATGAATATTACTAATGATTTAGATCAGGAAAAACTTTTTTAAAACTTAAAAAGAAATTGAAATGTTTGTCTTTAATCACTCCCCAAAGCAAGGTTTGGATGGACAACCCAATTAAATTTGATCATTATTTGAAAAAGATCAAAATATGGAATAAACTGTAGAGGGTTGGGTAACGATACACATATAGAATGATCTCGGTAGTTGGTGCTAAGTAAATGTTTAGTTTAGCTAATTTCGAAAAATTTATTTATAATATTTTTTTGCTTATCTCTTTATAACTTGTTTATCTAATTGTATTTAACATAGAAACCAAATTTTACTATTTTTGGATATGTGTATATATTTTTTTAGATTTGTAAAGATCTATGTGTATATGTATCTAAAATATTTCTATTTTTAAAAATCTAAAAAAATATATACACATATTTAAAAATGATAAAATTTGGTTTATATGTTAAATACACTTAGATAAAAACTGTATGAAGAAAAAATCAAAAATATATTATAAACGGATTTTTTGAGATGAGCTAAGCGGAACATTTGCTTAGCTCAGATTAATAGGATAACTCCTTTGTATGTATTTAATATTTTTTTATGTTAGTTTTTGTTTTCTTTCATTTTATGTAGACTCCCCTGTATTTATTTTATATACCAAAATTTAACGATTTTGAATTTTTATATATTTTATACAATTTTAAAAATTAAAATTTTTGACGTTTCCCACTTGTCAATAGTTTGAGATAGGTGAAAATTTTATATTTTTGAAAATTTATAACAAAAATATATAAAAATCCAAAACTGATAAAATTTGGCAGATGAATTAAATATACTTGGGAGACACATAAAAATAAAAATAAAATTCTATTAAAAAGATATGAAATACACAACATTATTAGGATTATTATCCGTAGAGGGTCACGCATGCGAGGCGAGAGAGAGAGAGGAGAGAGAGAGAGAGAGAGTTGGCTTTTGGTGCAACTTGGTGAAATATCCTCGAGGACGACGGCTGGCTTCCAAAATATCTCCGTAATTTTGCATCCAAGCAAGCATTTTTCCGAACGTCTGCTGTGCTCGGCGCCCTATTTCCTCTTCCTATATATACTCCCTCTTCCTCTATCTCATTTCCCTCTCTTATCTCCCTTCTCCGTGGCGATGGCTTCTGCCGCTTCCTCTCTAGTCCTCCCTACTCTCTATCCGAGAACCCTTATCCTCCCAAGGGCCTCGTTTTCTCTTTCCTTTCCTTCCTTCAAAGACCACAGACTAATCTCTTTCTCTACCTCTCGTTCCCTCTCTTTGAAGCCTCCGTCGCCTGCTTTCCTCCGTAGGGTCTCCGTCTCGTCCGAATACCTGCAGCAGCGTGAAGAAGATGAAGAAGAGGCGGGAATAGGGAGCGAGGGTGAAGAAGAGTTGGTGGATTTTCCCCCCGAGCTGAAGCTCTTTGTGGGGAATTTGCCTTACAGTGTCGACAGCGCCCAGCTCGCTGGGTTGTTTGTGCGGGCCGGTGCTGTCGAGAAGGTCGAGGTGGGTTATAACGGTTAGAGCTTTTTTTTGTCTCGTTTCTCTCTTTTTGGGTAGTGATATCTTTTTGTTTGAGCTCTGAAGTTTCTGCCTTATCTCACTGCTATGCATCTTGCATGGCCGGTCTTCTCCATCTTGATAATTGCTACTACACATCAACTGTAGTTAGGAATAGATGGGCATTAAATGGAGCTTCTTTAGAATTCTGGCGCATTCTATCCTTATCAGGCATGCCAAGCCTTGTGATATGTAAATATGTTCCCTTGAAGAATTGGTTTAGACTACATGGGAACTTTGATTGATATTTAAAATCTTATGTGTGATATTTTTCCATGTTAACAGGCCTATTACCTAAAAATCAATGGGAAATATTGACTATGTGGTCCACGTGGAATGAGAAGCTTGGAATTATCACATTTTAATTTTGATGGTGACTATAATGTTTTGTGGCGTGGCCTATGTTTGGCTTGGATTTGACAAACAGAACTCTGGTTAGTAGTGTGGTCTCGAGAAAACACTTTGCATTGAACTATTCACACGGTAATTCTTGTTTCAGAAAACCAAATCTTTAAGATAGTTTTGTTTTCACCGCAGCTAGTCTTTTTTTTTTTTTAAAAAAAATAAAATAAAAAACTATATATATATATATCTATGTTGTCATCACTGGTAGAGTACTTGCAATCTGTACGAGCTGATGCCTGCTACCTTTATCAGTTACCTGGAAACATTTTACTGTGTACAGTTCAGGTGCTTGGAAGCATATGTGGTTTTAAATTTTAATATCTTTTTTCTTCTCTTGTTTAATTCAACAATAGGTCATTTATGACAAACAAACTGGTAGAAGCAGAGGCTTTGGGTTTGTAACGATGTCTACTGTCCAGGAAGTTGAAACGGCTGCTCAACAGTTCAATGGCTATGTAAGTTTTCTTATGGATTCAGTTTTATTTTGTACTTTAACTTCGTTATTTGTTTATGGCATCCTGTTTGGTTGATTGATAATTCCATATCAGACAATGCTTACATTTTTTTTAGCAGATTTAACATGTCGCTTTGTTTCATTCCTTGTTCTTATTTTTCATCTCTTTTCTAACATTTGTAAAACTTCTAACATTTCTATATTTGCTATCTACAAGTTTGTTCCATATTGTTTGTCTGAACTTGGGTGCTTACAAGACAAGTGTTTATAATGGCCTGATAGGAACTAGAAGGAAGACCACTGAGGGTGAATGCTGGACCTCCCCCACCGCGCAGGGATGAGGGTCAGTTCTGGAGTGGAGGCAGTTCTGGACCTTCTTTTGGTGCCAACCGGAGTGGAGGCAGTTCTGGACCTTCTTTTGGTGCCAACCGGAGTGGAGGCAGTTCTGAACCTTCTTTTGGTGCCAACCGGCTATTTGTGGGCAATCTTTCGTGGGGTGTTGATGATGTTACTCTGGAGTCCCTGTTCAGCGAACAAGGAAAGGTTCTAGAGGCCAAAGTGGTGTATGATAGAGAAAGTGGCAGATCGAGAGGCTTTGGCTTTGTCACCTACGGCACTGCTGAGGAGGTTGACTCTGCAATTTCTTCTCTTGATGGAGTGGTAAGCATATTAACCAAATGTGTCCTTTGTGATGGTATACAATGTTTGATGATTTGGCAATGGCAAGCCTTTCCCATTTGCAAATTGAAAAAATCAAGTTTACTTCCAACCTTTGGGTTATCGAAATCAAATTCTTTGCCAGTATTGTTTGTTTCATTGCTGTGTCATCAAGATTCTTCTGTTGATTGTTTGGTGTTGGTAGACATAGTTAACCAGGGATCATTGTCGTTATAAGTACTGTGTATTCTCTTTGTGCTATTTCTTTCAAAGCACAAAAGGCTCTTGAATTTTCACTTTTTATTCCAATTTTCTGTTCCACTTCTTTGTTCTTGCATCAATTTATAATATTTTCTTCTGTGTGTAGGACTTGAAGGGCAGACCAATCCGAGTGACAGCTGCAGAAGCAAAGCCAAGGCGTCAGTTTTAATCCTTTTTTTTTTTTTTTTTCCAACTTTCTTTCCGCCAAGAAAATACCTCTGGCATGGCAATTCCAAATCCTTGCCTCTGAGGATTTTTCACTTGAATCAGCGTGTGGTGTCAAGGCCAAGAACATGATAGTTTGTAGGACTTCACGTTCCATACATTAAGGAAACAACTTACAATGTCTTGCTGCTTACTTTACAAGAAAATGCCAAGCTTCCATTATCGCTGATGATGTTCTTGATCAAAATCTGCATGAATTTTGGAGGCTGAAGAATTCAGTTGGGAGCGGGGACTGTTTGAGTAACTGGACTTAATATTCTTTCTTTTTTCTGCCTCTGGCTGATCAGATGAAGCCGTTCCCATTTCATGCGGATTTCATCATGTGATTTATTTCTTCTACGAATGTTGAGGGAGATCTTATCAGCAGCTCAGCCTCTGTTTTCCTTTCTTTTTCCCTACTTTTGTTGGTGGTTATTGGGTTACCCTACAAGCCTTCGCTGGCGTCACTGGTGTTCTTCGTATTGCAGAGATGCAAGAAAGAACTAAGTCTAAAAAGTTTAGTTGACACTGCCCTGATCCCTTTTTTAGAAAAAAAAGGGTCTTATCCTATCCTGTTTGACTCCTAGATCGGGTCAAGTTTAATCGGATACTATCCATGGCCAACACCCATTTCTTGACACGAGGATGATAATTAAAAAGTTCAATTTACATGTAAGAAAATTAGTGAATTATTTATATAAATGACTTACAGAAATGGAAGGGATTGAAACTACTATAACAAATATAACCTTAAAACAATTAAAGTAATAATAAGAAGAAAAAACTTAATTTTCTTCTTATTCGGGTACTAATCATCGTCAACACCCACTTTTTGACACAAGGATGATAATTAAAAAGTTCAATTTACATGTAAGAAAATTAGTAAGTTATTTGTATATATTGATTTACAGAAATGGAAGGGATTGAAACTACTACAACAAATATAACCTTAAAACAATTAAAATACCAATAAGAAGGAAAAACGTAATCACCAATAGTAAATAATTAATGCATTCCACGCTTATGATGTGGTTACCCTTTTTAGGCAGGTTTGGTGTACCCGTAACCGCAGTATAGAACCTAGCTTGGCCTAATTTTAACTTGGTAAATGACCATCTACGACCGATTGGATGTGCTTGCTATTAAATCTATCAGGATGTGTTACTACCGGGCTATACCCTGGCAAGCCAAAAAAATATTTTGTGTATGTCCAAAAATGACAAATCTTGTTTTGTAGATAATATATATATCTAGATTTATAATTTCAAAAATTAAAAACTGTAAAAAAAATGCAAAAAACAGGGATTGTGGGACGAGATGATCATGACCCAATGAACTTTTAACTAGAGTAATGTGTAAATACGCGACCCATATACCAGGGATTTGATAGTCACCTGGGTACTTTAACCTTTTTTTTTTTATACAAGTGTTAATCAAAGTGTATTTAACACGTGCATTAATTTTTATCATTTTTGAGTGTTCTATATATTTATGTTTGATTTTTGAAAATCAATGACATTTTAACAATTTTAAATTACTTAAAATGCTACTTATTTTCAAAAATAAAAAATAAATATCTAAAATACTCCAAAAATGGTAAAATTGATATACATATTAAATACACTTAAATTAACGGTCGTATAAAAAATTTTAAAAAAAAATAAATTAATAAAAGGTTAAATGCACCCGGGTGCAATGAGGCGAAGAACAACAGATCCGCGACCTTCGCTTATGGAATTTCACATTACTCGCAAGATTTATGAGCCTCAAGTCGACAATAAAAGCTCTTTTATACCCAGTTGCATTTGTCTGACCGGGTCCCTGGTCTAGAACACCTTGGGAAATCAACTGCGTTTGATATGATCACTCCAAACAACCTGAGGTTCAAAGGTCAAGGTGCCAAACTCAAGGAAGCCTTCATGAGCAGAAGTATCCAGCTCTAAATCCATTTGCAAGATTCAAGTTGTTTTGGTTGGCAAGGGATGTATGAGTCCGTTGTTAGATTTGATATTCTAAAAATTGAATGAAGTATGTTCTTGCAATGGAATCGTTGATGAATGATTTTCCCGCAGCAGAAGGGTCACCTAATCACCAGAGAATCATCTCCATTTCATTCCATACAAGACCAATTCACCTAGGCAGACCAATCTGCCCGAAGTTAGTCTTGCAACATGTTATTCCGTGCTTGTCTTGAACATGATTTCTGCTAAATATAATTGCTAAGAACGTTGCTCCCGGTAGATAAAGTGGAATCTCTTGGGTCTTGAAGAGAATTCAGAACTAACTTGAATAGTGTTAGAATTGAGATCAATTTGCAAGCACACTAGAACACAGTGAGATAACGTGTAAGCATATCAGAACATAGTGAGATAACATGGATTGGCTCCAAGCCTACTCCACCAGAGAAAAAAGTAATTAATTAATCACCAAACTAATTATAACTTTCCTCCCATAGGCAACAGACTGCCTCTCTCAGAAAATCTCTCACACTGAAACTCTTTAAACTCTCTATACGATATCCCATAAAATCCTATAGACCACATGTCTATTTATAACTCCCATATACAACTTTGCGTAATCCATACGTAAACCTAGGCTCACTCAACTAAGATACGCAGAATACAAGACACACCTAACAAATCTCCACCTTGTCTTAAATTGTGCGCACAACAAGCCATGCTCGAACGTGCATGGTCTGTCACACCCTTCCTAGGTGTCGGGGGTGTCGGGTACAACTTACCTCTACATCACGATCTTCAATGACCTCATAGGAACCCCACCTGTTTGCACACTCCCTAGAAGTCTATAGAGACTTCCAGTCTTTTGACCTTTCATCACAACCGTAGCTCCCTTTGTGCAAAATGTTGAAAAAAAAATTTAGGTTGATTGGTCAAAATCCACTAATGACATCCTATGTAGCGAGGGTAGACTTTTTGACTAACTAGGTTGGATAAGTAATAACGGGCCTTGCCTAATTATTATTTAAATATACCGCAGGATATATTTATATTTTCATTTTTGAACGTTATTTCAGCAACCTGTGTAGCTTTGTTGGCATACAGGTGTTCCAAGTGGTCTTAGAGGTCTAGGGTTTGAGTAAGAGATTTCATAGGAAATTTTTTTTTGCACTTTTGCCTCCCAAGGCATGTGGGCTCCATAGGATAAGATAGGATGAGATAAAAACTCTACTAGATAAAAATTGGTTAAGATAGAATTTAAGTTTAAATCAAACTTTGTCTCTATCTCTTTATCTTTCAGAAGTTACGAGACTTTTTATAAAAAGAGTTTGAGAGTTGATGAATTTAGATATAGAGCATCCGTTGGGGGGAGAATTTTTAAGAAAGTAGGGTTGCGTGATGAGAAAACTTTTATAAGGCAAGTGAGATTTTACTTTAAAATTGATTTTGGTCCAATGGTTATATACACTATTTAATATATTATAATAATTTTCGTGCAATTAATTATGTGGTTTCAATTAATTGTACGTATGATTTTTTTTAATTCTATGGCATAATGGGGGTTAATTATGTTTGGAATTTTAGGTCGAAATTGTGATTTTTAATGCTTATATACATATGGGTTACTATATATAAATACATACGTGCGGTTAGCAACATCAAAATTTTTTTCTCATATGAATATGCAGAAATAGCTTTACATAATGCGGAAATTTGATTTCAAATGGAACACGTATTTTATTTTAAATGGATTGACGTAAAGCATCTGGCGGGATGCTTAAGTTTGGACTGCGATCTCCAGCACTCGGGTGCACTAAACTTCAGTGCACCCGGGTGCATTAAACCTATTTTAACTCATTTTTTTGAATTTTTTTGTAAAAGTGTTAATCTAAGTTTATTTAACATGTGTATCAATTTTTATTATTTTTGAAGTATTTTAGATATTTATTTTTTATTTTTGAAAATTAGTGAAATTTTAGATAATTTAAAATGGTAAAAATTAATCTACATATTAAAAACATTTAGATTAACACTTACATAATTTTTTTTTTAAAAAAGGGTTAATGCTCCTGAGTGCACTGAAGGTCAGTGCACCTGGGTGCAGGAAATTGCTGACCCCTTTAAGTTTTTCGGTTTCATGCTGTTATTGGCAACAACATGTTTGTTACTTTAAGATGGATAAAATGAAATTGTCAGGAGCTAAGGACATCCATGCTTCATCAGTAAACAAAATCTATATTTAATTATTTATTTTGGGTGGCATGTTATGGAAAGGCGGATTGATCAGATATGTAACAAAAATTTTCTTTTCTCATACTGATCCATATTTCATCTGACGTTCTTGTCATTTTTTTTGGGTTTTACAAATAATCTATTTTGGGAATTTTTGCAGGAAAGGACTATGTTATAATACTAGTGGATGATAAATTACATTTGGATCACTATGCCTTTTTTTTATTTATGCTAATAGTTGGATAGACTTAATATTACAGGGAGCCTAGGACAGAAAGATAAGCTAAGAAGACCTAGCGATGATATGACAAATTAATTGCCCTCCAACACATTTTATTAGAGATTGACCATTTTAACTCCGATTTATATGATTAAATAGTCCAATTTTATATTTTTAATATTTCTGGACTCAGTGGAAGGGTTTAATTTTTGCATTTGAGGCCTAATTTTTAAGATATTAAATTAAATGCTTACTTTATCATTTAATTAAGTTTTATTTGGGTTATTATCCATTTTCAAATAATTTTCTATTTTCTAGTCATGTTGAGACTAACCCATTATTTTTACAAGTATACCAAATCAAGTGAGACACTAGCATTTTGGATTTACGTGAAAATTTTCAAGAATAATTATTTCTATTTATTTATTTCAAAGGCATGTATTACGAATAATAGACTTGTAAAAATTTCTTTTTCTTTGTGCCTTGATGTAATAATGGGAACATGAGTGGTGGAAGTGGAATTTCGAAATATTTATGAAATTATAATAATTAATTTCGCTATAAATGTGTGATTGATCTTGAAAAATTGCATTAAATACACGATCAGGATCACTTTTCTAGACCGGTATGTTACACTTTGACACCTTGAGAACTCCACCTCCAGCTGAAATCTAGAAACCTCTAAAATCTAATGTTCCTAATGAAATCAAATTCATCCACAAATCAGGAACATGCCTCACATCAGTCAACGTCCGTACAACTCCATCAAACATGCGAATCTGTGTTGTACCAATGCCAGCAACTCTGCTTCTTACCTTATTTGCCATCCTTACAGTACCACAATTACATTTCTTATACGAACTGAATTGTTCCTTAGCTGCACACATATGAAAGGAACATCCTAAATCCAAGATCCAATCATCACTACTTATAGTTGCTTCTGCTGTAAGCAACACATTACTATTCGAATCGACAACTATTGAAGAATAATCAGATGATTTTTCATTTGTCTTCTCTTTCCCCTTCTCCTTTTCTTTCTCTTTCTCTTTCCTCTGTCTCTCCTTCCATTTATAACAGACTCTCTTCATGTGACCATTCTTGTCGCATTCCCAACACTCAATATTTTTACTTTATTTGGATGAACTTATGGATCTACTAGGACTATTTGATCCATGTTGCCGACCACCAGCCACAGCCAAAGTACTCTCACTACCTAACGATCCATTATCGTTGTTCTTTCTTTGAGTTTCATTCATCAGTAGAGAAGCAACAATGTCATCAAGCTCCAAGGTATCTTTTCCGAACAACAACGTCGCCACAATGTGATCAAACGAATCAGGTAATGAGACCGACAAAAGTAATCCTTTGTCCTCTTCTTTAATTTTCTCCCCCAGAGCAGTTAAATCTGTTGTGATTCTATTAAATTCATCCAAGTGCTTCCCAAGATCTCTAGGCTCTTCAAATTTCAATGCATATAATTTTTTTTAGATATAATCTATTATTTAAAGATTTAGATTTATACATAGTCTCCAATTTTGTCAAATTTCTTCAGGATCTGTCAAATTGATGACCTCCCGAAGAGTATTATCTGCAAGAAAATTCTGAATTGTACTAGTTGCTAAATCTCTCATAGTTTACCATTCATCATCGCTCATCTTCTCAGGCTTCTCAGATTCTTTCTTCTTTGAATGTCCCTTCTTGAGTCAGAATATTCTTTACCCGTTGCTGCTATAGGGTAAAATTATTCTGCTCATTAAATGACTCCATCGCAAAGCTGGTCCCCTTTATACTCATCATATTTGAAATTCTTCAAATGAACTTTTCTAAATAAGCTGAATTTGCTAATCTAAACCGTAAAATTATTCTGCCCATTAAATGGCTCCATTGCAAAGCTAGTCCCCTTTATACTCGCCATATTTGAAATTCTTCAAATGAACTTTTCTAAATAAGCTGATTTTGCCAATCTAAACCGACCCCGTGATTCAAAGTAACTCAAAATGTACAAAACGACTCTTGAATCACCCAAATCAGACACCGAGGTCACCCGATATGAGAGAAACAAAAATCTACCCCTTTTTAATAAATACTTCTGTTTGTCGCGATGTACAATCTCCAGTACATCACCTTCCAAAACTAAACAACTTCCAGCCCCAGCAGCCGCACAAACCACCTCAATACACCATCGTCGTCCGTCCGAGCACTGGTGGATGCTTTCCTGCCAAGATCTGATACTTCCTGTGCCGTTTATCCTCCGGTCGCCGGAGATCTGAGACGAAAACTGCTGCCGCCCTTCTTTTTCTTCGCTGCCGATTGCCGCTAAATGCGGCCTTCTCCTTGTTTTTCCTTCTTCGTTGCCGACAGTAAGTCGTTGCCGCCTACTCGCTGCTTTCCTTTCTCTGCCAGAAGCGCACGCTACTGCTGATCGCTGCCATCACTGTGACACGCTACCGTGGGTTGCTGCTTGTTGCAAGCATCTGTTCACCTGCTTAGACGCTGCAAGCCACCACTAGAAAATTTTGCGCGATCAAACAGTCACGATCCAGACGTCTAATCTGCTTGCAAAATCTCACGCTCTCATCTCTTCCAAAAATCGAAGAATCCCCTTTCACGAATTGCAAATCTTGCTCTGATACCAATTTGTTAGGGTTGAGATCAATTTGCGAGCACTCCAGAACACAATAAGATAACGTGGAAGCACACCAAAACACAATGAGATAACGTGGATCCACTACAAGCTTACTCCACCAAAGAAAATAGTAATTAATTAATCACTAAACTAATTACGACTTTCCTCCCACAGGCAACAGACTGCCTCTCTTAGAGAATCTCTCACACTGGGACTCTCTAAACTCTCTCTGATCTCCTCTAAAATCCTATAAACCACATGTCTATTTACGTAACCCATACGCAAACTCAGACCCATTCAACTAAGATATGTAGAACACAAGACACACCCAACAAAAAGTGACGAATTCTTTCACATAGCATGCAAAATTCAATTCCCTTAATCCTCTTATAAATCAAGTCATTGAGACAAGACAAGGGTCATTCAGCATCAATTAGCTAGATATCACAAGCTTATGCCATTTCGATTTTGTACCATAGTAGTAGAGCTTCTAAGGATCAATTCCATGTAGCACATCAAGCTCTGTATCTTACAGCATATATCAAAGATGGTGGGTTATAGAAGTACTTGTGCATCAAGCTTGCACGCCAAGCATACAATGGGGTACTGCTATAGACTATAGTGATTTATGTGCTCAAACACTCCAGAGAGGTAGAAACGACAAGAATAGGCTAGTGTGTCTTTGCCTAGCTTGTTCAAGAGATCAACTATCTCTTCATCATTGCCCAGCCAATTATTAATAATTCCATGATGGGGAGTTATAGAAGTACTTGTGCATCAAGCTTGCATGCCAAGAATATCATGGGGTACGCATAGTGATTTATGTGCTCAAACACTGCAGAGAGGTAGAAACAATGAGAATGGACTGGTATGTCTCTCCCTAGCTTGTTGAAGAGAATATACTGTTACCACCCGATCATGAGCATGCTCAATTGTGAGTAGGGGTGGGAATCGGGCAAGTTGTATCGGGTAAGGGTTTGCCCAACCCTGACTCTCTTTTTTAATAATTGAATTTGACCATCTTTTTATAACGAGTTCGGGCTATGTCGGTTTGACCTTCAATTTTTTGTAATAGGTTCAAAGACAAATTTTGAGTTGGTAAAAAACTGGTTTTAAGCCAGTGGGTCGGGTAAAAAATACGGGTAAAATAAGATGATTTTGAAAATTTATATACCTATTAAATATAAAAATACAATTATACTAAATTTAAATATTATATGCTTTAGTATTTCACTAATTATTAAAAACACATAATTAAGGAAACAAAACATGAGAAAATATAGTATCGATTTATTAAAATAGGTTAATATACAATTATAAATAAAAGTTATATATGTACGAATTCTTCTTATTGATTTTTATATTGCTTTCTGAATAAACTGATTCTTTTATTGTTAATAGAGTTGATTATAAAAAAATGAAAATTTTGACAGAAAATAATAATAATATTTAAACATAAGCTTATAATTTTAATAAATTAATACACGTAGGGTGAGTCGGACTCTTTGGGTTGGGATATGCTCATTCCGATTTTATTTTTGAATTCGGGTCGAAATTCCTTATCTATCTCTATACTGAGTCAAAAATATATTAATTTTACTAGGTTAAAAACAGATCGAATCAAGATCAAGTCATGGGTCGACCGGTCTGAGTTCCCACCTAGGGGTGCAACTTGGGCCGGGTTCGGCCCGAACCCGAAAAAATGCAGTGTTGAAACTCTGATATTTTCAACCCGAACCCGAATTCAAATAGGTCTTGGTTTCGGGTTCAGGCAAGCCCGAACCCTGTAAACCCGAACCCGAATTTGCATTTATATAAAATATATAATTTATATTATAATAATAACATATTACTCATGGATGGATGATGGACAGCAGGAGTACGGCATGGCAGGCATGGACAGCTCATCGCCGAGACAATCTAACGTCTTAAGTGATTTCAACAAAATACTTATTCCCAAGTTACATTACGATACAGGTCCAATAGTTTTTTTTTTTAAAAAATTACTCTTCACGCCTTTTCTACTAAAGCTTTTTGACCAACGAAATCCTATGATACTAAATATTAAATTTTTTTGAGATCTTTTTTTCCAACGGAAAAATTTATGAGAACTTTAAAATTATAGTTGTAAAATAAGCTTAAAACAATAGAGGAGTAAAAAAATACAATTAATGATTACTAATATAATTTTATTGACAACGTTTACACATAATTCATATTCTACTTGATACAAAGAGAATGCTCAAAATAGGTTTCTTTCTTTCTACTTTTAAGCGGTATTTGAATTTTTCTTAATTTCATACAATAAATTATTTTTTAAACTTTTTTATATAATAGATTTGTGATAAAAAAATTATATATAAGATGAGTAATAAAGACATATTAATAGAAGATGTCAACCCGAAACTCAACCCGAAATTCAACCCGAGCCCGAATTTCAAAAATAAGGTTAGGGTTGAGATTTACAAATAGGATTAAGATTAGGATTAAAGTTAAAGTTTTATAAATAGAATTAAAATTAGGGTTGAGATGAATCCGAGTTTCATAAGTTGCATGCCCAATTCTCACCCGTAGTTGTTTGGCGAGTGCTCGTAATAAGCGGGTAACACTCGCGGGGTCACTGGTGCATTAATTGTGTATTGGTGTTTGGTAACGTAAAACATCGTACGTTTTTGTTGTGTTTTTTTTCTTTTTTTTTATTTTTTTTTATTTTATTACCGAACAGCCGTGGTAAGTTTTGGCTAGCGTGAAAATTCAAACACATTAAACGCATCGTATGAACCAGCAGCAACCAAAAGGCAATGCATTGAATGCCATTAATTTCTTTTGAGAATGCCAGCTAGAAGCAAGCAACAGCTGTCCAGGCATACGGAAATTGCCCACAAACTCAAATTTACATATTTCAATTTTTTTTTAAAAAAATTTAATTTATAAACATAAAATGAGATGACAGCCCCCTTGAAAGACAGCCTGCAGGGGTGAAATGATGACATTTTCACAAATGCACTTAGCGATGAAAAGTTTTACACTCGAGGGGGAGTTTTAGCCCAATATGTGTATCAAGAAAGAAGCGGCTAAAGAAGCCACACAACTTCAAGGCTGGAGCGATGTATGCTACCAAACCCGGAGCCTGATCGCCTGCTCTCGGGAGCAGGCAGCGTTCCCTGCTCCCGGGAGCTTATATTTATTTTTTTAAAATTTTTTTTGAAAATTTTTCCTAAACAGTGTTAATTTATGTTTATTTAACATGTGTATAAGTTTTTACTATTTTTGGAGTATTTTAGATATTTATTTTTAATTTTTGAAAATCAGTGGCATTTTAGTAATTTAAAATTACTTAAAATGCCACTGATTTTCAAAAATTAAAAATAAATATCTAAAATACTCCAAAAATAGTAAAAATTTATACACATGTTAAATAAACTTGGATTAACATTTTTATAAAAAAAATTTCAAAAAAAAAATAGAAAAAAAAAGCTGTCCCTCTCGGGAGCAGGCGATCAGGCTCCACCAAATCCAGTAAAACAGGATATGAATTAGGACAGGCATGGACTGTCCCTCCGCTTAAGGCTCCTGCTTGCTGGCGCTGTACAGTGGGCAAAAAGGGACCATGCAGGGGATTGTCCTTACTGCTTTCAAGAGAATACCACTGTCCCAAAAAGGGGAATTGTGAGATGGACGAGAGAACGAAACGAAATATTTTGAAAATATTTTAAATAAATCCAAAAATAAATACCATACACATAAATTTCATATTCGAGCCCACATCGAATGCCGAAAAGAAAGAAAATAAAAAATAGCTCTGGGGAGCAAGAGTATCAAAAGGTCAATGTCGCTGGAAACATTGGATTAATATGTTCATGACAAAAATAAAATAAATATTGATTTTTTTTAAAAGTGTAATAGGGCATTTTAATTTTCGAGGAGATGTAGATTAGGGGTGTGTTTGGGAATGGATAAAACTCTTGATAAAAAGTTGTAGAGATGATAAGTTGTCAAATGATGTGATATGATAGAGGTAATGATAATGAATAAATAGGATAAAGTTGAAATAGATAGGTTAATTGTGTAGAAATGATTGAAAAGTAGGTTAGTTGTATAGAAAAATATGAAGAAATGATTAAAAAATAGGTAGTTGTGGAGAGTGAAAAGTTTTAGATTGAAAATTTTTAACTTAACAACTTTTTGTTGTTACCAAACACACCCTAGATGCGGATTAAAATAATATTGACATTGTTGTGTTTATTGAATAACATGTTAAACAATACTTCTCTTATACATTATGATGCACTTCCTCACTTATTGTGGAACAAATTCGCATTCAAATCAATTGTGGCTGTCCTCACTAAATTTGTAACATAAATTCTCATTCAAATCGATCGTGGCTGTACTTCTTAAAGGAGAGTGGTTTGATCGGAACAGTTGTGAATTTTTTATGACCAGTGACGTCAGTTTGCATCATATTGGATGAGGAGGATGTATCATATATGCTTGAAAAATACCAAAATTTTGAGCTGTTCATCTAAGGCTCTAGAAATCCCTTAAGGCCATTCCTATGTTGGATCTTGTCAGGTTCAGCCTTATATTAATGATGAAAACTAAATAAGTGAGCACAAAATGTTAAAAAGAGGGATAAACAGCAAGGAAAATTCTCCTTGCTACTATCAATGAGGAGTTAAATTCCATCTTATTAGGAAAACAAGCAGTGGCTAATTGATGATCATGACAATTATTTCTTCAAAAATTATAACATTCAATTAGAATCTGGTATGTGGAGATATCTAGCAAATGGATTAGGCAAAGCATAATAGGAAAACAAACGTTGGGTTTTATTTATTTTTTGTTTTTTTTCATAAAAGTTAAGGTTGAAATTTTGGTTAACAAGTATTAGAAACGGAGAAGCTGGAGCATGATAAACTTGACTAGAACATGATTTCATTAACTTGACATTTTGTATGAGTTAACAAACACACCCGAAATAAAAAGGGATTCAAAATTTGTAATTCTAGATAGATAAAGCAGAATCTGCACGGGTTTGAGCAGAACTGGCTTGAAGCGCTCTTTCAAGCAACATGATAACCATACAATTTCCTTACTCTTCTACAAATTGAGATAAGGGCAATCAGCATTAGTTAGCTATCATCTCAACTAATAGATGGAACATTCCACTCATACACATAAAAGAAATTCAGATAAGAAAACTAAAAAAAAAAAAAAAAGACCAGTGGGCTTCAAATAATCACAATGTCGAGGCCATTTGTGGTATTATTCCTACTTTTTCAAATCCAAGAAAGAGGGAAGCGAAAAAAAAAAAAAAAAAAACCTATTCTCGATGGGAGTGCCTCAAGGTCATCGTCTTGAAGCATATATCTAGGATGGTAAATATAAACTAGCTTGAAAATTCATGCGCTCTTTCAAGCAACATTATAATCATACAATTTCCTTTACACTCCTACAAATTGAGATAAGGGCAATCAGCATTAGTTACCTATCACAACGTTTGAGAGCTACCATCTTTATAGATGGAACATTCCACTCATACACATTAAAGAAATTCAGATAAGGAAACCGAAAAAAACAATAATAATAAAGACCAGTAGGCTTCAAATTATCACAATGTCGAGGCCATTTGTGGTATTATTCCCACTTTCTTAAATCCAAGAAAGAGGAAGGGAGAGAAGAGTTATGATCTTGTGAAGCCGGCTTCACGGAAGCTTCTATGAAGCCAGTCCAAAAACTTATTTAAAAATATTTTTTTTTGATTTTTTTTTCATGGGTAAGTAAATCTAGATGTGTTAAACCTATAAATCAAGTTTTACCATTTTTGGATGCTTTTAAGTATTTTTTTTTTATTTTTAAACACAGTGTCATTTCCAACCAATTCTCAATGATTTCACTACGGCACAGAATCCGAACGTCTTCAGCGGAGTTGATGAGGCAATCCATGAAGAAGGTGTAAGCTCCAATGTGCTGGCCGCTGAAAGGATAGCATTGCTCAAAAGCAGTGAGGTTTAACAAAAGAGATGTAGTGCCATCTTGAATGGATATTGGTGGCATTTCTAACACTCCACCTTTAAATCTGACGTTCAAGAAGTTATTGTCTTTGCCTCTCTTGAACTTTACTCCTGCCTCTCGAAGCTGAGTTGCACATGGAAACGGTTTCGGGGTACTAGTCTGTTCTGAGCTCTGCCCGTTGATCTTTGGATGGAGATTTGATTGATATAGATGGAGTAAATGCATGGGATTGGTAATGTTCTCAGTATCAACATTTTCAGTTTGCCCAAAGAAAGCCAGGGCAACCCTGACAAGTGGGAAATCCCTGAAAAGTGGGAATTGTTGTTCTCTTGGTACCATAAGATCGAACAGGCGGTCAAGAACAAAGAAGGGAACCTGATTTTCAAGCAGTAGAAAGTCTTCTCGAAGCTGAAGCTGGAGCCATGGCTGGCTAAAGATAGGGTCATCGTTGTCAGCGCGATGGAAATCAAATGACGTGAGAAGGATCTCGAGAATGAAGCAACCATCGAGCACCATCATTTCGGCAAATTCATTGCTGTAGAGATCAATGATTTGTGAATAATACTCCCGTGCTCTTTTCTCCAAGTTCATGATGGCTCTCAAGATGCTCTCTAATTCACTGCAGCCCTCTCGAGAGAGAGCCCTATTAAGGTACCTCCATTTGTGCTCTTCCATTGCCTGCAGCATTTGGTTGTGGCGATGGAATGGCCCCAAAGAGACAAGTTGAGGGCTATAGGATTTCTCATGGTGTAATCGCCAGCTATGAGGGACTCTGTGGATGCAGCAGAAGATACCACCAGCAGACTTTTTTAGCATTCGTGGCTCTTCCTTTAGCTTTTTTTGTAGAGACCTCACCCATGTTGGATCTAAATCTAGCCTCTGGTCGTTGGTAGATAAAGAATTGGAGGGAAGATCATCCATCCAGGTTCCAACGCAAAGGATCTGATCTCGAGATACAGAAGCCTGGACGTCCTCCTACTTGTTCACTTTCTTCATGTGCTCGAGCTTATATCCATCCGCCATAACTTTTTGAATTGAAATTCGGGGGGTTTAACCTTTTGGATGTAGCAGCTAATCAGCCATACTTTCTCAAACGTCTCCACACATGCCATTTGGCCCTTGCCAATTCATTCATATTTCCGGACAATCATTAATGCCAAAGGTACACAGCAGCTCCAGCAAAGAGTTAAGACTCAAGACTAGCTTTATATTTGCTGGGAAGTAATTCAGTGGTACCTGATGCCACTGAAGTCTTCAGCTTGCCACTCTCTTTAGGACCCACCATGAATAAAATACTCTTGATTTCTGAAAAAAAGAAATATATATACACATCGTAAAAAATGATAAACTTAATATGTAAGTTAAATACACCTAAAAATTAATCAATTTTACACAAAATTTTCAAAAAAAATTTAAAAATTAGATTTTGCGCTAGGGTGCATTGAAATTTCAATGCATCCAAAAATGCCTAACACCTTCCTATTTCTACAAAAGTTAAAAAGTAAACATCTCTAACAATGATAAAACTTAATAATAGGTTAAATACACCTATATTGATAGTTTTATAAAAATTAAAGAATTTTAAAGATTGGGTTTTTCACCCAAGTACATTAAAATTTCAATGTACCCAAATGCATTAAAATAGGACTCTTAAACTAAAATCTTATCATTTTTTAATTTAACGTAATTTATTTTAGTATGGTACCAAAATCATTTCAATTAAATTCTCCTGTGAGCCATACTTTCTTTGGATATATATAATCATGTGAAAACTAAGAAAAACATTTTGACTAATTCAAATACATTTTAGAATGTTAAAAATACTTTAAAAATTATTCGTTTATATATGAATGATGTTTTAAATGGCTTAGATTGTTGATCTAAGAACTTCAAAATTGGTATATAAATTATACAATTTTACTAAGATTTTATACCTTTAGTAGATAGGACCCATGTACATATGTAATTTGCATCAAACTTATTTTCTTAGTTATCCAAATAATTTAAAAATACCTCCAGTGGATGAAATTTTGCTCATCAAAGTGATCCCAAAATGGGAGTAGCACGTTGCAATAATTAATGATGCTGGTACTACTAATGTATTTCCCATAATTGGAGGACGTCCTTTCCTTGCCATTCTTACGTGCTCACTGCCATGGAGAGATCAATGGCAAAGAAATCGTGAGAGAGAAAAAGGAGAAGGTAAAAGGAGAAGAATGGAATATGTGTTGCTATTTTCTTTTTACTTGTGAATAGATGCAGATTATAATAGTTCAAGAACTGTTACTTAGCAATAGTTTACGGCGTTGGTTAGGCTACCTTTCTGACCAACGCTACCTTTCTGAGAGAATTATTGCCTCTAGGATAGTTTATGGACTATTTCAATCCGCGTTCATCTACTCAATGTTCTATTTAAGAAGTAAGGACCAATCAATATAATAGTTATTCCACATTTGTTTTCAATTGTTTATTTCATTCTTTTTAGTTTTCCAATGATCTTTTAGTTTTTGCAAAATTGTGAAGTGGCTATTATATTGATTTAAGATGTATATTCTCCTTAAAGCATAAGTGTAATAACCGGACCTAAATATGTTGAATTAACATGACATATTGATGTGAAATGTCGAATTTTTGACCATTGAATTTTTCATTATATGATGTGTCAGTAATATAATATAAATTTATTAAAATAAGCTAATATATAATTATAAATAAAAGTTATATATGTATGAATTCTTCTTATTAATTTTTATATTACTTTCCGAATAAATTGATTCTTCTATTGTTAATAAAATTGATTATAAAAGAGTGAGAATTTTAAAAGAAAATAATAATAATATTTAAACATAGGGTGTGTTTGGTAATAAGTAAAAGTTGTCAAATTAAAACTTTTCACTTTCCACAACTACTCTATTTTTTAATCATTTCTTCACATTTTTCTATACAACTACCCTACTTTTCAATAATTTCTACACAATTATCAACACAACTAATCTATCTATTTCAACCTTATCCTATTTATTCCTCATCATTACTTCTATCATATCACATTATTTGACAACTTTTACACGTTTACTCTCTACAATTTTTCATCAAAAATTTTATCCATTCACTAACACACCCATAAGCTTATAATTTTAATAAATTAATATATGTAGGGTGGGTCGGACTCTTTGAGTCGGGACATAGTTAATTTATTCCGATCCTATTTTTGAATTCGGATAAAAAATTTTGTCCTATTTTTACACCAAGTTAAAAATATATTAATTTTATCCTATTACAAACGGAGTGAATAAGGCCGAATCGCGGATGGACCTGCGCCAATTCCCACCACTAGCTGTGAGTGCGAGTTCTCGTAGAACGCGGGTAACACCCGCGGGGTCACCGGTGCATTAATTGTGTATTGCTGTTTGTTAACGTCAGAAACATCGTATGTTTTTGTTTTGTTTTTTTTTGTTTTACCCCTCGAACAGCCATCGTACGCTTTTTGGTAGACACATTAATCGCATCGTATGAACCAGCAGCAACCAAAGGCAATGCATTGAATGCCATTATTTTCTTTTAGCAAGCAATGGCTGAGAATGCCAGGTAGAAGCAAGTAGAGGTGTAAATAGGGTTGGGTTCAACCTGACCCCGCATCAACCCGAATCAATTTATATTATGGTCGGATTGATGTTTTGAAAAATTGGTTTTTGACAATTGGGTTCAACCCGACCCGATTTTAAAATCGTTTTGAGTCAGGTTGGGGGTTGGTCGACCCGACCCGACCCGATTGTTGCACATGCATTTTTCTTGTTAATAAAAAAAATTTACATGCTAATAAAAGTTACCAAAAAATGCATCCTCTTGTAGTGTTTGCTTGCTGATATTGACTTTTTTTTTAATTCCTACCTTGTATCCTATACTGTCATTTTTGCAAATTATATTTCATTGAGCAAGGGAAAAATGTATGATAATTATGTGTTAAAAATCAGAAATAAGTTTTTAGAAACGAAAGATTTCATTTTATTTACTTTCCATTCGAGCCCCTTATTGTTTTTATAATTATCATTACTTTTGTTATTTTAGAAATTTGTGCGAACAAAAGCTTAACTAGCATTGATAATATGTGTAATTTATTAGCCCGATTTCTAACCTGAACCGAACCGATTTGAGGTGGGTTGAAATAAGGTTGGATTAATGTGTGAAAAGTAGGATTAGGTTAGGATTTTACAAAGTGGGTTAGGGTTGTATTTGTCCCAACTCGAGTCAACCCGACCCGATTTACACCCCTAAAAGTAAGCAACAGTTGTCCAGGCATATGGAAATTGCCCACAAACTCAAATTTATACATTTAATTTTTTTTTAAAATAATTTATAAAAATAAAATGAGATGACAGCCCTCTTGAAAGACAGCCGGTAGTGGTGAAATGATGACATTATCACAAATGCACTTAGTGATGAAAAGTTTTACACTTGAGGGAAGTGCTAAAAGAAAATAATGGCATTCAATGCATTGCCTTTGGTTGCTGCTGGTTCATACGATGCGTTTAATGCGTTTGAATTTTCATGCTACCAAAAAACGTACAATGGCTGCTCGAAAAAATGAAAAAGACAAAAAAACAAAAACGTAGGATGTTTTTGGGACGCTGATCGTATGCTCAATGCTCCTAGGGGCATACATCTGTTTTTAGTTTTTTTTTTTAAATTTTTTTTACAAGATTATTAATCTAGGTGTATTCAATATGTGTTTAAATTTTTACCATTTTTAGAGTATTTTAGATATTTATTTGATTTTTGAAACTCAGTGGCATTTTAGGTAATTTAAAATTACTAAAATGCCACTGATTTTTAAAAATAAAAATAAAAATTTAAAATACTCAAAATGGTAAAAATAAATACATATGTTAAATACACTTAGATTTACAGTTTTATAAAAAAAATTTAAAAAACTAAAAAAAATGGTATATGCGCTCGGGAGCATTGAGCTCTTAATGCTCCCGGGAGCATACAATCAACGTCCATGTTTTTGACGTTACCAAATAGCATTACACAATTAATGCACTAGTGACCCCGCAAGTGTTACTCACGTAGTACAAGCACTCGCCTCATAACTAAGGGTGAGAATTGGCATCAATCAACCCGTGACTTGGCCTTGATTCGATCTATTTTTTATCAGGTAAAATTAATATATTTTTGACTCGATATAGAGATGGGTCAAAAAATTTGACCCGAATTCAAAAATAAGATTGGAATGAGTTGACCATATCCCAACCCAAACAGTCCAACTCACCATATATATATTAATTTATTAAAATTATAAGCTTTAAATATTATTATTATTATTTTCTTTCAAAATTCTCACTTTTTTTATAATCAACTCTATTAACAATAGCTCATCAAAAAAAAAACCTCATCAAAAAACTCTATTAACAATAGAAGAATCAATTTATTCAGAAAGCAATATAAAAATTAATAAGAAGAATTCATACATATATGTCTTATTTATAATTGTATATTAACCTATTTTAATAAATTTATATTATATTTTCTCATGTTTTGTTTTCTTAATTATGTGTTTTTAATAATTAGTGAAATATTGAAGCATATAATATTTAAATTTAGTATGAATGTATTTTTATATTTGATAAGTATATAAATTCTCAAAATCATCTTATTTGACCTGCATTTTTTTTCTCGACTCGCTGTACCGAAACTAGTTTTTACCAACTCGAAATCTGTCTTTGAACTTATTACAACAAATTGAGGGTCAAATCGACGTAGTCCCACCCGTTATAGAAAGAGGGTCAAACTCAATTTTTAAAAAAGACAGTCAGGATTGGGCAAACCCTGACGCGGTACAGCCCACCCCGATTCTCACTCCTACTCACAATTGAGCACGCTTGTGATCGGGTGGTAGCAGTCTGTTCTCTTCAACCAGCTAGGGAGAGACATACCAGTCTATTCTTATCGTTTCTACCTCCCTAAAATGTTTGAGCACATAAATCACCATGTGTACCCTATGATATTCTTTGCATGCAAGCTTGATGCACAAGTACATCTATAACCCACCATCATGGAATCATTGAGAATTGGCTGGGCAATGATGAAGAGACAGCCGATCTCTTGAACAAACTGGGCAGAGACACACCAACCTGTTCTCGTCGTTTCTACCTCTCTGGAGTGTTTGAGCGCATAAATCACTATAGCAGTACCCCATCATATGCTTGGCGTGCAAACTTAATGCACAAGTACTTTTATAACCCGCTATCCTAGATATATGCTTTAAGATACTGAGCTTGATGTGCTACATGGAATGGATTTTTAGGAGCTCTGCTACTATGGTGCAAAATCAAAATGACATGAGCTTGTGATATCTAGCTAATTGATGCTGAATGACCCTTGTTTTGTCTCAATGACTCGATTTATGAGGATTAAGGGAATTGAATTTTGCATGCTGTGTGAAGGAATTTGTCACTTTTTGTCGGGTGTGTCTTGTATTCTATGTATTTTAGTTGAGTGGGTCTGAGTTTGCGTATGGGCTACGCAAAGTTGTATATAAGAGCTATAAATAGACATGTGGTTTATATGATTTTAGAAAGGATTAGAGACAGCTTAAAGAGTCTCCATGTGAGAGATTCTCTTAGAGAGGCAGTCTATTGCGTGGGAGGAAAGTTGTAATTAGTTTGGTGATTAATTAATTACTCTTTTCTTTCGTGGAGTAGGCTTGGAGCCGATCCATGTTATCTCGCTGTGTGTTCTGGTGTGCTTGCACGTTATCTCATTGTGTTCTAGTGTATTTGGAAATTGATCTCAACCCCAACAAATTGATATGGGAGCAAGATTTGCAATTCGTGAAAGGGGATTCTTCAAATTTCGGAAGAGTTGAGACCGTCCGATTTTGCAAGCAGATTAGACGGTCTGGATGGTGACCGTCTGATCGTGCGAAATTTTTAGCAGTGGCTTGCGGCGTCTAAGCAGGCCGACAGATGCTTCCGGCGTGCAACAAACCATGGCAGCATGTCACGGTGGTGGCGGGACAGTCCATGCCTGTCATAATTCATATCCTGTTTTACTGGGTTTGGTAGCATACAATGCTCCAGCCTCAAAGTTGTGTGCCTTTGGTCTCTTCTTAGGGCTCCTGGTTGCTGGCGCTGCAGAGTGGGCAAAAAGGGACCATGCAGGGGATTGTCCTTACCGCTTCCAAGAAACTATCACCGGCTCAAAAAGGGGAATTGTGTGATAGGATGGGAGTACAAAATGAAATATTTTAAAAATTATATGATTAATATAAAATAATAAAAATAAAAGTGTAATAAATAGATTTATCAAAAGATAATGGAGAGAAAAATAATTAAAATATAAGAATAGAAATAGAAAAATACGATGATTTGTCCATTAATAATAGGCCTTAGAATCTATGCTCCTGTCATTTCTCACCCCTAATTTTAGGCATGTTACCAAAATGCCCCGAAATATGCAAAGAAAAGTCAGACGTGCGACCTATACGATTCTTAAAAATGCACGATGAGTCAGCAACATCCATGGCGGGACGTGTATGAACTGATCAGCCTATTCTTCTCCGAGTACATGTACCCGCAAAACCCCATCAACGCCATCTCGGTAAGAAGGAACTTCGGGAGGGGAGACAATTCGAGACGACGGGTAAAATTTTTATTTGAGGGTGTCGTTCATGAGTACCGATTCAATGTTTTGCAATGCTTCCCTTCCTTAAATCCACTATTTTTATTTATTTATTTTTTAGCATTTGTGTGGGATGTTTCAAAAACAAAGCATGAACTTTTTATAGGGATATATTTTTAGATTATTTAAAATTTTTGAATTTTGAAAATAAAAAACACATAGAGGCCTATTTTTATTTTAAATTCAAAAAATTTAAATAAATCCAAAAATAAATACCATACACATAAATTTCATATTCGAGCCCACATCGAATGCCGAAAAGAAAGAAAATAAAAAATAGCTCTGGGAAGCAAGCGTATCAAAAAGTCAATGCAGCTGGAAGCATTGGATCAGTATGTTCATGACAAAAATAAAATAAATATTGATTTTTTTCAAAAATGTAAGAGGGCATTTTAATTTTCGAGGAGATGTAGATTAGATGCGGATTAAAATAGTTTCGACATTGCTGCGTTTATCGAATAACATGTTAAACGATGCTTCTCTTATACATTATGATGCACTTCCTCACTTATTGTGGGACAAGTTCCCATTCAAATCGATTGTTGCTGTCCTCACTAAATTTGTAACATAAATTCTCATTCAAATCGATGGTGGCTGTACTTCTTAAAGGAGAGTAGTTTGATCAGAACGGTTTTGAATTTTTGATGAGTAGTGACATCAGTTTGCATCATATTGGATGAGGAGGATGTATCATATATGCTTGAAAAATACAAAAATTTTGAGCTGTTCATCTAAGGCTCTAGAAATCCCTTAAGGCCATTCCTATGTTGGATCTTGTCAGGTTCAGCCTTATATTAATGATGAAAACTAAATAAGTGAGCACAAAATGTTAAAAAGAGGGATAAACAGCAAGGAAAATTCTCCTTGCTACTATCAATGAGGAGTTAAATTCCATCTTATTAGGAAAACAAGCAGTGGCTAATTGATGATCATGACAATTATTTCTTCAAAAATTATAACATTCAATTAGAATCTGGTATGTGGAGATATCTAGCAAATGGATTAGGCAAAGCATAATAGGAAAACAAACGTTGGGTTTTATTTATTTTTTGTTTTTTTTCATAAAAGTTAAGGTTGAAATTTTGGTTAACAAGTATTAGAAACGGAGAAGCTGGAGCATGATAAACTTGACTAGAACATGATTTCATTAACTTGACATTTTGTATGAGTTAACAAACACACCCGAAATAAAAAGGGATTCAAAATTTGTAATTCTAGATAGATAAAGCAGAATCTGCACGGGTTTGAGCAGAACTGGCTTGAAGCGCTCTTTCAAGCAACATGATAACCATACAATTTCCTTACTCTTCTACAAATTGAGATAAGGGCAATCAGCATTAGTTAGCTATCATCTCAACTAATAGATGGAACATTCCACTCATACACATAAAAGAAATTCAGATAAGAAAACTAAAAAAAAAAAAAAAAGACCAGTGGGCTTCAAATAATCACAATGTCGAGGCCATTTGTGGTATTATTCCTACTTTTTCAAATCCAAGAAAGAGGGAAGCGAAAAAAAAAAAAAAAAAACCTATTCTCGATGGGAGTGCCTCAAGGTCATCGTCTTGAAGCATATATCTAGGATGGTAAATATAAACTAGCTTGAAAATTCATGCGCTCTTTCAAGCAACATTATAATCATACAATTTCCTTTACACTCCTACAAATTGAGATAAGGGCAATCAGCATTAGTTACCTATCACAACGTTTGAGAGCTACCATCTTTATAGATGGAACATTCCACTCATACACATTAAAGAAATTCAGATAAGGAAACCGAAAAAAACAATAATAATAAAGACCAGTAGGCTTCAAATTATCACAATGTCGAGGCCATTTGTGGTATTATTCCCACTTTCTTAAATCCAAGAAAGAGGAAGGGAGAGAAGAAATATACTCGATGGTAGTGCATCAAGGTCATCATCTTCAAGCATATATCTAGGGACTAGGATGGTGGATGGGAATATGAATATGCAGCAAAGAATGTCTGAATGAGAGTGAGGAACAAGAGCATCAGGGCACCGACGAGGGAGAAGATGGCCCATGGATTATAGAAGTACTTGTGCATCAAGCTTGCACGCCAAGCATGCCATGGGGTACTGTAATAACAATTTATGCACTCAAATACGTTAGTGAGGTAGAAATGATCAGAACAAACAGGTGTGTCTCTGCCCAGCTTGTTGAAGAGATCAGCAACTTCTTCATCACTGCCCAACCAATTCTCAATGATTCCACTACGGCACAGAATTCGAATGTCTTCTGCGGAGTTGATGAGGCAATCCATGAAGAAGGTGTAAGCTCTAATGTGCTGGCCGCTGAAAGGATAGCATTGCTCAAAAGCAGTGAGGTTTAACAAAAGAGATTTAGTGCCATCTTGAATGGATATTGGTGGCATTTCCATCACCCCACCTTCAAATTTGATGTCCAAGAAGCTATTTGCATTGCCTCTCTTGAACTTTACTCCCGCCTCTCGAAGCTGAGTTGCACATGGAAATGGTTTCAACAAGGTTCTAGTCTGTGCTAAGCTCAGTCCGTTGATGTTAGGAAGGAGATTTGATTGAACTAGATGAAGCAAATGCTTGGGATTGGTATTGTACACAGGATCAAATTTTACAATTTGCTCAAAGAAGCGTAGGGCAATCATGACAAGTGGGAGTTTTGATTGGATTGAAGGTGCCATAAGATCAAACAGGCACTCAAGAACAGAGAAGGGAACCTGATTTTCAAGCATTAGAAAGTCTCTTGCAAGCTGATCCATGAGCCATGACTGCCTAAAGATAGGGTCATTTGAGTCAGGGATAAGGAGGGCCGGTTCCCGTGAGGAGGATCTCCAGAATGAAGCAACCATCGAGCACCATCATTTCAGCAAATTCATTGCTGTCAAGATCAATGATTTGTGAATAACACGCCTGCGAATTTGGCTCCAAGATCTTCATTCCCCTCAAAAAGCCCTTTAATCCACTGCAAGCAGCTCGAGACAGGGCAGCATCTAAGTACCTCCACTTATGCTCTTCCATGGCCTGCAGCATTTGGTTGTGGCGATGGAATGGCCCCAAGGAGACAACTTGTGGGGTGTAGGAGGAGCTGTCATCATGTTGTCTCCAGCAATGGGGAATTCTATGGATGCTGCATGAGCTACTACCTGCAGATTCTTTTAGTATCCTTGGCTTGTTCTTTAGCTTCCTTTGGAAAGATTGCACCCATGTTGGATCTAGTTCGGCTTTCCGGACTGAATTTGAAGCATCCATCTATCTATCGATCCGCCTATGTAATGTGAGAAGGAACTGACGATCTAAGCATGAGAGACAAGCTACGTATACTTCCTCATGGCTCGAGGTTTGTTAGCTTTGTTTTGATCTGACTTTGGCGCAAGTGCGGTTCTTACTTCCACACATCTGACCAGTACATTGTCTTCATCTGGGTTGACATTTGACAAGCGTAGTTTTCACTTTCAACTCAAATGTCAGGTTGGACTGGGGCCACCCTTTTGCTAGAGTAATGTCCTGTCTTCATAACCTTACCAATTTAAGATGTGTCTGTTTATCTCATTATAAATATTTTTGCCAATTCCCCATATCTACTCTTAATTAAAGCTTTAAAGACACGAATAATTTGGAATTGGAACATTAAAAAAGGAAGTATTTTCTTTAGCTACATTTCCAGAAAGAAATTTCAATCTCCACAGTTCGTCAGTGGATTTGATGGAACGTACTTAAAAAATCATTGAAAAAAATCTGCCCACCAAGTAAGGGCATGTAGATTATCAGGATCTGCTTCAAATAATTAAAAAGAAAAGAAAAAAAAAAAAAGAAGAAGCTTCCAACCACTCCTTCAAGATACGACAAATATCTTTGAAATCCATTTTTTATCAAACTCTACTTTTTTTTTTTTGATTGGTATATAATTACATGTATCTCAACACATATTATACTTGAAGATCTGAGACATTCTTATAAATCTGGGGACACATCACATCCCAACAAATCTGGGGACACACATAACATCTCAAAGAAATCTGGAAGACACAGCTTCCAATAGCCACATGAGAGACCATCTGCTCTCACACCTCTTCCACCCGGGAGACAACCTGCTCCCACACCCATCTATTTTGGGACCGAAATCCCGAATGGGATTCGATCCTGCGCCAACCGCAGAACGCCTTCCGCGCCGCTGCTGAGGTCAAACTCTACTTTTATGTAACTGCAACCATTTTTCTTACTTCAACTACTAATGAAAAATCCATACTATTCATTAAATTATTTAATGCCATTTATATCATCATGAAAAACACATCATTACATGAGATTCATTTACAAATGCATAAAATCAACGTATTAAAATAATTTGGTGCTAAATATTAATTTTAAAATTATATTTTCGACATCTAAACTATTTAAAAGATCATTACTACATGGATACATGCTTATATAATATTATTATGTTATAACATATATGTGAATACATTTAAGTATTTTTCTTAGGGTATTTTTGGAAAATAATAAAATTTTTGGTATAAAAATTTTTGAATTTAGAAAAAACGGTGTGATATAACAAAGGTAATATCAAAGAATAAAATAAAATAAAGTTAAAATAAATATGTTAGTTTATGGATAATTATGTAAAAATAATTAAAAATTAGGGTAATAGCATAGGAAGATGTGAAAAAATAATTAAAAAATAAGATAGTTGTAAAAGGTGAAAAATTTTAAATTTAGAAATTGTAGTTGAAAAGTTTTTGTCCTAACAAACACACCCTTAATTTATAACATGAATACATGTATATTCAAGTAAATATGGTCCTAAATATCATTGATTTGGATAAAATTAGTCTTTTAATTAAAAATGATGTTAGATATAATAGATAAAGTAAATTTCTCGCTAAAATTATCAAGATGGGAGAAATGTATGAGATTATACGACATTGCTTGCAAGTACCTAGTGTAACTCGATACCTTTAAGCTTTCCTTTTTTAGTCTTGGATGGTATCAATATATGCATAATATCAACTTTTGATTTGATTTAATAAGGGTTTGCCCCCGATATATAAAAAGTCAAAATCGTAGACAATAACTCAAATGCTTTCTACTATCCAGCTTGTGAATTGGTGGTGGACTATTGGTATTTCCACAAGCGTGGGCTAACATAAAGAAAATGAGGAAAACACATAAACGTAGGAAGCACTCAAGGGTCGTAAATTGGGTTAGGGCAAGGCCGAATTTTTATTTAGGCGTGGTTGACATTTTATCATTAAAACGGACTTAATTATAAAATAACGCTGGTCCAGGATATAGCTATTGCAGCCCAACCGAACCGATTTCAATTATGGATTAAAATTATAGCTTTTTCCAATAAACGCAATTTCCTAATAATCTTGATATGAACTTAAATCATTTATTTTTTAAATAAATACATGAACAGATATATACAAGCCTGAATACTAGAACTTTATGAATAGGTTTAAAAAGAATCTCTCACCTTTTTTATTTGCCTTTACCTTTATTGTACAAGAGAAAAAAATGATTTCGCTTCGGGTTTTTTTGTTTGTTTTTTTTTTATGGAACATTTCCCTTCGTTGAACGAAAGAGAACTGTCTAGTAGGAGGGGCAAAATTATGGAAGAAATAAAAAAATGCATATTTTCATCGTCTTCCATGATTTTTTCTAATGAAGGCTTAGCTTGTGCATGATTATTTGGAGGGCTATTGCACTGCTCTTTTTTAACAAAATTGCAACTTTTACTTAACTATTGATTTGGAAATTATAACAAATTTGCAAGTTTTACTTAACTATCAATTTCGAAATTAAAACAATCCCACTGATAAACTTTATTTCTACAAATAACAAAAAGGTGTGTGTGTGTATATATATATATATCATATATAATATATCTATCTATTCGACAAGCATTAGAAAATTTAATTAGAGACACAAAATTTATACATGATTAGTTAAAATTCCAAAAAGTAAGTACAACAACCATGACAAATTTTATGAGGAGATTGGATAAAAAAGACTTGTTGTATATAAAAAATAAAAAATATATTTACAAGAAGAAAAGTAGTATTAGAAATGTAAAAATTAGGATTGATATGTATTTAAATAGTTATGGTTTTGCTAGTTCGAGGTAAGTAAATGTCTTGCTTAGTTTATCTTAAAAAATCTATTTACAATATTTTTATTTTTTCTTCATACCTTGTTTTTCTAAGTGTATTTAACATATAAACTAAGTTTTACTATTTTTGGGTATATTTATATATTTTTTTTGAAATTTTTAAACATGAAGTATCTTTTAAAATCTTAAATATATATATATACCAAAAATGGTAAAACTTAGTTTAAATATTAAATACATTTAAATAAACACGCGTATGAAGAAAAAACAAAAAACATTTTGTAATGAATTTTTTTGTGATGGATTAACTAGATCACTTTTCATATTTAAAAATGAAAAGTTGTACTAACGAATAAAAAAATGAGAAGTTGTACTTACAATGAACAAATATTGAGAATGAGACATCTCATTTTATTGTAATCTTATTTCATTCAATCGATTGATGTCAAACCTACCCTAAAGTACTTAAGAAACTAAAATGGGATGAAATTTTCATTTTTAAAATAAAATTTTCAATTTTCAATAAAAATTTTTATTTTGTAAGGAAGATGATTTGGTTAGGTCAGCCTAAAAATATTTTTTTATTTTTAGTTCTTCATGAAATGTAAATTATGTGTATTTAATTTATAAATCAAATTTTAACATTTTGGATATTGTAAAGTATTTTTAAATTTTTAAACATAGTAAAATTTTCTTAATTTTCTACCAGATTAAATACACTTAACTTTACAAGTTTATAAAAAATTGAAAAAATTAAAAATATATATTTTATGGCAGGACATGTGGTTGCCCTTATGGACCATGTGGCTAGCTTCAAAAAATCAAGTCTCATTTTGTAATATAACTTGGGCTTCACTTTATGTAATCAAATTACATAGAAGCAGCTCTATGTATTTCTTTCAATTTTAAGATGTTAATGATTAATGTAAAATCTAATCCAATCATTATAGTGAACATCGATTATTTAGCTAGAAGCCTAGAAGACCAAGTTTCATTCAAATTAAGTATATGCATGAGCCGCATTTTGCTCATATATATATATTCATGTGTAAAGATGAAAAATATTTAGATACATTCACACATGTATTAGAATGTAATAATACTTTATAAAATCACTTATTTACATAGTAATTATACTTTAAGATGATTTAGATGCTGAAAAAACTATATCAGAATTGATATTTTAGTATTAAATAATTTTATTATGTTAATTTTACACTTTACAGATACGACTCATATACAATGAAACTAAATAAATGAAATTTTAAAATGAAGATAGGTTATGTAGAAACGGGACCAATATAACTTTTACATTTCAACACAAGCGATACTATCTTTGTAACGCCCCAGGCCTAACAGTAAGGTATTGTCCGCTTTGGGCCTCGGCCCGCACGGTTTTGCCCCTTTGGGTTCACGCGCATCCCGTCCTCTCCCCAAAAGGCGCCTCACTGAGGTACCTGGCGGCCTCCACTTATAGCCCAGGCTCCCCCCTTGTCCAAACCAATGTGAGATTTCGTAACGATCCATCCACCCCACCTCTGAGGCTCCAGCGTCCTCGCTGGACACACCGATCCGAATATCGGGAGTCGGCTCTGATATCATTTGTAACGCCCCAGGCCTAACAGTAAGGTATTGTCCGCTTTGGGCCTCGGCCCGCACGATTTTACCCCTCTGGGTTCATGAGCATCCCGTCCTTCCCCAAAAGGCGCCTCACTGAGGTACCTGGCGGCCTCCACTTATAACCCAGGCGCCCCCCCTCATCCTAACCGATGTGAGATATCACATCCACCCCCCCTTGGGGCTCCAGCGTCCCGTTAGACACCATCGGCCGGAGGTCGGGAGTCGGCTCTGATACCATTTGTAACGCCCCAGGCCTAACAGTAAGGTATTGTCCGCTTTGGGCCTCGGCCCGCACGGTTTTACCCCTTTGGGTTCACGAGCATCCCGTCCTTCCCCAAAAGGCGCCTCACTAAGGTACCTGGCGGCCTCCACTTATAACCCAGGCTCCACTATGCTTTGGGGAAGGACGGATGGATCGTTACGAAATCCCACATCGGTTTGGACAAGGGGGGGAGCCTGGGCTATAAGTGGAGGCCGCCAGGTACCTTAGTGAGGGCCCTTTTGGGGAAGGATGGGATGCTCGTGAACCCAGAGGGGTAAAACCGTGCAGGTCGAGGCCCAAGGCAGACAATACCTTATTGTTAGGCCTGGGGCGTTACAAATGGTATCAAAGCCGACTCCCGGCCTCCGGCTGATGGTGTCCAGCGGGGACGCTGGAGCCCCAAGGGGGGGTGAATGTGATATTCCACATCGGTTAGGATGAGGGGGGGAGCCTGGGTTATAAGTGGAGGCCGCCAAGTACCTCAGTGAGGCGCATTTTGGGGAAGGACGGGATGCTCATGAACCCAGAAGGGTAAAACGCTGCGGGCCGAGGCCCAAAGCGGACAATACCTTATTGTTAGGCCTGGGGCGTTACAAATGGTATCAAAGCCGACTCTCGGCCTCCGGCGGATGGTGTCCAGCGGGGACGCTGGAGCCCCAAGGGGGAGTGAATGTGATATTCCACATCGTTAGGATGAGGGGGGGAGCCTGGGCTATAAGTGGAGGCTGCAGGTACCTCAGTGAGGCGCTTTTGGGGAAAGACGGGATGCTCATGAACCTAGAGGGGTAAAACCGTGCGGGCCGAGGCCAAAGCGACAATACCTTACTGTTAGGCCTGGGGCGTTACAAATGGTATCAGAGCCGACTCCTGACTTCCGGCCGATGGTGTCCAGCGGGGACGCTGGAGCCCCAAGGGGGGGTGAATGTGATATCCCACATCGGTTAGGATGAGGGGGGGAGCCTGGGTTATAAGTGGAGGTCGTCAGGTACCTCAGTGAGGCGCCTTTTAGGGAAGGACGAGATGCTCGTGAACCCAAAGGGGTAAAACCGTGCGGGCCGAGGCCCAAAGCGGACAATACCTTATTGTTAGGCCTGGGACGTTACATTCTTATCCCATTTCTATCTTATAGAGTCCTCTCAATATTTTGCCAGTTACGCTTAGAGGGTGGGGTGCTTATATATATATATATATGTTTAAAAAAAAATGTTGGTACTCGAGTCAAATATTTCGGTAGTGTTGTTAGCCCAAGTCAAAAAATTTCCAATTTTAAGCCATAACAAATGCATGAGTATCATTCATTCATGCCAATTGCGACCTTACTAAAAGGATCAGAGACCAGTACCAAGGTGAGCCGAATAAAAAAAGTTTTCGGTGGTTGCTTCCTCCGCAAATCAGTCCACACATACAATTGTAGACTTGTACGATGGATATGACAAGAAATATGGTGGCTCGTTTTAATTGCGATGACTTCTCCGACACTTTATTTCTTGGGCACCCAATGGCGAGCAAATTTTCAATGACGAACGAACCCCAATGATTCTTTTTTATTATTCTTTATATATATAACAAACCTCGTTTCTAGCTGTAAAACGGAAGTCTTCCAATGTGGTTATTGATGAGTGCTTGCAATTGCAATTGGCAGTTGTCTCCAGAAAAAAACACTAATGGGTGACGATGACGGCGTGGACGGACGGTAGTCAATTCCACTCGGCGTCATCTGGTTGCGGCCGCCAGTACACGCTTCTGCGTCGACCGCAGACTGCCAAAATAATTGTAGGATGGTCAGACCAGTGGGGCCCATATTTTGGGAATCTGGGTGGTCCTTTCACGTGGGAAGCTCAGAAGCTTTCTTTCATTTCTGTCTTTTGCGTATTCTAGGGGTTTGCGTGGAAAGTGATCTATACCCTTTAATATGGAACGCTGGATCATGTGGACGGTCTGGATCTGCTGTTCGAGAAATCAAAAATCGAAATCTCTCAAAATGCAAATTTGTATGTCCGCAGCTGCACTGCTGTTGTCGTCTCTGACCTGTACCCGGACGAGGCTGAGTATCTCCGATTGACGTTCTACGCAGGGGATGACAGGGCCTGAAGTGACGGGTTTTTCCAATGCAGCCGAGGTCGATGAAAAATTTTGTAAGTAAAAGTTGTTAAATCAGCATAAAATAATGTGATAGTGTAGGAGTAATGATGAAGAATAAAAAGAATAAATTTAAAATAAATAGGTTAGTTGTATTGGTAGTTGTGTAGAAATGATTGAAAAGTAGGGCTGTTGTATAGAAATATGTGTAAAAAATAATTAAAAAAATAGTAGTTATGGAAAGTGAAAAATTTTAGATTGAGGGTGTATTTGTTTAGGGCAAAAAAATGTCAACTAAAACTTTTCAATCTAAAACTTTTCACTCTCCATAATTATTCTATTTTTTAATTATTTTTTCATATTTTTCTATACAAATTATCCTACTTTTCAATCATTTCTACACAACTACCCATACAACTAACCTATCTATTTTAACTTTATTCTCTTTACTCCTGATCATTATTCCTATTATATCACATTACTTTATATTGATTTGACAACTTCTACTCTAAAAACTTTTCATCAAAAGTTTTACCTCAAACCAAACACACTCATAAAAGTTTTAACTTTTTCAAATTGCCAAACAAACCCTACAACTGCGTTTGGCATTTGCAAAAACGTGTAACATCATGAAAAACTTTTCATTGACCAGGCTGCGTTTGGAAAAACCCGTCACTTCAGGAATTCGGTCGTCGTCTGCCATCCTTTGCCGTCCCCTACTACTCACCTTCTCAACCCAGGAAAAAATGGTTAGAAAAAATGGTTAATGTATGCCCCGGGCGCCAGCGTAGTTGATTCGTAACTGTGCATTAATTGGCGTCTGTGAGTACCTGCGACATTTCAAAATCGGTAGCATGATGCAACAACTTTTGCGCACTTGAAAAACTGTCAGCGCGTTTTTGCAAATGGCAAAACTGTCAACTTTTGTAAAAGTTTTAAAATTAGGAAAAAATAATATTATATGATAGTAATAACGATGACGAGTCAGGATAATAAAATTAAAATAGATAATTTAATTGTATAGATAATTGTGACGAAACGATTAAAAGATAAGATAATTTTATATGAAGATAGAAAAAATAATTAAAAATAAAATAGTCAGAGAAATTGAAAAGTTTTAGTATGAAACAAACAGAGCCCGATCGCCTGCTCCTGGGAGCAGGCAGCATTCCCTACTCCTGGGAGCTTATACCCATTTTTTTATTTTTATTTTTCAAAATTTTACCTAAACAGTGTTAATTTAGGTGTATTTAACATGTGTATAAGTTTTTACCATTTTTGGAGTATTTTAGATATTTATTTTTTATTTTTGAAAATCAGTGGCATTTTAAAATTATTTAAAATGCCACTGATTTTCAAAAATAAAAAATAAATATCTAAAATACTCCAAAAATGGTAAAAACTTATACACATGTTAAATACACCTAGATTAACATTTTTATAAAAAAATTTCAAAAAAAAATAAAAAAAAATGGGTATAAGCTCCCGGGAGCAAGCGATCGGGCTCCGAAACAAACATGCCCTTTAGTTACAATATATGAAAAAATGATAGTTAAAAATATAAAAAGAATAAAAATTAAATTAAACTACATTACAAGGTAGAAATTTATCTTATTTTCTCTTGAAAAACTTCATTGACTTGTAATATTTTAACCCAAGTCAATCTCTCCTCCTTTTGTTGAAGAAGGAAGGCACTCTTTTTCTTTTTTACACTTATATGCATTTTCTCATTAACTCTAGTTTTACTAAACTGGAATATAAATGTTTAGTTTTTTCTTACTATATAAAGTCACATTGCTAGATAACTTTTTCTATTTTTAATATATCAACAGTAAATAAAAAATTCACTTTGCCCATTGTATTTAATATCATTTACTTCATACAATGCATCTACTATTATTTATTTTGCTAAGAGATCAAGTATCATCAAAATAAAAATGTGCATGAGCAACATTTGTTTAAAATACATATATATTCATGTGTGAATTATAAAAATATTTAGATCTATTAACATATGCATTGGAATATAACAATATTTAGTATAATCATTTATCAACATAAGAATGATGTTTTAGGTGGTTTAAAATTTGAAAAATAATTTTAAAATTGATTTATCACATTAATTTTACACATTTGATGAGATTTACACACGATTATACTAGAAAAATAAAATTTTTTAATAACAATAGAAACAATAAAGTTTCCATCAAATCATTAGGATATAAAAATAATTTAATTACATGAAAGAAAAATTTCATAAAAGTATCCCCATTATAAACACAGTCTATAATTAATTGCACTCCATTTTTTTCCTTTTAATCATCACTTAGTAATCATTTGGTTCGTCTGAAATGGATGGAAAGCAGCTGATTAGCACGCGTCGGTGGGGTGTATTATTTAGGGCCGTGTATCGGGATCCGAAGAGAGAGGTGTCGCAAGCTGGGGGCGCATGGCCTGACTGGTTTCAAGCTGGTGCGGCGCGGGATCTCGCTGGCTGTCGGTACGCAATCCTCTACTGCTTCGCTTCCAAACATACCCTCCCTCGATCTCGCAAAATAACAAATTCTCCCCTTCGGCGCCTCATACTATGAGGCTATAACTAGGGTTGTAAATCAGTCGGTCGGGGTGGATAAGGATGCGTCTAACCCTAATCTTAAATTTAAAATTTTTATTTAATTTTACTTTTTATACCGAGTCAAGATAAGTTCGAACAAATCCTTATTTTTCTTTAACAAGTATTAGAAAAAACTTCGGGTTGATTTTGGATCGGTATTTGAACAACATGTCAAATTAAAAAATCATGTCAAAGTTCAAAATTTTATATACATATCAATATAAACTCATATTCATGATAAATTTAAAGGTTAAATTATTCAATATTTTACTATTTAGTAAATAAAATATAATTCTCATAATAAAGTATTAGAAAAATATTTTAAATAATTTCGTTTACAACTTAACCTTGATAAATATGTGTATCAATCTTAAAAGTACATTAATATAAATTTTCAATTATAATTAAAACTGTTAAATTACAAGATAATAATATTCATTCTTGTAAGATATAAACAATATATATAACATATTTTATTTCATTGATAAATATGTGAATGAGATAATTAAACCACATATATGCAATTAAAAAATAAAAATTTATTAATACAAATAAGTTATAAAGTTAAACATACATCAACATAAATAATATTTATATTAATATGTCATAAAGTATTTCCAACAAAACAACATTCACATAAGTAAATTATATAATTTATAAAAATGATTTATACATTGAGGGCTAGGGCAAGGCGGGGCGGGACATGGTCATTTGCCCTGCTCTTTTGAATTAAAATACGGGTCTAAAATTCTGACTCGCCCCACCCCATAGGGTCAAAATCCTTACCCCAACCTCCGTAAAATCGAGACGAGGCGGGGTAGGTCACGGGTCAAGTCGAGCCTATTTTCACCCTTAGCTATAAAACACTTCCTAATTTGGATGAATTTAAATAATCCAAATAAACTTATCGAGTAATCCACTAACGAAAAAAGGAAACAAACATATACATTTTCCTTTCTTGAAATTATTTTAGACCACCGAAACGATGTATGTTATCTATGCTATATGAATTATGTAAATTGTTAGATATATTTTTAAATAGATAAATGGATATTTAAACTTTTATTAACAAAAGTGTAACGTAATATGATTCTTCTAGTCACTATTTAAATTTTCGTTGAACCATTTTATTTAAAAAACCACAACAACAAATACATTTTATGTAGTCGATCTTTTAATGTGCATATAATATACAATTGGCGGCATTTAATATATTTAACTATAATAAATTATTTAGTTATAAATAATTGGTTGCTTTTGAGCAATGACATTTGATTAAAATATAACCATTTTATATCGAGGAGTGATCCTGTTAGCCCGGGCTAAGTAAATTGCTTCACTTAGTCCACCTTTAAAAATCTATTTACAATAATTTTTTTTACTTTTTTCTTCGTGCACTTGTTTATCTAAGTGTATTTAACATATATACCAAGTTTTACTATTTTTGAATATGTTTATTTATTTTTTCGAGATTTTTAAACATCTATGTGTATATATGTATTTAAAATATTCTTATTTTTAAAAATCTAAAAAAAATATATACACATATCCAAAAATGGTAAAACTTGATTTACATATTAAATATGCTTAGATAAACAAGTGTATGAAGAAAAAAATAAAAAAAGTTTGTTTTAAACAGGATTTTCGAAGTGAGCTAAGTGAGACATTTGCCTAGCCCAAGCTAACAGAATCTTTCCTCTTTTATATCATATTCAGCTAAAAATAATATTTAATGTGACTATTAAAATTTGAATAAAAATATTAATAAAACTTTAATTTTAATTAATATTCTACTTAGTTGCATTAGTATCAAATGCAATAAAATGAACATTTGATTGTGAAAAGTGACTACATGTTATAAATTCTGCTATAGTGAGTATATATTTGAAAACATGCTTAGGAACAGAGAAAAAAAGGTTGTAAAACGTCTCACGATACTATCTATTTCTTTCTAAGTAAAAGCTTAGTTTTTTCTCTCCTTGTTCCTGTAAAATTTGGCATTATTTTTTTCACCTTTTTCCCCTATTTTTTCTGCATTATTTTTTCCCACGTTTGTTAATCATTACTAAACATTACATGATTTAACATGAAACCACTTATCTCAAGGTTTACAGATTCACTAAACAAATAAGGTTACAACTACATGAGGAAAAAAAGACTAAGAAAATTTCTTCCTTATTTATCATCTTTTTAACAACGTACTCATTATTATTGCTTATATTTTTAATTATTTTTTTCAATATTTCTTCTAAATTTTTATTTTTTGTTTTTATTTGACTCATTACCTTCTGTCCAATAATTATATAATCTTCTTCCATAAAAAAATAATAATTATATAATCTTCTAGATGAAATTTCGTTTTTCATCTAGCTAGGCAAGTGTACTATTGCTTTCCTGCTAGTTAGCAACTCATCTAGCCTCCAACATTGTTGCCGTCAGTTAATTTCCCAAAATCTATACTAATGATGCGTTATTTTCAGAGGCTGTTATCTTAATCTCGATTTATTGACCAACATGCATCGTTATTAAGGACTAAGAAATAAAGCAGTAGTCTGAAATTAAATAGAGATAAAGCCAAGCCAACGCCCCGTTGAAGGTTCATTTGAAAACATTAATGGAAGGGCTTGTTGTACTCTAGCATGGAAAATAAATGGGAATATTTTAGGCTATTAACTTACATCAACGAGCAGCTAATGTGTGAATTAATGTGTGAAACAGTTAAATGCATGTCATGCCGAACTTTATTAATTAATGAGCTAAGCGTTCATAATCCATATACACCTGAAATTGATTTGGGAAGTGGGAAAAAAGAAATCAAGAGTGGGTTGATTTCGTTGAACTATAACATAATCTCGACTCTAATTTAAGAAAATAATTAATAGAACAATATGGATTGCATTTGTTACTGGGCCGTTATTCTAAACAGCCGCCCCTAGCGGTTAAAATTATTTTTTAATTAAAATTTTTTTAATACATACGTGGATCTTACTTAAATCTTTCATATTTGGATCTTACTTAAATCTTTCTTCTTATGATAATAGTTTTTAAATTTATTATATATTTTATTTTATTTTTAAAAATCAACAAAATGAGGATGATTTCATGGAAACGGATGAGGACAGGTTACCTACTGTCCTAAAAGAACAACTAAGGGATGAGACACATTGGTGGCTAGATCATTACACGATGTAGGAGAGGCTGTAAGGGAGTGACATGACAGTAACAATGTGGGCATATTGTTCCTTGTACTCACTGTCCTAATCTTCATTCTGGTTATAAGCGTTCACCCTGTATATTTATAAATTATTTTTAAAAAAAATCAATTTTAAATATACCAACTATTTTTACACCTAATTTCAACCATGCTTACTAAGTTTAAAAACTTTTATTCATACCTACTAAGTATGTTATTAATCCAACCATATCCAAACCGTAACAAAACTCTTAACTGTGATTAAAAATGACTAAAATACTACTTAGATCTAGATTTTTGTGTCATTCAAAGTCATTGCCAACACTTTATTTTGCAAATTCGACTCTACTGAATCTTACATGAGGTGTCTCACTACTTGCGACTTTGAAGGAAGCAAAACATAACTCTAAAGGGTATTTTGGTTATTTTCAATCATAATTAATTATTTTTGTAGTGGATTAGGATGCTTGGAGTCGATACATACTGAGTGGGTATGAGTTAAGTTTTCAAATTTAGTGGATATGGTTGAGATTAGGGTTGAAAATGGTAAATATATTTGGAATTTACCCTTTTAAAAATTAAAAAAATAATTTTGGCTGCCCATATTACACGGCCATATAGAATCAACCCTCTTTGTTATAATGTGAAAAGATAATAGGTTAACTTTGCATAATTACAAATTTGCACATGCATATAAATATTCGTATTCTAAATTATTTAAATTTGAAAATATTTCAAAATCAAAGTTGAATAAAATGTTGTGGGCTTTCTTATTTGAGTATCATAAAAGAACAGTGTTGTCAGAACCGGACCGGACCGGCCGGTCCAACCGGGAACCGGTCAAATGTCCAGTTCGTATATAAGCGGTTCGGTTTGATTGTATTAAACCGTCCGAACCATCGAACCGGCGGTCGAACCGGACATCCCGGTTGGACCGTAAGCAACCGGTTCGGCAGGTTCGGTGAATAAAAAAAAAAATTTCCGATGTCGTGCTCGTGAGTCGTGAGTCCGCTCCGCTGTCCCCCATAAGATCGTCTTCCTCAGGCCTGGCGCAATGGTGTGGTCTTGTCTTCCTCAAGCCTGGCGAGGTCTCGTCTTCTAGGCAGCGAGGTCTTCATCGATTTCCAGGCTTCCAGCGAGGTCGAGCCCCAAATCGGAGAAGCCCCTGCTGCGATCAGCGACCACGTCGTCTAGTCATCTTCCCCTCGTCCGATCGGCGTTCGGCGATGACGACATTGTGCAGCGACAGCTTCCGGCGACAAGCAGAGCAACGAGCCAGTGACCACTTCTGGCGACGAGCAGAGCAGCAGCCTGCTTTCCATTTCCGGCGACGAGCAGGGTCGTGACTTTCCACTGTCGTCCGGTCATTACAAACTTGGACGACACTGGTTGGATTGTCTGAAAAATGGACGCTCGCTGCTTCCATTTGAGCTTGATGCAGTGGACGACGCTGGATTTGGGGGTGATGGAGTACCAGAAATGGTGCTCCGGTGGTGCATGGTTTTTCGGTGTTCGTGCAGTGAATTTAAATAGTAATTCTTTGATAAATAATTTCAATAATATCATATATCATCTTAGTTTAATTTACTTTATCCTTTAATTTAATTTATCTAAATATAATAATCTATTTTGTTCCTCATATTTTAAAATATAATTGTAATCATATATGTATGATTTTTCCAATTAAATAATTTTATAAATTTGCCCAAATTATATTAATAAGCTAATACACATTTCAATGTTAAAATTTTCTAGCCTATTGATTCATAATTTTATATTTTCAAAAAAAATATTGCAAAATGACCCGTTTTATAGCAAAATTAAAAATTTTATGAAAAATATAATTTTCACGAAATTTCACATAAAATCTGTATTTAATTAACATTTTTATACTCAAAAAGTATTAATTTAATATGAAATTATATGAAAATTTTTAAAATTATCAGAAAGCACAAATAATATACATGTATGTGTGATTGTTGCGGCCTACCCCCGTCCCTACTACAGCCTGCTCCCGTCCCTCCTACATGTTTTATACTTATATTGTGGTTTTTAAAATCTAACATATATATTTAGGATTTATGAAAAATGAAAATATAATTTTATCAATATATTTATTTAAAATTTATAATATCATAAATATAAAATATGTCATGCTGACGTCACCGGTTCGAACCGGTTTGCTTAACCGGTCGAACCAGATCAGTTCATTTACCGGTTCAATCACTGGTTCGGTTCTGACAACATTGTAAAAGAACTACATAATACAAAGAATATGTATTTTATGGAAGAAGATATTTCATCTATCTTTGCCTTCCATAAATATATAAGATAAATACCTCTTGATTTTTGCATTATGAATTCTATTTGGCTTTTTTCGTGTATAACTATCATTTTATTTCATCTCCATTAATCTATCCTACTATTTTACAATGCTATGTACTACTTCTATTAACATAATTTTCTTTATTTACTTCAGTAAAAGCTTTAATTATCGAAGTGGTACTCTTCCAAAAAAAAAAAAAATCGAAGCGGTAAGAAAGAGGTAAACGTACTGTTGGTGGGGACAGAGAACGAGTAATGAATCAAGGACTTGGGTTTGGTCGTGTATGTTTGATGCATCAAATGAATTAAGCATGATATGAAATTAAAACTGTACGTTGACTTTTTTAAGAGAATAAGATAAAGATTAATACAAAGATAAAAAAATAAATTTCGTTATGAAGAAAATCACCAATTCGAAGATAGAAAGAAAAAATCAACAAAACACAGAAATATTCAAGGAAAATGAAAAAAAGTATTTTAGTTATTTAGATAATAGAGATGCGAGTATAAAATAAAATTAATTTTTGTAATATTACAAATCGTTGTTTTTTTCAATGAAATTATCCTTTGGCCCATTGCTTAGTATATGTGCCGCACACAAATTTTTTTAAAAAAAGTAGATGTGCCAATAGTAATGGCAAAAAGAAGCAACCTGGTTGCCAAAGATCTTTTTTTTTTTTTTTTGAAATAAGACAAAGATCTATTTTTGTGTGAGTAGAAGAAAGAATGAAATTATTTTACAGTACTTTATGGTCCATAGAAATAAAATAAAATAAAATAAAAAAGGCTGTTTTGAAGTGGCAGTGGCCCACTCAGATTTGGGATAATCTGCCCATTTATACTAGGGGTGCAACTTGGGTCGGGTAGGTCTGGGTACGGGTGGAACCTACCCTTACCCATTTTGGCAAAACCTCTACCCTACCCTATTTTAAACAGGGTCGGTCCGGAGCCTACCCTACCCAATTTTTTCAAGAGCGGGTCGGTTCCGGTTCGGTTCCAAAATCGGTTCCTAAAACACGATCTATTTGCAGCTTCAACCTGTGTAAAAAAGTTCAATTTATACATACTAAAACATGAATCTTTTAAAAAAGAGCAATGTGTATGTTAAACAAAGGCCTAAAATGGAGCAACTTTAAAGGAGAGAGAAGCGTAGCTAGCACTAACATGATTCTACATAAATCTTGTCTCCTGCACAGCAAATAGACAGCCCGGTTTGGGTTGATTGACAACAGCAGGACATTCGACGTGCAAAAACAGATGTTGAAATAACCAAAAAACCTAGGCAATTGAGTATTAATGACTCCTGTTACGAGGATAAATAATTCAAAAGAAGGTCGTGGTCTCAAACTTGATAAAGATTGTTTATTTTGGGGAGTAATTTATTCTTTCTTTCCTTGGAAAATTTGTCAACTAATCTGACATTTTCGTATCATTTGGAGCAATTGCAGGCTCCCATGAATTTCTAAGCTTGGTTGTTGCTTTGTTTAACAAATAAATAAATAAAGGATCAGTTGGCCGCAAGTTGGCTGGAAAGATCCATTGATTTGAACGGATGATGCCGTTGATGACATGCGTTTCTATATTTGTCAGCAAAATCCTCTTTTTTTTTCTGCTCCGGGCAATTTGACTCCCAAAAGGGGCAATCAAAAGTGCAGATTAAAATATTATTGGTAGTTGAGTGAAGTGACTCCAAGGAAAAAGAGTTACCATCAAGCTAGTGTCGTGGAGAGAAAACAAAGAAAAAAAAAGTAGCAGCTTGGGAGAGATGAAATGACAAACCGAACAGAAATTGATCCCCTTCTCACTCACTCTGTTGCGTGCTGCGATAGAGAGAGAGACAACCACCACCACCACCACGACAGACGCCAGACGCAAAGACGACGACGTCTCCCTCCCTCCCTCCCTCTCTCTCTAAGTCTCTCTCGCTTTTCCGAGAAGGCGAATAACTTCCAGGCGAAGGCGAATAACTTCCCTCTGGTTCTAGAGGAGAAACGAGCAGGGATGAATGGATGATGTTGCCCGCCGGCCGCCGCAGTCCAGAGGAGAAATGAACGGGGATGCGAATATGCGATGGAGAAACGAAGGGGGTTGCTGCTGGGCAGCTGCGCTGCTGCGGGAATCCGAAATCCAGAATAGGGAAGAAATTAGGTTAGCCGGTTAGGTATCAGGAATTATAATATATATATATATATATATAATATAAGAAATCCGGGTCGGTTCCGGGTACCCATAACTGGAACCGACCCCTACCCGAAGTTTACCGGGTATTTTACCCATGGAACCGAACCGACCCTATGGGTAGATTCTATGGAACCGAACCTACCCGATTTTAGGGTACCCACGGGTCGAACCGCGGGTACCCTACCCAAGTTGCACCCCTAATTTATACTTATGGTTTCGTACGACTTGCTATCGGAGCATTACGTGTAGGCCATATAACATTATATGGACGCCACTTCCATTCCTCTTCCATCTTTCTTCATGCACATTTTATCTTTCCACGCATCCGCCCCTCATCCTAAATCACTGTTATATCTCTTATCTCAAAATCATCCATTTGCATGAGATGGGATCTGAATGAAAATGAAAAAGATTGAATAAGGAGTTATGTAATGGGAATAAGAAAAATAGTATTCAAAATGTAAATTTGTTGTGTGTTGGAAACTAAGAGATTGCATTGCAAATTGGAAAAAATTTTCAGAACGAAAATCTCATCCCATTTAATGGGGATGATCTTGAACATTCTTAATTTTTTTTCCTTTTATTTTTATGTTGATATGATACATAGGATCCGTGTGAGAAGATTAAAGTAAAAGTGCCAAAGTGTGAATGAAAAGAAAATTTTAAAAAGTCAAGTAGTGATGTGATGTGTGAGAAGGTAAAATTAAAAATAAGGAACTGATATTGAAAATTTTGAAAAAAGAGAACAACGGGTGTAAATGATAAATATGATGAAATTGCAGAAATAATAGGAAAAGTAGAATAGCTAAGTGCTTAAAATATGACATCACATCAAAAGTTATGTGAGAAAAAACAAAGAACATTTTCCCTTTGTGTATTCCCAAACAGATCCTTAATAACAGATCTATTAACATTTATATATTTTTAACCAAATTATGCATTTTGTCATTATAATTTATATTTATGCGTGCAACAAGTTTAAATCAGAACAATTATAATATCCAGAAAAGCATATTTGATATCTCAATATAAAAGCAAAAACAAGAAAAACTCATAACTTAGCACTCAAGAGCTATGGGACTGTTGGCCCATCTCTCATTCTCGGATGATAGGATCAATTGTTAGCTCCGACTAAAATTTATATTTTTATAAGGTTTTTTTTTACAAAAAAATGTTAATATAGTTGTAATTAATTTATAAATTATTTTTCAAAAAGTATACGATTTTTTGAAAATTTTAAATAGATAAGCATTTTTAGTCAATTTTAACTGTTGACTATTTTACTTAAATCTCGTAAAAATTTTCTTGGAGTGCAGAATGTAGTGAGATGCGAGAAACAACAACTCGGTCGGCACCGGAATGGCATTCTTGCAATATACCTGAAAAACAAGGCTAGTTGTTACTTTGATCCCTAACTCCCGAAGAAACCGAAAAGCGAAATATGACAAGATGGGGGAAAGGGCAAAAACACACGGGAGAACTGAAATTGAAAGTAAACGCCACACGTGTCGGCACGTGACTGGCGAAGAATATCTTGTGTTGTCAACTCGTCGTATGCTATTGCTTCCAGCAAGTCCGGTCTCTTTTCCCCACCAGATTCCCCTCTTTTAACCTTTCCCATTTTCTGCATGGATACAAGAATTATAAACCAAAATAATGATTAAATATTCGGGTGTCTCTTTTTGTTGTCTTTTTATAACAGAACGAGCTGTGCCTGATCTAATCTGCCTGAAGTATTGCCTCTTTTCGATCGAAAAATTAATATTTTTTGGTCTTTCCTTCTTCATTTTCAAGAGAGAGAAGAAGTCAATGAGACTGCTTCAGAAAGAATGAATATGCGTTATGACATAGGAACGTGATTGACTGATTCCTTCTGCGGAATTCAGAGTGAGAGAGAGAGCGAGAGAGCAGCTTACTAAGTGTACAAAATTCATCCCTCGTCTTTCTCTTTGTTTTTTTTTTTTCTCCTTAAATATCAATCCCAGCCGCTCTCTTTTTTTCTGTTTAAACAATTTTCTTGCTGGATCCTGCAATTCTGCGTCGATCTCGATCGACCCATTTCGTCGGTTCCGCTGCCAATCCTATTTGTATGCTTTCGAAGGAGAGCTTGTGGATCCGTATTTTGTTTGCTTTTTTCTGGTATACTTCTTCAGTACAACCGTCAGTTTTCAAATCTATTTGTCGTCTCAGTAGATGCTGAAAAATCAGGAAATTCACCAGAAGAATTGGTTTCTGGTACATGGGTCTTTTAGATATTAGCAGTTCTATGATTCCAGTGATTGCTTTTTAATTAGTTCTGATAATCTAATCTCTTTCTGGCAGTCAGTTATGAAACAGAGGCTATGTATCGATTTCTGATTGTCTCGTTTTGCATTGAGAAGTTAAAACAAAAATCGTAAGTAGATTATACACGCACGCACGCACACAGAGAGTATAAGCTATTCATGAATTGAGGAAATGAAAATTCCCAACTATAATCACATGTTTTCTGCTTTATCTGATGAAAAGTAGCCTGCACCGTCACCCTTTTCTCCAAGTTGTTTGTTTCCTTCACATGATTCCTGATTTTGGTTTTTAGTTTCTGTGGTGGAGTAATGACATCCGTGGCCATTTTATTGATCAGTGGATCCAACATATATTTGAAGCCCTGGCTTCCATCAGCATTGGATTGGAGCTCCTGACAAGGACAGAAGTTGGAAGTCTCAAATAAAAGGCTATGGCATATGGTAATTCAAAGTCTGTAAGGTTAGTGAAATACTTCCTCCAGTGAGTTTTCAGTTTTTGAGCAGGTTGTTTTCTTGACAATGCCTTATTTAATTTAACTGAAAACATAAGTTCTTGACCAGGTACTTTTATGTATGAATGCCTCATGTTTGGCTCCTCAAGCTCAAAAAACCATACCGAAGATGTCTTAACATGTTCACTTGATATCAGGCAACCTTCAAAGACATCTTATTATTAGAGATCTCTGCACTGACGTAGTTCTCAGACAGATTTCTATATAAGCTTTAATTCATTGAAATAAAATCCATGTAGAGAAATTTTTGGGAAGTTTCTGTTACACCAACTGAAACCATGAACACTTGTGACTCTCTTTAACATGTGTCACCTGTATTTCCTTTTTCTCTTGAATGTGGAAGACAAACTTTACTACAGAATGACATCATAAGCTGTTTTGAATTCTCACCTGGATTCATGTGAAATTATGATATCAATTGAAATTGCAGTGACCTACTTTCTGTATGTGAAGCATAAATAGGGGGATACAAACACCCGAGAACACCCGAGAACCTTACTTGGTTTCTACTCAAATGACCAAACATTCAATCTAGCATACCCTTAAGGTTTGCTGCCCTAAAATCAGAACTGATTCTAAGTAGTTATTGTTGAAAGCATTCAAGTTTAATATAGATTGTGAATGCAGCTCAAACTGATTCAAGCCCTCATATTATATTCAAGAAAGGAATTAAAACAAGATTCTCCATAACCTATTAATAGTGTCTAAAAAACTGAAGAGAAGTCGGGCTCTATTGATAATTAGACCCAAATCACACTGAAATTTTAATAGACAACTTGAAATTCTCTGTCATCTATTAGCCTTAAAAACAATATACTTTCTAGAAGCTATAACATATTTTGGCATGATTCCTTCCCATCATTTCCTTAATAAAGTTCTTTTCCAGCATGATAAAATGGTGCTAGCTTCTATTTCTTCTTTAACTGGGAATCATCATCATGATTTTGAAATTCAACTTCAATCACCTGGAATTGCATTTGATCTGATTCATTTTATCACGTATTTTCTGTTTATTAGATGTTTTCAAATCGTTAACTTATCATCCACATGCAACATCAATTTCGTCAATAGATTTGAACATGGACTTCTGCAAATTAGGCTTTTTAGTTTTGAGTCTCTTCCTTCTACTCTTTTCTGTCTGTGCATTGATGCAAGCTGATATTTATGACGGTTTTCTGAATCTTTGTTACCCAAACTGCCAGATTCCAAGATGATCTTGAACTCGCGAGTTTCAAACCAGGCAAAGGTGATAATTTTTTTAAGCTTGCCTACAAGATAAATGGGAAAGACATACGCGATTCAAATGCTCAGAAGTTCGATAGGCCACAGAGGACAGGAGGCCGCTCCTTGAAAGTTAAAGTACTGTCCAGAGTCTTCTCGGAGGATTATGAGAGAGTAAAGAAGAAGATCCTGGATCCTAGAGGTCCCATATTGCATAGATGGAACAAAGTATTCCTAGTAGCATGTTTGATTTCTCTTTTTGTAGATCCTCTATTCTTTTATTTGCCAGGCACACAGGACTTCTGTATAGACATTGGAAAACCACTCGAAGTTGTTCTGACAATTATACGGTCCATAGCTGATGTATTTTATATGATTCAAATATCTGTTCGTTTCCGAACAGCTTTTGTGGCTCCTTCCTCTCGTGTGTTTGGGAGAGGAGAACTTGTTATTGATCCTTCCAAGATTGCCTCAAGGTATTTAGCAAAGGGCTTTTGGATTGATCTCATTGCTGCCTTGCCACTTCCACAGGTATGCATCCGTAATCCCTTTTCTTTCCGACAAAGAAAATGAATAATTACATAAAATTCTCAAGTAGGAACTTGGGATTTTAGAAGTACAGCATTAGGAAGAAGCCTAGAACGCACGAATCTGTCTTTCAGGCGAACCCTTTTTTTTTTTTCTCCCACGTTTGTCCGCATTTTCTTCTCTCTGTTCGAAGTACAAGATTCCCAGTAATTGCGCCGTACTTGTGCTAAAGAAGTCCAACAAAATTGACATTATGGGGCATAGTTATAGTAGTAAACAGATTCAGAGGCAGAACTAGTGAGAGTGGGTATTATTCTTTTCTTCTTTTGGGTTTTGACATTGTTTTAATGAGTAATGATCTAATGCAACTCAGGTGTCCATGGAAATTTTTTGATCTCATCCATTTATAACATTCAACATGGAAGTTTCCAATCAAAGTGATTTTTGACATCATAAATAAATACTTACTAATAAAGACAATAGATGGTTTAAATTTTTAAAAAAGATTTTAAAATTAACTCTGGTCATTCGACTTGTCTCATCTTTCTGCAGAGACATCATGATCTCACAATATACCACTCACCATAATAGAGAAGCCTGATTCAGTTTATTTAACATCTGAATCTCTTAACCAGTTTCCCAACCTATGTTTTGTTTTCAAGATAATTTATTGATGCATGGGCTAAACTATTCTGATTGTTTTGCACATCACAGGTGCTAATTTGGCTTGTAATTCCCAACCTAAAGGGTTCAATAATGACCAATACAAAGAATGTTCTCCGATTTTGCATCATCTTCCAATATCTCCCAAGGCTTTTCCTAATCTTTCCACTTTCATCTCAAATTGTCAAGGCGACTGGAGTTGTTACTGAAACAGCATGGGCAGGAGCTGCATATAACTTGATGCTCTATATGTTGGCAAGCCACGTAAGTTTGAGAGTCTTCAGTTGAGAAATTAATTATGGAAATAGTCCAGCATTGGATAATGTTTTTTCCATTGTTTTCATTGCCTATGAAGAAAATTATGAAATAATCATCACTAAAATGTATATTGCCATGAAAAGAAATTTCCTAATACTTGGTGCAACCATATGCGCCAAGCTTGCTTCTGGCTGTATGCATGCGACACCCGGTGGCATTACTGTTGCTGCTGCTGAATGCTAGTACCATACAACTTACTCTGCTTTTCTTCCTTTAAGCTCTATCCATAGCCTAACATTCTAATAGCTGCTAAAGAGTCTAACGCATTCTTTGGCTTTCTCACACCGAAGATATCTGCAGAAGAATTCAACTTCTATTTATGTTGCCTACTTGTCTGATAACCTCAAACCATAAGGCTTCAAGTAATTCTTTTGTTTATGTGAGTTGCAATTTTGGGTGCTTTTGAAAATTGAAAATCTCAACATTGAAGTACTCAGTTTGTTCATGCTAGTATTCTGAAAGAATTGGGCTCCAAGTCAACGTTGGCTGTCTCTTTTGGGAACTATAATGCCCAAGATTTTTTAGGGATATGGTTCCTCAAAGTTTGGGCATGAGGATGTGGTGTCTGGAGAGTCGGACATGAGATGCATAGATTGCAATAATCAGAGCTGAATGGTAGACAACAAAGTTTGGATGAACCAGAATAATATGGGTAGGTGGCTTGCCATTTTGGAATGTGAATCCTCCGGACCCTTCGAAGATATTGTCTTACATGCGCCTTTCGAAACAGCCATTGGAGATTGTAATATTCAGTTGACTGAAATGTGATGTCAGTGATTTTGCAGTAGAGATGGTCTTTGCTACATGAGCCACCATCATATATCCTGTAAGATGGAATCTCCAGTGAATTGAATGATGTTCCCATAATAGGTGAAACCCAATAGCATTCAGGATTTCCCATCTATGCTGCACAGAATTGAAAAGTTCATCGGTCTTAATGGTTAAGATGCGATGAGTAATTCAGCGTGCAGTCTTCTTCTGCTTTTTCTTTATTATTATTATTATTTGAAATGGACTTAACCAATAAGGCTGGCATTTTCGTGTTCTTATGATGGCTGAGGTAAAAGATATGTCCTAATTATTGTTGAATTTGTTTTTGAAGGTTCTAGGAGCTTGCTGGTACCTCCTATCAATTGAGCGGCAAGAATCATGTTGGAGAGAGGTCTGCAAACTTCAAAGCTCGCTTTGTCAGTCTAGTTTCTTTGATTGTAGAAGGAAGGATAATGCGCGGGAAATGTGGTTAAACTCGAGTAACATCACAAATCTATGCAATCCAGACAACGGTTTTTTTCAATTTGGTATATTTGCAGATGCAGTGAATTTTGACATTACCACTGCAAAGTTCATCAACAAGTACTTCTACTGTCTTTGGTGGGGCATGAGGAATCTGAGGTAATATTCCTAATGTGTATTTTCTTCAAGTTACAACTTTTCCCGAGAGAAGTTTCTTGTTCTTAATATCAACTCATAAGTGTTTCCAACAATACATGCAGCTGTTTGGGGCAGAATCTTTCAACAAGCACTTATGTTGGAGAAATCGGTTTTGCAATTATCATTGCTATTCTTGGTCTGGTGCTTTTCGCATTGCTCATTGGCAATATGCAAGTAAGTTTCTTTTTCACAGATCTGTTTATCTTTATCTACGCATTTGCATTTCTGTCATCATCTTTGCCAATTTGCCATCATCAAACCATCTTAAACCATTTCCTCTACTAGCATCCACATGCTTTTTTGCATTTTCGGCATATGCATATACCTCTGTTCATGGAACAAACAAATATATCTCATTACCTGTGTCCATTTTATCGTGCTTGTGGAGCTCGGAGATGAAAAATCTAATACGCAGCATGCTCTTTCCAGATGACTACTAAAGTACTAAGTCACAGGGGAAAAGTGGGGGATCATTTTTAAATCACGGTCGTTGATTTCATAAGCATCTGCAGCTACTCGTGTTCAATCTCGACTGAAATGGAAGTACTTCTATTAAGCCAATTTCTTCGAATTGCTTTCTTCTAGTTGATGCGTTCCATCCAATGAACTTGACCAGAATGCTCAAAATTCAAGCTCGAATCCAATAGAAAACCTCGAGTTCCTCAACAACAACAACAACAAAACCTATAGAAAACATTTCAAGTGGATGGAAGCCATTTATAAGTCGAACTCCCCATAATTATATCTCGTTTGGCTTTTATAATGCATCCACCAACCTCCTTATTACGATAAAATCATCCATCACATGAATCGCTTGTCCTTAACCTTCCCAGCATTCCATTTTCATAAAGTTTTTTCTTTTTTTTCAAAAAAAAAGAAAACTATTTTTCATAATGTTGGACTCTTGTGAGTTGTAACGTGGTAACAAACAAAACAGACATATCTACAATCGACGACAGTGCGACTAGAAGAATGGAGGATAAGGCGGATGGACACAGAGCAATGGATGCGGCACCGACAGCTTCCCCCGGAGCTGAAGCAATGCGTCCGCAGGTACGATCAGTACAAGTGGGTGGCCACCCGCGGCGTCGACGAAGAAGCCCTTCTCCGAGGCCTCCCTCTCGACCTCCGCAGAGACATCAAACGCCACCTCTGCCTCGACCTCGTTAGAAGGGTACCTCTCTCTCTCTCTCTCTCTCTCTCTCTCTCTCTCTCTCTCTCTCTCTCTACATACATATCCATGATGGACGGCTATGGACGGCTCAGATCAATGATCGATCCTCCTCAATGCATTGTAATTGCATCTGCAGGTCCCTCTCTTCGACCAGATGGACGAACGGACGCTAGACGCCATCTGCGAGCGGCTCAAGCCGGCGCTGTGCACGCAGGGGACGTGCCTCGTGCGGGAGGGCGACCCCGTCAACGAGATGCTGTTCATCATCCGCGGCCACCTCGACTCCTTCACCACTAACGGAGGCCGCACCGGCTTTTTCAACTCCTGCCTCATCGGCCCCGGGGACTTCTGCGGCGAGGAGCTGCTGACTTGGGCGCTCGACCCCCGCCCCAGCGTCATCCTCCCCTCCTCCACCCGCACCGTCAGCGCCATCTCCGAGGTGGAGGCCTTCGCGCTCAGCGCCGACGACCTCAAGTTCGTCGCCTCCCAGTTCCGCCGCCTCCACAGCAAGCAGCTCCGCCACAAGTTCCGCTTCTACTCGCACCAGTGGCGCACCTGGGCGGCGTGCTTTATCCAGGCGGCGTGGCGGCGGTTCAAGAAGCGGAGGGAGTCGGGGAAGCTCATGAACAAGGAGAGGGCGATGATGTTGCGTGAGGGCGCAGCGGAGATTATTGGTGTGCCGGCGGCCGGCGCGTATATCGCCACGAGGATCGAGAAGAACTGTGGGTCGAACCTGGGCCTGGACGCGGACCCGTCAGCAGTTTGCATTAGTACGCTTCGGAAGCCGGCGGAGCCGGATTTTACAGGTGAGGATTGAGGAATGAGATGGGTGGAGTGGAACGCCCCGGCTATTGCTGATTGCTTGGCGAATGTCAGAATATGCATGTGTGAATGTGATGCTTGCATCGTTGGGACTTGAGAATGGGATGGATTGGGTGGGTGGGTGGGTGGGTGGGTGGGTGGAATGGATATGCATATGCGTGCTTGTATGTATGAGCGAGAGTGGCTGCGTGGGTGGGAAAAGGGATTCAGCAGTGTTGTTCTACAGTAAAAGTGAAAGATTTGTATTCCTTTCGTGATGAGAAAGAAAAAATATAGATGAATGGGGAGAGAATGTATTCTTTGATTTGATTATTTCCTGTTGAACGTGATTGTCGGGTCTTTGAAGTTTGAAGGCTGGACCTGTTTGATCGTGAAAATCACATGCTTGCGGTTCGTGATGGGCGATTTCTTCTTCCTATCTCACCGGTTGCTTACTCGATTAGCTGAAAACTGAGTCTAGTGTTTCGAACTTGTAGAATACTAAGCATAAATGCATGTAAACGAGATCCAGCCACCAAATATAAGACTCGTGAAACTCGAACAGTAGAAAGTAATTTTGGTTGGCGGTTAATTACTTGTAGTATTACTTGTAGTAAGATTACTCTCTAAACTTGGAATAATGCCTATATAACCCACCTCGTAAAATTCTCAAGCGAATTCAAATTCACTTTGATATTTTTAAAATCCCAATATTGATATTGAAAATTTTAAATCGATTTCAAATTAGCTTCAATAAATAAATGGGTTTTATATTTCAATGATGCCCATGCCATCAAAGATTTTAATAAGCAAGTTTTACGTGAGCATTTCATTTAGGGGATTTTTTGGTATGATGTAAATGGTAGGAATGCAATGAAATGGAATTAATATGATAAGGTAAAGTGAAAATAATTTAAAAAGTGTCGATTTGGCAATAAAATAAAATTGAAAAAGTTATGTAATTTGGCAATTTCTGATGTTGACATTTTCCTAATTCTCATTACATTCTTGAATTTTCAAACATCTCCTGGATTAACCGTGCCATAAAAGTGTCGATTTCTAAGATAAAAATTCTACACTTTGTAAAACTTTTTAACACAATTTGTTCGGGCTTAATAGATAAGCCACACCAAAGCATTAGCAACGAGTGGAATAATTCCACACTTCTTACACAAAATAAGTTCAGCTAAATAGGCCATAAAACCCTCTTTTTCCATCCTTACCCTTTTATTTTTTAATTTTAAAAAAATATAAACCATTTACCATGTTTATATATGTCTATTTATTTAGTAAAAGCTACATACATTGCAAACTTTTTATATCATATATTTTTTAAATTTTTATTGGTTACATATTTAATCTCAAAAGATTATATTTTTTATAAGTTTTTGATGAAATTTTTTTTGATAATATGATGAAATAAAAGGTATTAAATACGATCAACTGTGTAAATTTTAAAAAAGATATTTCAAAAAATAAATATGGAAGCAACTATGCTTACATAAGCATTGGATCATTATTCCTTATTTTAATAACAAGGAAAGTACGAACCGAGCCGTGCCAGGTCAACGCGGCGTGATGGAATCATTGCAGTGCTGGGTCGTGGGTTCGAATCTGCATTTGTGATTTCGGCCAGAAAAAGAGGAAAAAATTATTAGTGAGAGTTGTGGTCTTCCGTTTTATTATTAAAAGCTGTATTTTCTTGATTATTTGGTGGAGCAGTGTCTCCAAATTTGTAAAAATGTCTCAGAACTTCAGTGTAATATGTGTTGAAATATATATAAATATATTCCAATAAAAAATAATAAGAGAAGTAAAGTTAAACCCTCCCTCCCATGCAACCTAACCGTACCGGAGCCGGGATGTTATCGCTTGGAGCAGGCAGCGTTTCCACTCTCGGGAGCTTATACTTATTTTTTTTTGAAATTTTTTTTATAAAAATGTTAATTCAGGTGTATTTAAATGATTTTTAAAAATTAAAAATAAATATCTAAAATACTCCAAAAATGATAAAAATTTATACGCATGTTAAATACACGTAGATTAAGGAGAAATTTTCAAAAAAAAAATAAAAATAAATGGGGTGCCTCCTGCCGGAGCCCGCTTATCTCTCCTGTCCTGTCTCCGTCCTCTTCTCGGACGATTCCAAGTCCTCTGCTTCTCTGACATTTCTGGGGTGCCTCCTTCTTCAGAAAGAGGGAGCAGCAGCAGGAGAACCAGGTTTACATTGCGGGAAGCAGTGGGCCAGCTAGATCCTAGATTCATCAGTCTTGAGAGGCATTTTGCTTCCCCGTTTTACTCTTTTTTTTCTTTGTTTGCTGTTGCTGAAACATCGGATTTAGAATAAATAAGAAACCCTTTGGAGAGGTTGGACCTAGCGTACGCTTTTGATCCACCAGCCATCTCTGTTTACAAGGTTATTTGGTTTTCGGCTATGTTTTGCTGTTTGCTATCGATCTAAGGGTGCTCCAAAACCGTTGCTTCTACAGTCTTCTGATAAGGTTGTTGTGTACTGACAGAACAATATAGTTTGGTGAAATTTTGGAATTTTTACACATTCTGATTTGCATTGTCGGAATCATCCACAACATGTTGTCTTTCGATAAAGATGTTGCCCAATGGTGATTCTAGTATTCTACCGTCCAATGAATCATTGAAGAGATTCTTCAGATTTCTAATACAAAGGTGTTTGAGCAAAAGAATTAGTTATAGGAAGTTTTAATCAGCATACGTCTTTTTATCAGAGTGTGAAATCAAAATGTCTCATGAACAATCTGATTGTTTGATGATTTTCACGTAACAATCAATTATACGTTAATTAGGTAAAAATAGGGGTGGGAATCGGGTCGGGTCGACCCGTGACCCACCCCGCCCCTGTTTAATACCGGGGCGGGGCGGGATTGCGTACCCGGCGGGTCGGGGCGGACCTACTTGCTGACCCGTTTTCTAATATTTTACATTAAAAAGAAAAACCTCATTCAATGCTAATATTCATGTTTTATTTAATTATTTATATTTACTTTGACTAATTAATAATAAATTCAAGCATATAGTAGTTAAATTTAATATAAATTTGTCTTTATACTTGATAGTTTTATAAATTTTTAAAAACTTCTTATTTGACCCGTAGTTTTTTACCCGACCCGTTGACCCGATACCGACCCGAATTTTGTCCCGAGACCTAGTAGAAAAAAGTAAGGGTCAAACCGACCTTGTCTCGACCCGGTATAAAATAAGGGTCAAACAAGATTTTTGAAAAGGAGAGTCAGAGTTGGGCACACCGTGACCCGCCCCGATTCCCACCCATAGGTAAAATACGCAAAATAAATTGTTCGCTCGAGACCAATAGAAAGTAAAAATTCTATTATAACAACCGAATTATTAGTCTAAAGCCAACATGAAGTCAGCCCTAAGCTTTAAAAATAGGATTTAGAATTAAGGTTGCATTGTGATTTTTATAGAGATCTGATCAGACTTGCATCAGTGTCCTTCGATTATTATGTTAACAAATCATGGGTGGGAAATGCAGAGATAGGGAGGCCTCCCACTTTTTGTATCATTTTTGATGAGGCAAGCTAAATAGAGAATGAAATGCACATATAAGGGAAAGGGATGGTCGCCTTTTTTTGGGTTTAGCTGCTAGCCCTAGGTACCAAATGCTTTTGGGTCTGGGAAGTCCACTGGTTCACACAGTTGTCCATGTACCTCTAGAAGATTTGCTACGAGTCCCCACTTCTGACATCATGCTTTTGAAAAAGAATCCATCAAAGAGCGTCTGACTAGCCTCTAAGCGGATGGTACTAGCTGGTCAACTCCCTCTACATTTTAAGAGAAGTAAGGGGTTCTGGTGGTATCACAAACATATTCAAGATAGGAAATGTCCATAACCTTTTAAGAGTTCTGGAAATGGCTTCTCAACATTGTAAAGCCATGCCAAGCATGGACATCTTCAAAATCTATGTAATTTTGCAAATGTATGCAGTAATCTGTCCATGAAGTGCATACCTGTGGGGAATGACCCATCCATCTTGCTTGTGAACCGAATAAATGGGATTTGGCAGGAAAATTATATTCCTATAAAATATTTGAGTGAAACTACAAGCTTTATATGCTACCATTGTTTTCTCATATCTGTTTGTTATGTCTTACTGTCAGTTAATGCATTTTAAGAGCCTCTATCAAAAAGGGAAGAAGCAGAGGACTAAATGGATGTCAAAAAACCACGAATTGTCTTGGCTGCTAGTGGGAGTGTAGCTGCAATAAAATTTGGAAGCCTTTGCCTTAGCTTTTCTGAATGAGCAGAAGTTAAGGCAGTAGCAACCAAATCGTCTCTCCATTTTATTGACAAAGCATCTCTTCTAAAGGATGTAATTCTTTACACAGATGATGATGAGTGGTCCAGTTGGAAGAAAATTGGTGACACTATTCTTCACATTGAGCTTCGCAAGTGGGCTGATCTAATGGTAATGGCGCTGCTGTCAGCAAATACGCTTGCTAAAGTGAGCTTTTCATGGATTTCCATCTATGAATATTTTGCTGGATTCAGTGGGCTGTCATGGCTGCTCGGAATGCTGTAGTCATGGATCTTTTTATTTTTTTCAGGTTTAGACACTGAATGTCACAATGTCCATTCTTATATCAATTTCTATTAATAGTACTGTTATTGTCATAACAATGGCAATCATTCCTTTTATCTCTGCCACTTCTGTGTTGCTGGTGCTACAACTTTCTTTTTCCTATTGACTAACTTTAAATAGCAAGTGTTAGTATAGTTCTCGTTGTTGTTTTTTGTAACATTCTCATTCTTATCCTAACTTACTATGGTTAGTGCATGATTTCATTTTTTCTATTGTACCCTGTGTTCTGTCAAGTGTAACATGTGGCTCAGACAAATCTCGGGTTGTCAAAACTTCTCTTACAACCTTGCTTAAATCCTTGTGGACAGCTTTTTCCATATCTTTTTATTTAATTTTTCAGTTTTGGACTCCCTCTTTACCCATAATATGTTCTGTTTTCAGTTGTAGCATAACTTGGCAGGGACATCTTGTGTCTGTTTCTTGTTCTATTATCTGTTGGGGATGCTCCTTGTTTCCTTCCGATTGTTTCATTTCCAGTCTTTACTCATCTTGTGGACATGTCCATTTTAACATTGTGCTTCAGTTACATCCCCTAAACGAGCATTGTTTCCTTGATTCATGTTCTCTTCACACAAATTATGTTTTTTTGTTATATGTGACACATATGCTTCTATCATTTGTCCCTCAGAAAGGCCGCCATTTATTAAGTTGCAATAGTAATTTCTTGGGGATGTGTTTGTTTAGGGTGTGTTTGGCTTTCGATAAAAAATTTTATTCCAAAACTTTTCAAACTAAAACTTTTTGCTATCAACAATTATTTAATTATTTTTTTATGTTTTCCAATACAAACTATCCTGCTTTTCAGTCATTTCTACACAAATACCTATACAACTAACATATTTATTTTAACTTTATTCTTTTTATTCTTCACCATTAACCTTATTATATTATATCATTTTCTTTTATTTTGATAACTTCTACGCAAAAAAAATTTCATTCAAAAGTTTTATCACTTTCCAAGCACACCCTAAGTATAAAACCTTTTAATCTAAAACTTTTCACTTTCCATTACTGCTCTATTATTTAATTATTTATTAACATCTTCCTATGCTTTTCAATTATTTCTACAAAATTACCTATACAACTAATCTATTTGTTTTAACTTTATTCTCTTTACTTCTCATCATTGCTTATATTATATCACATTATTTTTTTCTCATTTTAAAAACTTCTACACTAAAAATTTTCATCCAAATATTTATCACTTTACAAACACACTCTTGAACGTTGATTCTGCCCAAAGATCAAACAATACCTTTAACAAGGTTGCAATTGGGTGATGTCAACTTCAATTCGCTCCCACTTCGAAAATTTTTATATCTATAGTTTCCCGAGTATTACCACAACTATTGTTGTCATGTAGACAATTGCATATTTGTGTCTTCCAGTTATGTATCTTGGTAGATAACTTGGTTAAGCATTTTTATTGCATTGAGTAGAAAATGTGCTTTCTATGCGTATATGCCAATCTAGACCTTTCTAAATTGTGAAAAGATGTGCTGATGGTGCAACCATGCAATGACTGTTAATAAGTTGAATAATTGCATAATTGAGATAACAACAACATCCGGTGTGGTTATCAAAGGAAGATGTTCAACTTAGTCCGGCTTAAAAAACATATTTTTCGGTATTTTTTCTGTTTTTTCTTTACAAACACGTTAAGTTAGGCTTATTGAATCTATAAATTAAGTTTTACTATTTTTGGATATTTTAAAGTATTTTTAAAGATTTTTAAACACAGTGGCATTGTTGTAATTTTCTGTCCCCTGAAAATTACGACAATACCATTGTGTTTAAAAATATTTAAAAATATCCAAAACTGGTAAAACTTCATTTATAGATTTAATACACCCAACTTAAAAAGATTGTAAGGCTTTACTTAGGCCGGCCTAAGAGGATTAGCCCCCGTTATCAATTAGTTGCCAGTTTGGAAATTTCTGTATCAGAATATTAGATTTGCATGAATCAAGTTTCCCCCATATACGATTAGACCATAGTTTGGGATTACTTGGGCTGCCATAGATATCACGTACATTAGTAATGATGAAAACACATTGTAGCAGATGTCTATGTTTTCTGCCAGTCTTTAATCAGACTCTTTTTTCCTGCTTGTTATTGTCATAGATTGCTGGCGGATTGTGTGACAACCTACTAACATGCATTGTCCGAGCATGGGACTTCAACAAGCCCATCTTTGCTGCTCCTGCCATGAATACATTCATGTGGGATAGCCCCTTCACTGAGCGTCATCTTGAATCAATAATCGGACTTGGGTTCCAATTGATCCCCCTCCTATTTCGACGCGGCTGCCTTGTGGGGATCAAGGGAATGGGGCAATGGCTGAGCCCTCTGCTATCAACAACACTGTGAGATTGAAGATTTGAGTCTTAAGCACATGGATAATCAACGGCCATTCGAAGAAGGTGAAATCGGGGGAAAAAAAAAAGATTTGAGTCTTGAGCACTATGTGCCAAGAGCTGAACATGTTGCAGAATCTCAATAAGGATATGGATTTTTTTTTCGTGTGCCTCTTTTGGGAAGGGAATCACTTGCAATATTTGCTAAATGTAGTATATGTTTGAGCATTGGGCACTATTCTGTTGGTATTCCCCACTCATAGAGATTGTGCATTGTTTCCTCTTCTACTGACAAACTAGGCGCAAGATTAAAGTTGTAAATCCGAATCATGCGTAAATCCGGTCACATTGACTTGGATTAGGGTAAACACAATACTAACCTATATTGTAAAATCTCAACTGAATCTTAAGTTCAATTCTATTTTTCATACCTTAATCCAACCATATTTTAACCATCTAGAAATTGGTATATATAATATTTTAAAAAAATTTGCTTAATTAAATTTATTTTTAAAATATAAGTTTATATTAAAGAATAAAAATTAATCATTTTTATAGGAATATTTTTCAACTTATGACTTATACAATAATATAATTGTTAAATAACCTTCTTTCAAAGTAATAATGTCTAGTTAATTTCTATGTATTATCTGCTAATGTATATTGTAAAATCTCAACTGAATCTTACGTTTAATTCTATTTTTCATACCTTAATCCAATCATATTTTAACCATCTAGAAATTGGTATATATAATATTTTAAAAAATTTTGCTTAATTAAATTTATTTTTAAAATATAATTTTATATTAAAGAATAAAAATTAATCATTTTTATAGGAATATTTTTCAACTTATGACTTATACAACAATATAATTGTTAAATAACCTTCTTTCAAAGTAATAATGTCGAGCTAATTTCTATGTATTATATGCTAATGTATAACTATTTTTTACACTAATATATGAAATCAAAGTTAGGTTAGGTTGATAATCATTTAATTTAAACCAACTCACTTTTGAAATCAGGTCAATTCAAATTGAGTTATATAACTTATTTTTAAAAAAATGATTAGCTCTATTATAAATCAGATTGAATTAATCGGGTTTGAATTGAGATCAGCCCTATTTAGATCCTTACACCCCAACCCATGACAGTATTGTCCCGCTATCGCAGAGATTTGGTATTATTGAAGGTCTTATCACATGCATTTATTTGCTATGCTATATATGTCTGTGCATTATGGAATGCTTTCCGGTATTATTCCAATCTTCTATAACACTCTAATTCCCATGAATATCAATCTACTTTCCACAGGACCGTCATCAGCGATTTTGTAAACTGTTGATTGCTCATGTTCCTGATTTTCCTGGAGTTGAACTCAGAATTGGAATCCATGGAACAATTACTAGAGCGGACTTAAAAGAAAGTGCAGCAGAAACAAGGGCCCGGATTATATATACACTTCGGTGCATCAGAGTGCAAAAATTTATTTTTTAATATTTTTTGAATTTTTTTTATAAAACTATTAATTTAAGTATATTTAACGTACTTTTTAAGTTTTATCGATTTTGGAGACTAAGACAGCTTGAGTTTTTGAAAAATTAAAAAATATTTACAAGTCTCCAAAAATAGTACAAATTAGTTTATAGATTAAATACACTTAGATTAAGAGTTTTATTATAAATAATTTCATAAAAATTTTAAAAATAAATTTTTTGCACATGGGTATAACGAAGCTAATTGCACCCGAGTGCATTTAATAATATACCCAGAAAAAAAGTGCATCACAAAAGTTTAATAAAGAGTAATCAGAATTTCATATTTACTCTCTTTACTTTTAATTATTAGTCCTGTTATATTACGTTACTCTTTTATTTTTTCAAAATTATTCCCTAGGTTTTCTATTTATTACCAAATACACCCAATCAAAAATTCAATCCCGCAGCGGATGCGTGATGGGCCTGTGCCTTCGAGGGTAACAGGTGGGTCTTCCGAAGCCCAATGTACAAACAGATAGAGCACTATCCAAATGTGTAGCCAGGCATCTTTTATTAGTGCTTTTGCTAATGCCTCTTTGACAACTTGTTTTATTTTTACAAATAAAATATCACCTATGCATTTTCTTCCCAAAATATTCCTCATAAAACGACATGCATCCCTTTTTTTGACTTATATAAAATTTCTCATATTCTAGTTATTTTTTTAGGATAGCGTTCACTTAAACTCAATTTTTTTTAAAATTAAGACTTTTCAGTCTAAAACTTTTTACATACGACTGCCTTACCTTATTTATTATTATTTTTTTGCATTTTTCTATATAGTTATCCTATCTATACAACTAATCTATCTATTTTAATTTTATTCTCTTTATTCTTTACCGTTACATCTATCATATCACATCGTTTTCTTACAATTCAAAAATTTTTATATAAAAAATTTTCATTTAAAAGTTTTATTACTTCCCAAGCACACCCATAGAATTGATTGATGTTTAAAAAATGTTGTACCAGTGAAGTCCAAGTGGGCTCCCTTTGCAATAATTTAAGGAATCCATACTATCCATTATATTTAATCAATAACATATTAATCTTAATTCAAAAAGGTATAGGTTTACCAAAAAATACGTAGGGAACTGATTCAATACATTCATGCTCAAAATTTACTGTTTATAATTTTTTTTGAAAATTTTTTATACAACTGTTAATTTAAGTGCATTTAATTTATAAATAAGATTTTACCATTTTTGAAGATATGCACGTATTTTTTATTTTCTAAAATAGTGGTATTCTCGTCTTTAATTTTTTATTGGAATTTATACAACATGAACACTGATATTACAATCGGGGAGTTATCTCATTACAATCAAGTACATTCATACACAACCCTCACAACAAGAAAGGAATTTTTCTTCAAACCCCCTGTTCCAGAAAAAAATTGTATGAAACCACCACATTGGGGGAAATTATAAAACCCATTAAACTTCAGGGTACAGTTTATAAAATCAGGGGACAGTTTATAAAATCACCTAACACTCACCCGGGGTCCAAGTGATTCGAACGCGCCACCTTGCGATTTTGCTTCTCACGTGTTTACCACACCGATACGCCTTGTCTTTAAAGAAAAAAGATATATATACATATTTTAAAAATAGTAAAACTTAATATATATTTTCAATATACTTAGATTAATGATTTTATAAGAAAATTTATAAAAAGTAGGTTTTGCACTTGGATGCCTGGTGCATTGAATCAACTCTCATTAACTTATGAGGAATCACCAAAAATAAATTTTAAAATTAAAAGACGCACCTTAGGGGGGTTTACATATAGATCCCTCAAGTTTCTAAAATTGTACTTTTCACCCTTAAGTTTATATAGTTTGGATCTCCCCACTAACATGTAATACTGTTAAGTTTTAACTTGAAATAATCCAAATGATTTAATTTTATTCAGACTTTAAATGGACTACTCTATTTTGGTTGAGATTTTTTGGGGCCACTTTTAATGTATTTTTTAGCTAGAAAAATATTTTAAATTTAAGTAAAAATATTTATTAAAATTTGAGAAAGGTAATTTTGATGATTTCAAGTTAAAAATTAGCAATTTTAGGATTTTTAGATTAATAAAGGAATCAAAATTATATATTTCCTGAACTTCTAGTTATCTACTGTAAATATGAAACTTAAGGTTCAAAAAGCGTAAATTTCATATGAACTTGAGAGGACCATACGCAAATCCCCCTTATCTCATGTAAGTAGTTTTGGAAGTTTCAGCTAAATGCTCAGAGTTGGTTCTATTAATTACATGATTATTAATGACATGACATGCAAACCAAATGATATTTGTGCCATAAATTTTATTCGGTACATTATATTTATGGTATGTTTGGAAAATAATAAAAGTTTTAAATAAAAGTTTTTAGTATAAAAATTTTTTAATTGAAAGAAGTAATATAATACAACATAGGTAATAATAAAGAGTAAAGATAATAAAGTTAAAATAAATTATTAGTTGTGTAAGTAGTTATGTAGAAGTAATTAAAAAATTGGACAGTTGTGTAGGAATGTGTGAAAAAATAGTTTAAAATATGAAATTTGTGAAGACTGATAAATTTTAAATGAAAAAAATTTTGATTTGAAAATTTTTAGCGGTATCAAAACGCACCCTTAGCGTGCTGCTTACTACTTTCATTAGGCCCACAAATTACTCGTGGAATATTAATTGGAATAAATAAATAAAATCCATCTGCTAAGCCATTCTTCTTCTTGGACCACATGCATATGTATTATTACTTTAACTTGGCTAGTTGTAGGCCTAGAGCATATTTATAGAGAAATTAAAGTGCCCCACACAATCGGATCGATGGTTTATTAATATATTTTTTCGTAAACACTATTCAAATTTCAATTTATTTGTAGTTTTGAAACACTAATTAAGGTGTTTGGTACACCCACCAACCAATTAATTATGCAAATCTAAATTCGACAAAGGAAGGAGACATGAATGTGGGTAGGTAAGCTTACATGTGAGCAACCGTTACCTGATTTGATGGCCCACTTCATGGAGTTGATGCACCGTTTTAACTTTTTAAATTTTTCATTCCTTAGAACTTGATGGCCCATTTCATGAAGTGGATGCACGGTTTTATTTTATTTTATTTCATTCCATAGGTAGACAGGATGATTTCTACCTATTTCTGAAAAATTATAGCTAACATAGAGACAATGGTTTTGCTGATATTATTTTGGTGACAATATTTTCTAGCGGTATTTTTACTGATTTGAAAACTTTTTTTTTTAATAAAAAAAAGTGGGGACTCCCCATACTATAGTTTTACAATGATTTCAGGGGGTTTGAAAAATATGCACACATAGTTCGACTAATATAGCTACCACATGTATTAGTTTATGAAAATTACAAATACGCCCACATAGTATAATGAAAATTATAAATACACTTGTGGCGTTATGATTTCATCCCATTGTGTTAGAAAAATCCTAAATTTTCAAATTATAGTCGATTTAAGATAGATGTTGAGAGAAAATTTTAAAACTTGGAAATTAAAGGGGAGGCATGTGGGTGTATTTGTAATTTTATAAAGTAATAGACATAATCACAATATTGGTCAAACTATGGGAGTACATTTGCAAAATCTCCTTGATTTTAATTATCTTTTACCATTCCTATACTATATTCACCTTCGGACTATACGATTGAAGTCCAAAGATCCAAGATGAGGTTTGACATCTAGAGCTAGTTGTTAGTTATGATTGGTAGTTCTTCTGACATTTTTCTATCTAGATTCCAAGTGAATGAGATGAATACTAGCTGTTGGTAGTTGTTGAACGATGTCGAATATCGGTGACTTTAGAAATCGATATATTTATGCACCACTAATTAATGGTAAGAAAAATGATGCTTGACTAGGAGCTAGATTCTCTCTCTCACATTTTACATTGACATGGTTACAGTGAAGACAATCCTTCATATCTATAGATATAGATGGGAAGATAATTTTTAGACTTAAAAGGCTATCCTACAAAGAAAAACTGAAAGTCACTATTTGGTAGTTGACATAAGTGAGTTAAAGATGAATACACTGAGGAATGTCGTGGCCCATTCTTTGTCTTATCACCATGTGCTTAGGCCCGGGAATGCCATGGCCCATCTTCTTGCTGATTTCGCTTCTTCTAATTTTTTGCCTGAACAAGAATGATGGGACAATCCACCTTTTTTTCTTCAGGAAAAACTCTGTACAGACAATTTTTTAACTATGTTATACGACGATAGTCCTTCCCCTTCCACCTCTGATCCTTCTCTCTCTCAGAGGTGGTCGGGATAGAAGCTAATCTTTTAATTAAAAAAAAAAAAAAGATGAATACACTTAGATGTCGGGAGTTCGAAGTTGGGTAGAAATATTAGTCACATTATTCTCCGCTAGAGTTGTCCTTTATTAGTTATCTATTCATCGAAAGTGTGCAACACCATCGAACAAAAAAGAGAATTTTAAAGCCTTGTGACTGTCGATGCCATGGAGTGAAATGTATTAAGCCTAGAAAGTGTACAATCCTCTGACAATCGATAGGTGAATTTTGATGTAATTATCAAGGTGGGGCCCAAATGCGATGACACCATTAAAATCCTAAATGGGGTTGATACCATAGAAATAATTATTTTCGTACATAAACATGGAGGTGAAAAGAAGCTTGTCCGTATCATGGGACTGGAAGTCGCATGCAATAAGTTTCAGTAGTGTACGAGTGAGGACATACGCAATAAAACAACTTTTAATCGGTGACCACATATGGAAGGGTGGTTGTCATAGCTCCCTTCAGAGAAGAGACGAAGCGTTAGGATATCAAGAGTAGGAGTTGCATGTACCAATTTTTATTTCTGACCAAGAATAGATGGATTGTTGGTAATGGCTTTCTCAAAGAAAATCTACATACGATATTTGTCGAGAATTGGAGTTGCATGTAATATGCCAGTTTCTGTATTAATACACATTAAAATAGCTGTTTATTTCTGACAACGAATATAGATGGGTGGCTTTAATAGCATTTAATTCACCTCCGATGTAAAAGGTGGTCAGATGCTGCATGCATGCCAAGTGCCACAAAATATGAGAATGCATGGGCAATCAAGCATCTAGAAGAATTTTAGTCGACAAAGGATGTATTAATTAGTAAAGTTAAACGAGAAATTTTTATAGAAGAGCAAGGCCTTGTTTCTTAGCAGACGACAGCATCCATTAATTTGACTAGATATATACAGGCCCTTGGGTTGTGGACAACCATTAAATAAGTTTCTGCAATACCCTCATAAATCAAAGGAAAATCTCTCCATCTACACTCTGCATATACAAGCCATCTAACTAGTAACTACCTACTTTTATCAAACGAACTTACCAACAAAACCAATTTCCACATTGGTTGGAATTGAAGCCGGAGAAATTGACTGTTAACCCATCGCACTCAGACTTGCCAACTAAATTGAGAGCAGCTTCAAACTTTCAAATCGATCGATAGTTACAGCCATGAGAATGGCTTCCTAGTCATGCTTAGCACTATAAATTTGATATAAATGTAATGCATTTAACTATCAAACCAGTGGAGGGAATTTGGGTACTCTGATACATACCAAGGCAAACACTAAAAACACTAATTTTCTCTCCAATAACAGTTAGAAAAATATAGTTAACAGTGCTCCACAACAGAACAGTAGTAAACATCAACCTCGCAGAGCAGTTCTCGAATAGTCGAATAACAGCCTAGAAATACTATCATGGCGGAAAACTCCATATGAACATTTTACTGCATCGTTTGTTCTCACATTTCGTTAAAAAGATTATCATTTTAGGGTAATTTCCAAATATATCAACGAATTTTCACCTTAAGTCCTCATATATTTACAGATTTTGAAAATTTCCTTACATACCTACCCACGTATTTTATACAAAATTCCTCCCATTACGTTTTGTCAGCTACATTAGAATTTTTGTATTTTCTTTATTTAAATATTTATCCTAATGCCCAAATTATCCTCCAGTTCACCAGCCCTTCGGTTTCGATAGGTGATTGTTGTTGGACTAATAAAAGTTGGAAAGTGCCCCCGAGTTATTGCAAATGGTGCGCCGACATTGGATTTCATGGTCAGCTTTGCAGATCTTATGGCTTCCATGAATGGAAGGATGATGGAGCAATGATGGGATAGTAGCAATTTTTGGCAGCGAGCAGGGGTTCGTCGGAGCTGAGGAAGACGATGGCAAGCGTTATGGCTTCCAGTGTTGATGAAATTCCACTGTTAGTGGTCCAAATGAGCCAGAGCTAGGGAAGACGATGGAAGGCTTTATGGTTGGTGGGATAGTCCAGAGGTCACCCTTTAAAACTGGCGGACGCTCTCCTATCTCCCATGGCGTCCGTTTTAAAACTGGCAATGAATTACTAAATTTCTACCCTGTAATGAAAGATATGATTAAAATAGGTTTTTGGTACTAAAATTTCTACCGAGAAGTTAGTAGGTCATATCCAAATTATGGCCTTTTTTCAATTAAAAAAAGAACTATGGCTATTGGATTTTTAATAAAAAGATGAAACTGGACCATCAACTTGGATTTGTTAGGGATACGGGATGTGGATTGAAGACGTGCGCTAGATTTTTTGGATGAATGGAGAAGGCCTACTAATGTCTCAAATGCTAGGAGATGAAGGGAGAATGTCAAATTTTGTCGATTGGATATCATAGAAGACGAAGGCTGTGTTTTCGGCATCAGCGAAGAGAGCGGGCTACAGTTCGATCGATGCAGCAGTCGTCGATGGGTGCTAAAAGTGGCTGTTGCTCGATTTTGGGGAGACGAAGACAGTGGTGGAGCACTGAATTTATGCTCCAGCAGTACACCTCACCTCTGTCGGTAAACTTGCGAAGCAGTTTAGACTTTAGAGTTGCAAGTTAAAAGGGGTATATTAGTCATTTAAGACATGAACTAACATTAGTTACTATTTACCCTATTTGCATGGGTGCAAAAGGGAATTTGAGAAAAATTCGTGGATACATAAGGAATTTTTCTATATTTGGAAATTCCCCACCATTTTACTATATCATTTGCATTACACTAGTGTATTAGGTTGGATGTACACTGGAAGTCAAAAAGCCCAAATAGCACCACAAGTAGATTGTAATTGCGCAGGTTAATTTCACCTTTTTTTTCCCCTTTAAATCTTCCAGTCCAGAGTGGTCAAAGGATAAATAGTCAATACGCCTACACTCGAGATGTTACTGTCATGGCATCCACCCGTCCATCACTGGACCAAAATACTGCACGCTTGGATTTCAAAAAATTAGTGAATACAGATAAATAAAGAATGTTTTCTTATCCCTGCATGGTATAACTTACTTTAAACCGGGATTGGGTCAAAAACTTCTCGTCATTTTCTCATGAAAGATTGAAATGTGGGGTTTCACGGGAGTCATCAGATCATAAGGATACTTTCGGCAGGAGGGAAACCCACACGCACGTTACCCTTGTTATCTTCCGAGAGCAAAAACGACGTGAAACAATGAAATTATAATGGACTTGTTCCAATATTTCTACCAACCCACGAGTAAATGAAAGACTCAGCCTCCATTAAGTGACGTTCCAACAAATTAAAGTACAATCTCTTCTAGAACTGGTGCACTTTTTACGGTAGGTGGAAGATGGGAACCAGCTGCATCTTCGTGCCATCCTCGAGAAATTGCTTCAACCAGACAAATTTGTGGAATCATGTGATGATAGCCCTCAGTATCATGAAAAGTAATAAACAATAAACATTTTACTTCAAACATTAATTTTCCCAGGTACTCTCCACCTTTTTAAACCTTCCCTAGAAGAGTCCATAATAACATGGCTTTATCGTTGGACAGTTCTCTCGCAGTGACCACATGAAAGCATGAAATGCTAGTTGACAACATCTTCCATCCCTCCACAGTAGTTAAAATTTGATGAACAAACAGCCAAAAAGATGTTATATTTCTATCTAATGTTCAGACAAACGGAAACTCGTTTGCCAGATGTGCCGAAGCAGCAATAGTAGCGAGCATACGTGGATACGTACAAGGAGGAAAATTGGAGTACTAGCACTAATAAATAGAAAGAATCTACAGCCTCAATAATACCATATACATCTCAGCATGTCGTTATTTACAGACGCAGAAGCAGCAGAGATCAGTAGTCGCAGCAAAAATTTAGAGATCTCGCCTACACAGGGGGCAAGAGCCATGCCTGATGAGCCAGTTATCAATGCAGGGTAGATGGAACATGTGTTGGCACTGAGGCAAGCATCGAACCACCTCCCCAAGTTGGAAGTCCTGAAAACAAAGAACAGGAACCATGTCAATGGTATTATAAGCTAAAAACAGGCAATTCTATTACCATAGCCATTCAAGAGAGTAGACACGGTGCCAATGATTCAATGATACAGGAAGTGCATCTGATCATTGAACTATTCATTGAAGATGACAAATTGGAAAATGCTATCACATTGACATTTATACTTTCCATCCGGTAGAATTTTTGTTGTCTTTCCTAATTGACTGTCGAATGATGCAGTAGCAATTTTCCTGTTTTCAAGATTCATGTCCGATGCAGCTTTCTCTTGATCAGAATTCTACGGGTCATAAATTTAAGCAATCAAACAGAAAAAGGCTAACCTGTAGGCAGACTGAACAACTGATTCTATCCCCAGAGGCATCCACATTGTTCTTTGTGGTAATTTCAACCTTCGGCAGTTTCTCAACGGAATCACCAGACAACCCTTTAGCCCCATCTGTTCCAAAGATGTCAACTGCCTCTTCAAATGTTGGTTCTACAGCACTCATCTGTGCAGTAACCAAAATGCATATTAATAATGCTATTTTCCCCAGGGAGTATCAAAAATCAAAATGAAAGAAAGAAAATATCATCTCAAGTATGTTTACCTGTGTCTGCACTGCACTCATCACTGCTGGACCAACCTGCTCCCGGACAAGCCTTCCACTCAGAAGGTTGGAAAAGACATCAAGCTGTTACAATCACTCAAAAACAATAATCAATAAACAGGTAATGGCAACATGCAATTCAGATGCTTCTTCCGTAAGATTGAATATTCCTAATCAGCAGTGGCTTCACTTATGACAAACTCAAGAGTGGATTCATCAACAGGCAGTCAGATAGACACACAAGTGTCCTATCAGATTGGCAGCTAATCATGATCAGAACTTTTTGCCTATACATGAGCCAACAAAAAATTATTGATAGGATCCCACAATCGAAACGTAGCTGCATACATCCTCCAATCTTGCAATGCAACTGTGGATGCAAGTGGATGTGCCATAGATGGCACACAGGCAACAGATCAAAGACACTACCAAACATTTGACTGTGGACATCCAGTAGAAAATATCCAGTCCTTTTCAGTATATGCAGCCTCCAGCAGAGAGATCTAGCCCCATGAAATTTAGGCCTCACTCCAGATGAAAAAAACTGCTAATTCACATTGACCAATTGGCTAATACCCTTTTGCAGGAACAAATGCAAATAAAATGCAAAAACCAATGCTGGGAGGGAAAGCAGCTCACCACATAAACAAGACTCCAGATGCCAGAGATATCACAGCTCCAAAGGACTAAAGATGACTCAAAAACCTGGATTGAGAAAACAGCTCCAGAAATTGCTCCAATTCCGGCCCCACGAAAGAAACCACTCTCCGTGGCTTGACCAACCAGGGCACCTGTCATAGCCCCTATAAAGGAACCCACTGCAACCATGGCAAGATGCAAAGAATCAGCAACATCAGATGTTTTGCATATAAAGGATTAATGACCAATTTAGAAATAGCAACAACGGAAAAAAGACAAATTATCATGCAACCCCTATCCTCTGTGTGTGCTCCTTTTAACCCCAGCTATTGATGAGATGAACCGAATCGGAGTGCATCATGCCCAATACAACAGTAAAAATTCAACAGAATTTTGATGATATTTTCTCTTAAGGGATATCAGAGCAGGCCCCTCCATTTTAGATATGTACTATTATTAGTCATGCAGGTTTCACAGGTATGAACGCCGAGAGAAGACAAGCCAAGCAAGGTATTAAGGTATGTACTAACAAGAATAGAGGATCAACTGGATCATAGAATCCTAACAATGGGAGACCACCAACACAGAGATTTCGATCGCTGCAGGTGCAAGCAAACAAGAACGCAGTTGAGTTCTAAACAATTTCGTCATCCATTAAACAAACATCTTCGGCAGAATCACAAGCCGCGTGAGAAGCTCCGAAATCACAAAAGGAGGGGAAACGATACAGAGCACGATTTTCCAATCCACGCCGGTTGGTTTCAGCAGAAATGCATGAATAAAGACAACACCCAGGTCATATTTCTACCAACATCTCAACAAAAAATCGTTGCTTGTTCAATGCTACTAATGGAATTGCAGGACGAAAACGAAATACGAGCCAAAAATAAAAAAAAATTTTAAGCATCAGAATGAAAATTTCCCAGAACCCCAAATGCCCAAAATCAAAATAAAAATTTTAAAAAAAATTGAGAGAGAGAGAGAGAGAGAGAGAGAGAGAGAGAGAGAGAGAGAGAGAGAGAGGGAGGGAGGGAGGGAGGGAGAGACGAACCCATGGCGAAGACGAAGGTGAGAACTGCAGAGATGAGCTTCCCGAGCGTCGAAGAAGAAACGGGAACGGAGCGACTGATCTCCCTTCCTCTCTCGCCCAGAGTCCCCAAGGAAGACGAGGAGGAAGAGAAGGACGCATAGAAGAGCGGAGATGGATACGCCAGAGATCTCTCCATTTCTCTCGATTCTCCAACGAAATCCCAGCCAAAGTCGAGAAGAGAATGTACACTCCTTATCTCCTCAGGAAGAAGACAGATTTATAATCCAAGAAAGAAAATGGGGAAAAAGAAAACAAGAGGAGATTTTCCCAGGAGAAGAAATGCTTCGTCGTTAAGAGAGAGAGAGATACCGAGACGAAGTCGAGAATTCCAATCCTTCGGTCTTAAGTGACGAGCAGGAGCCAAGTTACGCAGGCCTTCCTCCCCACGCTATACTCGGGCTGCTTCCCACATTGCTATAAATCAAGTACCCCACCTCCTTGATAAAAAAAAAAAAAAAAAAGTACCCCACCTCCAATTTTTTCTTTAGAAAATAAAAATCGACATCGTGGAATATTAAACCAATCATCTCGATCTAGCTAAACCATAGCCTAATTTTCCGGTCGAATACAACATATCGGTGTCAATTATGTAGTTTTAAATAAACTTTTAGTAAAAAATTTAAGAATTTCTAATTTTGTCGGAAAATGACGATTGTCAGGATGTCTTTGAGGTACTTAATATCGTTTTTCTAAAGTAATGAGTAAGGCTGCATGTCCGTCGTAAGATAATGTGCCGGCGTATCACAGGGTTATTTGAAAGGGGTAGGGGGAGAGAGAGACGGGGCCGCCCACACTCGTATTTAAAGCGACATTTTACATTTTTTTTTTTTTTTTGTCAAAGATATCGGAAATTTATTACTCTTGTCCGTCCAAACACGGCGTTTGCCATGCGGTGTACTACGATGGTCCACGATGTCATCTAACGTTTCTGCCGATTTTCTACAACTTAATACGAGACCATATATTTTATCCCAAAAAAAGTACGAGACAGTATACGGTAGAAAGATACGATTAGAAGTGCAACCTAAGCTTAAGAAACTCATGTTCATTTCAATTTTAATTCTAACTTCATTTATAAAGTATTAATTTTAATCTTAACTTTAACCTTATTTATAAAATTTAAATTCTATTTATGTTTGAATTGAGTTTGAAGTTGGAATTTGGGTTAGTGAATTATATTTTATTTGAAAGTGATAAGTTCAAAATTTTACATGAATATATAGTAATGACAAATTATATAAATAAACGTAATAATATATAGTCAAATTACAAATTTTTAAAAAAATATAGTAATATAAAAATATTTCTAAAAGAAAATTTAACATCAAAAACAAGACAATAAAAAAACATTAATGAATGTAAAAGTAAATGATAGAAATATAACAATAAATATAAATGAAAATAATATAGTTTATTTATAAGATAATAATAATATGACGAATATGTATTCAAACATAAATATAAATAATTTACAATATATAAATATAAAGAAATGTTATTTAGATATTACATACAAGATATATTTTATAATAATTATAAAGTGAAACATCAGGCTCAGGTTCTTTGAATTCAAATTCACTTGAACTTATCTTATTTATAAATGAAGTTTTTCGAGTGCGACAAGCTAGGCTTAGGCTTAATTGAGCCCAAATTGCAACCCTAGATACCTTATAAATTCTAAAAGAAAAAAAGATACAATATGCATAAGGCTTTAATCGTATGTATCTGGATGCAAATACTAATTTTTTATTTTTTAAATTTTTTTATAAAACTATTAATCTAAATATAATTAACATGTGTATTAATTTTTACCATTTTTGAAGATTTTAGATTTTTTAAATTACTAAAAAATGTCATTGATTTTTAAAAAACCAAAATAATCTAAAAAGCTCTAAAAATGGTATAAAAAAATCGATACATATGTTAAACACACTTAGATTAACAGTTATATTAAAAAGTTTCAAAAAAAATTAAAAATGGATTAAATGCACCCGGGCACGATATGCATATTGCGAATCATAATAGATAAAATTATAATGTAAATTAGTAAATTTGATTTTTATTATTAAGTTTTAGTAAGTAGTTTAGTAACTCCTTTCCTTTTCAATTTCTTGATGTTTTGTATAAAATTTACTTCATTCATTATATTTAATATTATTTTTTAACTTAAAAAAACTAAATTTTATCCAAAACACATGCATGTATGGCCACATTTGCTTAAAAATACATTCACATGTGAAATGCAATCTAGTGCACTTGAGCATAGAAACCTATTTTTTATATTTATTTGAAAAAATTTTATACAACTATTATGAATTACAAAAATGTCATTGATTTTAAAAAATCTAAAAAATATCTATAAATCTTCAAAATGGTAAAATTTAATACATATGTTAAATATACCTAAATTAATAGTCTTATAAATATTTCAAAAATAATTAAAAATGGGTTCAATACACATAGATATACCAAATCTAAGCGCATCCACGATGAATTACAAAAATGTCATTGATTTTAAAAAATCTAAAAAATATCTATAAATCTTCAAAATGGTAAAATTTAATACATATGTTAAATATACCTAAATTAATAGTCTTATAAATATTTCAAAAATAATTAAAAATGGGTTCAATACACATAGATATACCAAATCTAAGCGCATCCACGTGCATTTAAAAAAGTCCATTCACTAGATTATCAAAAAATGTTTAGATTTATTTATATTTATTTTAAAATGTAATAAATATTTTATACTTCTTAAAATTATTCACCAACATAACGATGATATTTTTTATGGTTTGAATGTTGAAAATATAATTTTAAAAATTAATGTTTGACATTAAATCATTTCATTACGTTGATTTTACACATTTATTAATAGAATCATCTACCATAGGAGTAGACAAATAAAGAGTTTCTATAATAATTGTTATACTTTTCAATTATTTTTCACAAGTTTGCATACAATTATTTTATTTATTTTGACTTTATTTTCTTTATTACTAATCACTACCCTTGTCAATCATATTTTTTTCAATTTTTTTAAAAATTTCACTTTTTTCTAAATGTCAAATGCACTCTCAATTGAAAATCTAAAATAGATAATGAACTGAACCTAGATCAATTTGTTTAGGGTGGTTGTTTTCAAAGCCTCAAATAGGGTGCAATTTGAGTTTGATAGGTTTGGTTCAAGGTCGAACCCTTATCCTATTTTTAAAACTTTTACTCCATCTTATTTTAGATTAAGTCAATTCTAAATGTATTTTATCCTATTTTTTAAGGTCAATTTGGTTCCAGTTTTGATTCTAGGTGAGTTATTCGCATTAGTGTTCATATTGTATTTACAAATCATAATCCTAATATAAATTTTATTTAAAAATTTATAATCAATATGATAATGATATGCTTTTAAAATGCATTTATTAGATATATTAAATAAAGACAAATTAAACAAGTTTTTATATTTTAAAAATTATATTTTATATCTTTGAAGATATAATATATTTCATGAAAGAGATATTGAATATATATATATATGAGTAATTCTATTAGCCCGGGCTAAGTAAATGTCTCACTTAGCCCACCTTAAAAAACTTATTTACAACAACTTTTTTTTACTTTTTTTGTGCACTTGTTTATCTAAACGTATTTAACATATAGACCAAGTTTTATCATTTTTGAATATGTTTATCTATTTTTTGAGATTTTTAAATATCTATGTATATATATGTATTTAAAATACCGTTATTTTTAAAAATCTAAAAAAAAATAGATACACATATCTAAAAATGGTAAAACTTGATTTATATATTAAATATACTTAGATAAACAAGTATATGAAGAAAAAAGCTTGAGCTAAGTGAGACATTTACTTATCTCACTTAGCCCAGGCTAACAGAATCATTCCTCATATATATATATATATAAGTAATTCATATTGATTTTCAGTATCAAACTTTGAAACCTACCCTTTCTTAATTACACTAGAGATTTTTTATTTGAAACTTACCCTACCTTATACATAGAAAAATAGTAACTTACTTTACTCATTTTAGAGTACCCAATTGGTCAACTCATTGATGCCTTATCTAAGTTGCACCTCTACCCAAAAGGGTTAGTCTTCATGAATGTGGGAGCAATAGTTTTCGGTGGGAGAAGTTGTCTCTTATACTAAAAGTTTTACTCTCCCCTTTGAAATTATAAGAAAATTCGTAAGAATTTATCAGGTCAATTTGTAAGAAATTTATAAGGATTTATGAGCTTGAGTTGTAATATTCAGATAAAAATGAGATATTATATAAAAAGTATGAATTCCATAATGGAACAATAAAAAATCTAAAATAAATAAAAGAGAATATTTACAATTTTATAATAAAATTTAATCTATTATATAGATTTATATAAAATTGTATCTTCGAAAATCCATTTTCCAAGGAATCAAATCACATGGAAGTAAAATCCATGTGGCCCTCCAACCCATTCAAAAGTTTTAAACACAATTACAATGTTTAATTTGTAATTTTTTTCAAATTAAATCGTAGTATTTTCCTTTAATTTCTCTTTCTTTGTATTTTAAATGCAAGTGGTTAACTAAGATTATTTATGATGGGTTTCCCTTCTATGTAAAGATCTATATACTCCTTCAAGATCTAAGATTTTGATCTTTAATGGATAATCTAATTCATTTATTGTATTTAACATCGTTTGTTTATCTAGGGAATCAAGATTTATCACAATCAAGTATGTTTATAAGCCACATTTGTTAGAATATATATATATATATATTCATCTGTAAATTATAAAAATGCTAAAATATCAATTTTGAAGTAGCATTTTCGACATCTAAATCGACCAAAATATCATTATATGTGAATAAATAATTTTATAAAGTATTATTACATTCTAATACATGTGTAAGCATTTTTCATAATTTACATATGAAAATATATATACATATATATTTGAACAAACGTAACCCGTAAACATACTTGATTGTGATGAAATTTGGTCTATTTAATAAACAAATAATGTTAAATATAATAAATGGATTGAATTTTCTATTAAGGATTAAAATCTTAAATTTTGAAGAATTTACATAGACTCGCTTCTATATAACCGAGAGTGATTTATGATAAATTTTTTCATTAAGGATTAAAATTTTAAATTTTAAGAGATTTACACGTACCCGCTTCCATGTGACTGACACCGATTTTTGATAATACTATGGAATGGGTCACACGAAGTTTCGAAGGCAATCCCTCTGCTAAATTCCTTACATTTCTTTAAGAAGAACGAATTTATTATTTTAGTAAAAATTTTGGTCGACAACATAGCAGAATCATCTTAGACAATGATAAGATTTAATGGTTTAAAAATATTTATTTTAAATAATTTGTGCTTTTCACCTAAAATTTCGTCATCATGACAATTACGTACGTTCATCTCGCTGCGACAAATTTTAAAAACACGATCAGTGGATTGGATTTTACGAGTTTAAGGGATTGCTTAAAATTTTCTGTGAAACCAGTTCCGTACCTAAGACCTGAAGGGCAAAAATCACATTTATGCCGCGACCGAGGTAGGAGACAGCAGTGGTCCGCACCGACTTGCTTTTAATTCTGGCTAGAGAAATAAAAATCAACACCCCACCGCTGTTGTCGCAATGGTACAAAATTGTGCGACTGTATGCACAATGTTTAAAAGAGTGACGTGGGCAGTGCACAGCAGAGTTTTGGCGACTTGAACTGCAGACCGCCCGAACGCCGCGCGGACTTCGGCAATGGACGGGTTCCACTTTGGGAACTTTCTTAGAGTTTCGGCGACTTGGACTGCAGACCGCCCGAACGCCGCTTGGACTTCGGCAATGGACGGGTTCCACTTTGGGAACGTTCTTAGTAAAATGGAATTATAGGGTATCGCTTATGTGCAATGTAAGTTGGGACCGATCAGGTGCACCAAGGTACAAATATTTATTTTTTTATTTTTAAAAAATATTTTTTACGCAACTGTTAATTTAAGTATATTTAAAATATGTATCAATTTTTACTAATTTTAGAAATTTTTATATTTCTTTAGATTTTTAAAAATCAGTAGAATTTAGTAATTTTACTATTTTTAAAAATTCAAAAAAATATAAAAACTCAAAATTTGGTAAAAATTAATACACACGTTAAATATACTTAGATTAACAATTATGTAAAATATTTCAAAAAAATAAAATAATGGGTTAAATACTCCCGAGTCCCGAGTGCACTGAAGCTAAGTGCACCCGGATGCATTTGAAAATATCTCATGTAAGTTTCTCTATTTTTGTTATCATTTATATGACCAAGTGTCTCACATTAGTGTACCTAAAATGTTAAAGTAAAAAAAAGCACAACCTTTAAAGTTGGATAGTAGCAGTTGGCCTTATTATTTTTCTCTTGAAGTACACTTTTGCACAGATACTTTGTTATCCGAGATTGGTGACCTAATTTTTTGAAAAAATGACCATTTTTTCCACCTTAGTGTGTTAAAGACAATTCACTTTATCTATGACGTTTAATATAATTTATTTAACTAAAAACATTAAATTCTATCCAAATCAAATATGTGCGTAAGCGACCAAAATAGTTTGCAATGAACACATCCGTAATTAAAAAACAAACAAAAAAATATGAAAAAAAGCAAATAAAGAAAGAAAGTACTTTTGTATAGTTGCTATGATGCTCCAATCTAGATTTGCCATTTGGGAGTTCTATGGTTTCAACATCAAATTTGCGGAGATGTGGTAAGAAAAAATCTTAACAAAAGCGAGTGGTAAAACTTGGCAAGAAAATAGATAGTTTTATCAATATCTATTCTTAAAGGAGATTGAGTAAAGAATAGCGCCTATTATTGTGCAATGTAAACAGCTACTTGTCGAGAGCTGTAAGACACTTTTCTTGTATATATATATATGAAATATTGATGGAAACTAAAGGCTAGCTAAAAAGTGTTTCATAAAAAAATGATAGCTAAAAACACATCAAACAAGACAAAGTCAAAGTTCAAAGTCTTTCTTCTCAAAAAAAAAAAAAGTTCAAAGTCTTCTTTATTATTTTTTTGTCCGACAAACACAAAACTTTTTGAATATTCAGTAGAAATAAATTTTGCCAAAGATAAAGCCTTTAAAGTGATCAATATCCTTTTTTTTGAAAATTGCTATGAATACGTTTCTTTGGAATCGCCATTTTAATTTTAACTTTTAGAGTTGGATGTGAAAGATATATATTGTCTGAAAATGAATGATTTCTAAATTTAGTCAGCGGTGAAAACTTCCTTCTCCCGTAGCATACAAAAAAGAAGATACGTGTGTATGATTTAGAGCATAGCCGGGATGGAAAAAATCATATATACATACAATGCTCCGAGAAAAGAATAATTCGTACTAATGAATTATTCATTCTTTCTTCATTATTTTGCATCCTATTACATCTTTTATTGTAATTCCTATTTTACATATTACTGTCGCCTATAACATTTTAAGATTTTGACTGTGTTATTGAATTTTTAATCCTCTTAATTAAATAATCAAAGCCAAATGCAATCGCTATTTTTGTTTTAAATCATTTGTTTTTATTATAGCATAGGAAATCATTTCAACCAACATCTTGGTGTGGCTGTGCTTCATCTGCTTAAAGCTATTTATAATCATATGTGCAACATATGAAAATCACTTAGACCGTTTGTAAACCGGTTAGAAGGTAATAATAATTTATAAAATTATTTTTGTACAGAGGGAGAATGTTTACATAGTAGAGTCATTGAATTAACAGCTTCGAATAGATGGATAAATTAAGCAATTTTGTTGCGATTATTTTTTCGCTTTTATCGCTTTTATGAAAGAAGACCTCTAAAAATACTTAATTTAGATGGAATTGGTATCTTAATTATTTAAACGCAAGAGGTGAATTGGGTTTGATTTCGTCATCAATGTAGACCCGAAATCAGGCAATACTATTGAAATCTTCAATTTTAAGTAGTATTTTTCCGATAAAAGAATTGGCCATCAAAGCGATTTGAAATCTTCCGACCCGGGAGGCCTCTTAATTTATTCATAAGCCAAACCGGCTCGTAGATCTGCTAAATTATGGACCTAATTTTTACTGATCTAGTTACAAAAAAAAATCTCACAATTTGAGTATTTAATATTTCAATATTTAAAAAATAAACTTGTGGTTCTTATTTTAGTTTCAGCTGTAACACCTATTTTAAACTTGATAATTTGCAATCAAATAAAAATAAATCATATTTGAAAATACTTTAGAAAGTTGAATTGGATGTGAGAAATACTTTTGAAGTTATACGGTGGTAGCTAGTGTTACTAGGAAAAGAAATTGTGAGATTATCTTGAAAACTTTATTTCTGTAATTATCATCCTTCTCGTTAATTTAGTCTATCTATTTTAATCCATTTACAATATTGGTGTAATAGAGAATCACCTCTTTCCTCTTTTTTTTTGCCCCTGAATAATGACTATCATCTCAATCCGGGTTGGAACTTCGGATTTTACACAAGCGCACCCACGCACATAAACTAAAATCACCTCTTTTAAATTTTAATTACACCTTAATGCGACATTTTGGCGACCATCAGTAATTTGATTTAAATTTTTTTATCCATATTTCCAATATTTTTATTTAAAGTACACATTACACGGGAACACCTGAAGTAATTATTTTCTGTTATGTGATTTTCCAAAAAGTAATTATTTGCACGAGCAATGTTTTTTCAAAAAAAAAAAAAAAAATCATTTTCGGCCGAGACATCACACGGGACAAGCATAATATTCTTTTGCGAAAACACGGTTTCATTTCAAACTGTTATATGTGGTTGAATTTTATTTTTTTTAAGCAAAGAAATTTGCTTATGATTTGATGAGTTCGTAGTTACTACTCGCTAGTCCGTTGCAAAAGCTTATCTAAGTTGGTTGCTAAAAATAACCAATGAACTTGAATTTGAGAAACCAAGCTGAATTAATTATAATTAAAGCTTGGTAGATGAAAGATTCTCCTATCTTTTTTGATAAATTCAAAAATCAAAATTATGCAATATCTTTGAAGATATTTTGAAAAAGGTGAAAATCTTGCAAGCTAATCGTGTACTACATATTCTGCAATTTAGTAGTTTTTTTGTGAAAAATTACTCTAATTAAATATTCTCTTTCAAAGGAATCTCTTAGATTTTTACCATTTTGGATGATTTAATCCAATTTTTTTAATACCCGGTTTAATCCAAGTTGATCTTTATAAAAACATTATCTCAAGGGTATGTTTGTTTACCTCCAAAACTGTTCAATCTAAAATTTTTTATTGTCCATAATTATCTTATTTTTTAATTATTACTTTACATATTCTTATACAATTATTCTATTTTTGAATCATTTTTACACAATTAACCATACGATTAATTAATTAATTTTTTTTACTTTTCATCATTACTTTAAAAAAAACTTTTCTATAAAAAAACTTTTTATAAAAATTTTATTGCCTCTCAAATACACCGTAAGTTAATAATGCGCTCATCATATTGAGAAAGGTTTTGGAAGCCAAAAATTAAATCACCAAAAAATAAAACGGTTAACTCTTTAGAAGTATTTACTTTTGATAATCCCTTAAAATTTTATCAATATAATAATCACATTATTAAGTAAATAGATATTTTTAAAGATATGGACGGCTAAATATCTAGAAAAGCAAAGGAACGCTTGTGTTCTTGGTGAGCTTGTTTGATGATGATAAAAATAAAAAAAAAAGCCAGCCGTTGGAAAGAGCACCGATAATAATAATAATATACGATAATAACCTGCAGTCTTGCACGCGACTTCGAGTTCCAGATATTTATCCGCCAGATGAGATGAGATGAGATCCAATCGTCTGTGGGGCCCAGCCCACGGCATAAATGCTCCATGAGAACACTGGCAAAGAGGACGGCCAATGGCCACGGGCACGGGCACGGGCACGGGCAGGGGCAGGGGTGGTGGATAAAGAAGCCGTCTTGGACGATGGGAACATATCTATCCATGCATTGTAATAAAAGCCCCACTAGGTGCTCGGCCCCACCACCATCGTATCTTCGCCGGTCGTAACTAGTAAAGAATCAATCACCGATATGCATTGCATGGGTTGCATTTGCATGCCCCATCACTCGTTGCTCCGTCCTCAGCCAACTACCTTTGCATGCATCACCATTCACCATAAATAAATAATCTACTTAGCCATCGGCCATCCACTGGCCATGGTCCTAATTATTTTCTTGGCCCCTAGAAACCTAGCGATTCGACCAAAAATTCTTTCATCCCTTTTGTGAATGTATGTGTTCAAGCATGAATTTCCTCTGCACTTTTTTTTTTTTTTTTTTGATACACGAGCGATTGAAAAAAAAAAAAAAAGCAAATATAAAAAAGATGATTTAACATAGAATAATATTTTTTGCTTATAATATTTAAAAATATATCAAAATTACTTACGTTCTTAATTCACATTTTACATCTCCGAAGAGAACACCTTAATTATGAGAACCGAATATGTTAATTATCTCACTTTGAAACATGACGTGGATTGATTAAAAAAAAAAATGAAGCGGAAACATAAAATGAGAAACATAATGCAATGCACAGCTTAGACGCCATAACTTGGTCTATAATATGAAAAATGTGATGAGATGCGTAGTCAAGAGACTATTACTTAGAGTGATGTTCGGCCAAGAAACTACGACTTATGTTTGGATAGCATGATTGCAAAGGACACCAGTACCAGGTTTTTAAAGCTTAAAATACCAACTCTTAGTACTTGTTAATATAAAAAGTACATAACCCGATGTTTTTGAGCCGGGGACACTTACCTCGGATGATTATAGATGAAAAGGTAACCAGGCTGTGAGCTAATGCAACCCGTCAATCTGCATTAGGACTGAGTTTAACGAAAAGAGGGACAATCAAGGCCTCGTCAGTTATGTTATATGCCTAACTAGGATTGTGATTCCAAAAGGCTGACAATGGTGTTTCACCATTGGAACTATGAAACAACTCTCACTGAGATGCCATCGGAATGTGATATATGTGGAAAGCTGGAATATGATAGTTTAGTAACATGAAAGCTTCACCATCATGCTATAAAATTAAGCCATCCCTGGGGACTTCCATAGATAATGTGCATTGATGGGAGATGGCTGCCACTTTGAGGTTTCACTTAACTCAAAACAACCTTCCTTGAAGGTTTGTTAAGAAGTGATATGTGAGTATAAGAAAGCAACTAGAACCCGAAAGCTATGTTATTTTGATACACTCTCCTTAAGAAATTGTTAGGAATATGAGATGGTAAGGCACTAGGTGTGCACTTAAAAGCTTCACTATTAGGAAATAACCCTCCTTAAAGGATCATTACGGATGTTTAAGGTACGGGTGTTAAGGGATTAGGTCAATCCATGAACTCAATTGTCTGCCCATTTATAAATAGATAGAATTAGGTTTTTTTGAATGAATGAATTATGATATATTAATTTGCCCACTCATTTAATTAAATAGATGATTATGGGTTAAATTTTTTCAACATACTTAATTATCCATTGAACCCGTCCCACCTATTAATAATCCGTTAAAAGTGGAATATATTATTTGCTTATTGGAATATGAACAAACCGACACTACTAGATTTGCCAGAATTATTAGAGAAATGTTTATACTAGAGCATTTATTTTCAAGCTAATTAGGTATACTTCTAAGTTTTCAATATATTTTTTCAATTATCAAGTTTATTTCATATATTAATACTAAGTAGGACTTTAAATTAGCTTGTTTTTCACTAGTTCACAAAATATATATAACATATTAACTCATTTAATAAATGAGTTATGAATGGATTAGGTTAAGATTTTTTAAATAAGTTAATAAATGGGTTAGAGTTAAAATTTTAAAATAAGTTAATATTGGGATTAAGCGTTAACTCGTACAATCTGATCCATTAACACACTTATTTTGAGGTGGTGGGACAAACTCAAGAAATGATTGAAGAGTATGACATAAGATGAAACAGGATTAGATTAAGTTGGGTGTATCAAAGTTGAATGTGATGGCAACTACATGAGGAGGCTAATAATGTGATCATAAGGCTACCTTTTTATTGACTGTATGATATTACATCTCATTTGATATTACAATCGGGCTTAAATCCTGTACAGGAGACAACAATAAAGTCACACCATTTATACGAGAGGCTACATACTCCCTATTATCAAGAGGGTGACTAACGCTCTCACTTGCGGAGACAAAATTAGAGCACTCATCCCCCACAATGCTATCACTGGTGGCTTACCGTTGAGCCAATGCCCATGTGGCAAGGCTACCATTTTTGAATGATATGACTATAGAAGATACTAGGTCCTGGTAACATTGTGATGTATGGAGTGAGATGTTGACATTGTGGTCATGGAGATAACGATCTCGATTACTATTGTTGTAGGTAAGTATTACCCCGCCTTGATGGAAATGATTAATGGTAAGAATAGCAGCTAAGTACAATATGGAATAGGATGTAGCAATGTGCTTGATTTTCACCTTAATCTTTATTATGCATTATTGCAACTTTAATGCAGAGGTTCCACAGAGAATGAGCATCATGAATCTCAAGGCAAAATGTTGACATGGTGTATCATAACTTAAGTTTCATCAGAGAATGTGTCATAAATGTTGTTTCAGTGTTAACAATATTTGTTAGACACATAACCGAAGAGCCACGTATGAGCATTAAATTGATTGTTATAGTCCTTCTCTAACTAAAGTTGGATTTAACAATTGAAGATTCATCATGATCTGATTACTAGATCATAGAAACTAGGTACTTCTTGATAATTTTTAATAGAGTGGTTGCATGATTTTGGTAATGTAACAGTGTAACTCAAGTGGACTGAGATGAATTGGACAAAATGTTTGTATAACTTTGTTGAATTGAAGGAATTTCAATAGAGTTATACATAGAGAGAGAGGGACTAACTCCATTAAGGTGATAGTATCAAAGAGATGAGTGCAACCAACTCTAATAGAGTGATAGTATAAAAAAGACAAGCTGAGTTGACTTTGGCAAAGTGGTATGACTAAGTTAGGTTGATCGACTTTGGCAAAATGATTGTATGAGGAACAAGGATTGGACTAATTTCATTGAGTTGATGCCAACAAAATAACAGTATACTGGGATAGGTTAGATCGACTTCGACAAAGTAAAGGTATAACTAAGATTTTAGGGACGATGATAATATGAACATGAACTTCAAGAGGAAATATGCTAAATATATTTTTTTGATTTAACCAAGTTTATAACTATGATAAGGATACTACCAAAGAGGGATTATGAGTTTTCTTATTTTGAAAACTCAAAGAAAGAAAAGCTAGAAAAGTCTAGAGGCCTGTTTAGCCTCGTTTGTTTGGTAAGCTAGCTTTGAAAATGTTCATGTGCTCCCATAAAAAGTTGTTGGCAATCCAACATAAAAGCCAACTTCAGTTATTTTTCTCCTAAAGATTGAATTTCTAGTTTTTACAGAGGCTAGAACTTCTTGCTTCCTTAAAAAACTAAACTTAAGAGTTTGCTCATTTTCAAACGCTTGGCCAAATGTGCCCTAATGACTCATTTAGGCAGGCTTTTCACAATGCTTATCCGGTTATGGTCAACTAAAAGGCGATCATTGAACTATGTGTTCGGCATTTGCGTTATTGATTATTTTTTATAGCTAAATTTAATTTCCCAAAAGCGCTAAATCAAGAAGCCCAAAAATCTTGCTTCTCGCATAAGTGCTAAACCAAATTCTCAAAAACAATAATAAAAGAATAAAGCATAAGATGCAATACTAAACTAGGGCTAAGTCTGTATTGGAACTCAAAGAGGCAGGGCATGGGCTAAAGGCGAAGGTTGGGGGGCTGCGGGGGGTGATGGAATTTTTATGATAATTTTGTGATATGTGGTCCATTTGATGAAGTGATCCTTGACCGTTGACCGGGTACGATGGAAATGCAGTGTACAATAGGCCCACAAAATACATAAACTATGACACTCGGCATTCAGAGCTCGACAATACACGGGCGCGGCCAAAGCAAGTAGTAAATCTAGCGCCTTAAGCTAGCCGACGTGATTATCACTAGTAGTTTCTAACTTCAATATAAATTATATTTATATCCAAGCTGAGGTCACCCGATCATAGAAGAAAGGAAAAACATAGGGTATATCATCATATTCTTTGTAAAACAGGAGGTAACATGAATCTATGAGTATACTTTTTTCAATTAATTGGACGGCGTGTGATGCCATCAGATGCTAAGACTAATTAGTTCAGCGTGTCCACGTGTTTAACACCAATGTGTCTCCTCCGCATGCATGACGTATATTTATTTTATTTAGGGATGGGTGGGGAGGCTGGAGTCATCAAATGCCAGCGAAAGGAGTAGCGACAGGCTGGCGTGATGCGGACCGAGGAAGCGTTTAGATGCGGAAAATGTTGGATCCATGCCATTGCCATTACCCGTCCTGATCGTGTGTGCGTGCGTCGTACGCATTTCGAAAATTGGACCGCCTAACTTTTCTAATTAACTATTATCTAAGTTAGCGATTATCGACGCGCGTGTGACAAGAGCAGCTTCCAGTCCGACTGACAAGGGGTCTTAGGGTTACGGCCGCTTAAGAATCAGGTGATTCTTAACCGGTTTTTTGGGCCGTTCAGGAATAGGATGAGATGAAGATAACATGGAATTGTCTAATTTAAAAAATATATTTTTCTTAAACAAAAATATACTTTTCTCACTTTTATAAAATTTTTAAAATTTTCATATGATTTTTCGCATTCTAATTTCAAGTATTTTTTTTTTTATCAATTTTTTTATACTCACATTGCATAACAATACTTTTTTTCTAATCTCATATCGCATCTAATCCCCTTCTGGTCTCATCCGTAAATATAGTATGCAATGGAATAAGTTTTGGAAGAAGAAATAGAATGAGCAAATTTTCTTATGCATTGACAATACTATATTGACTTTGGTATATTTGCAATTATAGTCAAACTATGTATAAATTACTTGTAATATATGAAACTATATAAGTATATTCGTAATTATAATTAAACTAAGTGAGTGTATTTACAAATCATACTGAAAATAATATTGAAAATGTGAAAAGAAAGGTCATTATGTACTTGAAAATGAATGATTGTACTAAAATGTAAAATAAAAAATATATAATGAGCAAGAAATCTCATTCCATCCAATCCCGATCTGGTGGGCGGAGGGAAGGAAGAGATGATGCCATCAGGACTCACGTGACTTGGCTGATTCTAGAACCTATTAGGAGTATTTGAAAGGGTTTAAGCTTAGAGAAGAAAGAAGATTCGATCCAGTGAGGACAACCACACGTACGGATTTTTTCCCATGAAATTCCAACCGGATGCCTGAAATGGAAAGCCAACCAGTATTTTATTATTGTTGTTATTATACCATCTATTTACGATTCACATTGCAACGCACGACACATCAATGTGGTTAATTGTTCCTAATTTCTTATTTTTTATAGGAAAATGCCCACGAGCCATACCCACTACCCTTAAACATCGATGTGGTTAATGGTTCTTAATTTCTTATTTTATACACTACTTCTATAATTTTCACATATGACGTCAGGCTACAATTACTGATTTTATTTTCACTGTAACGTTTTAAATTTTTTAATCACTTTGATTGGAAATATTAGAATAATTCTTTATTGATTTATATTTTGTAAAGATTTAATATCTTTTGAAAGTAAATACATAATTATGAAAATATTTTCAAAATCTATAATATATATAGTATATAAAACTTTTCTATACGAGTGATTTTTGGAATCATATATAAATATATATATATGGATAAACATGTCACATGGTTTGCATTTGAAAAAAAATTAAGATAAAATACAAAAGAGTAGTGCTAAAAATAATAGTATGTATACTTAGACCGTCTATCTTGCAAAAGCTCTATGTGATCTAAGACAACTGGTTCCATTTTCATTTTTAAAAAAAAAAACAATTCAAAAATAAAATAGCAACCAGGTGGATGGGATCGGGAACCATAATATATCTAAGATGCTATATTTATATAACTTCGGTGGAATTGAACCGGTTGGAAGTGTGGAACATTTTAGTTACTATATATTTTTCAAAATAAAATAAAATAAAATAAATCCAACTCACACATTATATTATTAACATTTATTTGTTAATTAGTATAGAAAATACCACTGTGATCGGAAACACGGGCAGGCCATGATAAATACAAACTTATGAGATTGTAAATATAATAGAGATGGATTGAAATAGAAAGGGTTCAACCCAAGTAAAACCGAATATGAATTAATTCACTATAAGCCACCACTCTTTTGAGTCAAATCTAATATATATTATTTTGATTGGCTAGTCAAAATCTAATATTAAATGCTGTAAAATCCAATAATATTACTTGCAGCCGTATTTAATGTCATTTGCAACTAAATGTAAAAATTTTCATTGAATGGGAAGGATAAGAATAGTATGCCCAGTGAGCATCTCTTCTCTTGTAATGTACGTACGGAGGGCTGGCCGCAAGCAGTACAGCTGGAGCCAGGAGGGATAAGGAGTGTGAGGAGGTGCGCGGCGGGGTGGCGGGTGGAGGCAACGCCAGGGGCATTGGCCCTGTTCCTAATCCGAGTTCTCATCATGCACGCAGCAAAATTTTGGCTATAAATGTCGTCATATACGCAGCAAATTTAATAAAAATGATTGCATTCATACTTTACTGCATGCTAAAAGTGTAACTCAAGTAGAGTAACCATTGGTTAACCCATCAAATATCCTAAAATAGATAAAGTAGATTTTGAATAAAAAAAATATCCAGTGTAATTGAAATACAATAGCGTTTTAAGGTCTGAATACCCGAAATCAATCTGAATTACTAATATATATATATATTCAAATTTCTTTTATGAAATATATTATATTTTTGAAGATATAAAATATATATCAAAATATAGATACTTATTTAATTTATCTATTATTTAGTACATTTAGTAAATGTATTTTAAAATTATATCATCATTATATTGATTAAAAATTTTAAGTAAGTTTTATATTAAGATTATGATTCTCAAATATAAAATGAAGGTTAATGTAAAGAACCCATTTGGATCCAGTAACAGAACTGAATTAACCTTAAAAAATAAGATGGGGTACGACTAAAATTAACCTAACCTAAAATAAGATACGAAAAAAGTTTTTGAAAATAGAATAAAAGTCAAATTAATCCCGAACCAGATTTACTCAACCCAAATTATACCCTTGTTATATGTTGTCATTACGAACAAAAATTTATATGTATTGCTAATATTTCACGGCCAAATTTGCATGTGGCTATATTTAATACTAAATGTAGCAAAATATAATTATTATTCGTAGTCAAGTTTATGTGACTATATTAAATATTAATTTTAACTACGTATGAGGCATTAAAATTTTTTGATGATTTTTTATTATTCATATTTGTTATAATTCAAGCCTAAATCGCTTTATAATTTTCATTTTATATATTTTTTCTACTGATAATTACTAACAATATACATCAGCAACCGAGAAGACTAAGCTCCTCAAAATTGAAAACAGGATGCTTGTCTCCCGAGGAGATCGAAGCTTCAACCACCTAAATATAAGCTAGAATTTTTACCAATTGGATTATACTTTTGTCTACTATTACAATTTTTTTAATTTCAAATTTTAGTTTTTGACTTTTTTTTTTTTGATTGGAGGATATTTTACATCATATCTCAATTCATATTACATTCAAACCCTGAGACAATTCTAACAAGCTTACAATGGAAGACGACAATAAGCTTCCACATATCAAGTGGGGAGACCACTAGCTCCCATCTAAGTATAAAGGGGGACCACATGCCCCCACCACAAATTTGGTTCAAAATCCCACGAGGGATTCGAACCGCGCACCGGCTGGGAACGAAAATCCCGTTCCGCAGCCGGTGACCAGAGGAGCGCAGCTCGTTTGGCAGTTTTTGACGTTTTCAATGTGGGGTCACTCATGAAAGATGTAGAAAAACTCCATGGGTATACTGAAAGTAGATAAATTTCGTAGGCTGACAAGTGATAAGGTCATTAGGTCATTAGGTCATAGACCAAAAACTCAACGGGTATATACATATGCATGTACACACACACACAACCCCCCTCCACCCACCCACACACCGCCCCCCCCACCCCCTCCCCCCCACAAGATCCCGTCTGAGCCTGTTCGTAATCCTTCATGCAATGAGGTTTGGATGAGGAAACCGAATAAAAGTAGTTATACATGGAGAAATGAGATATCATATCGAAATAAAAAACAATAGAATTGGAAATAAGAAAAGTAAAGTTATTATTTATTTAAAAATGAAAAATTATATAAGAAACATAAAAAGTAATAATATAATGAAAATTTTCATTTCATTTCATTTCAAACAACAGGATGTTCGTGAACGCACCAATGTCACGATCATGTGGTTGCAAATAGTAGGTATTAGGTTGACCTACTAAGCAGTTCTACGTGGGGGCAGATAAGAACCTCAAACGTTCGTGCCTCGTCATTTTTCTCTGTACGTAAGTTTCTAAGCTTCTGCAAAATGGTTGAAACATATACATAGAGTTTAATCATGCTACTAAGATATTTGAAATAATGGAATTGATTCAATGCACTTGGGTGCATTTAAATTTTAGTACACTCGGGTATAAAACTCATTTTTTCAAAACTGTTAATTTAAGTATATTTAACACATATATTAAGTTTTATTATTTTTAGAAATGTGCATATATTTTTTATTTTTAAAAACAGGAGTATTTTAGTCATTTAAAAATAACTAGAACTTCCTTATTTTTAAAAATAAATATATACACACATTTCAAAATTAGAAAAATTTAGTTAATAAATTAAATGTACTTAAATTAATAATTTTATAAAAAAAATTCAATTTTTTTTTTAAAAATGAGGTGCTGTGCCTGAGTGCACTAAAATTTGAATGCGCCCGAGTGCATTGAATCGATACCCACAAATAATACTAAATTTGTATCCGTACATAAATAAATCGGCAACCATGTCTTTTGTATGCAAATTTTAAATTTTATAACTCAAAAACGTCTGTAGGACCTCGTGTTTATCATCTACATGATTATATTCATCAGGCTTTTTGCTAGTAGATGGATCTTATCACTTTGCATATCGCATTTTCCGCACTTGTTTTAGATATTTGTAAAATAAGCCTGGTAAGTTTCACACTGATACAAATTGAAACCTCCAGTTAGAGATTGTCAGAAAAGGGATGGATTTCACCATAAAATGTTTGGTAATTTTTTTGAAAAACACCTATTGTACCCTAACGAACGTCTATTACACCAAACATGAAAAGGACCGCTGGTTTCCCTGATGGTTTTTGATCCTATACGGTAACATCTTTGCGCTTAATAATCACGGCCGTTAGATGAGGCGACTTTAATCTGTGCTGTCGGATTGTGGTGTATCGTATGCAAAAACTCCTTTGTCGCTTCAAGTGCTTTATTTTTTTTTAAAAAAAAAAAACGACATTGCAATCCAACTCCCTCGTAGCCCAAACTGTTACAATAAATTTCACTTATGGTAGCTAATTTTTTTAGCTACATTTAATATATATTTAGTTGTAATAAATGTATTTTGGTTATAATTAATTAGTTAGATATAATAATTAGCTACTTTCGATTGATGATATTTAGTTAAATATAGTTATTTTTACATCAGATGCAACTAAAAGTATATTTAAAGTAGTCATTAAAATTTGACTGCAAACAGAAATAAATTTTTTTGCTATAATTAATATAAAATTTAGCGGCATTTGGTCAAATCTGGCCAAATCTTTTGTTGCATTTAATCAATTGGCCGCATCTCCTCTATTTTCTTATTGCGAGCCCTTCCATCTGTTTTTTCTAAATTTCTAGCTTGTCTTCTTTCCTTTCTAGCATTTTGCATCAAATTTTTGGAATACAATTCTATGTGCATTGAGGCTCAATGCACTCAGGTGTACTACACTTATTCTTTTTATTTAAAATTTTTTTACACAACTATTAATTTAAGTGTATTTAAAATATATATATTTTAAATTACTAAAACTGCCGCTAATTTTTTAAAAATCCGAAAAAAATCTAAAAATCTTCAAAAATAATAAAAATTGATACACATTTTAAATATATTTATATTAACAGTTGTATAAAAAAATTCAAAAAAAATAAAAATATAGGTTTATGCGCCAGAGTTCATAGGATTGCATTCCCAAATTTCCACCCGCATCTCCATTTCTCGCGGACCAGTTTACAACTGATGCAAGCAATTTTCATATCAACAGTTAAAAAGCAGTTTTCATACTCTCATCTCATTTTCACCTCCGCACAACAACAACAACAACAACAACCATGAATTGTACAAGCACAGTCTATCATACTCTAGAATAGCATAGGCTTAAAATCTCGCTTCACTTTCATCTGAACTTCTCACTCCAAATTAAAATTCAAATCGAGTGCGTCGATTAATCAAAATCAAATGAACCAATTTGCTCCTGGAAAGCCCAGACTAGAGGCGAAGAGTTTTCTCAATGAAAGAGGACAATAAGATGTTGAAGCAACTCTCTTAGCATAATAGCAGTTCTCCTTTTTCCTAATTTTCGAGTTCCTTTCTTTCCTCGTCGATAACAGACCTGGTTAGATGAAGTAACTGAAGGATCTGACTTCACACTGCTCTTTGAACTCATGTCGGTGGCATTCGCTTTTCTTTGAACCCATTTTTACATAACCTGATTCAGAAGATTTCCAGTGGATTGTGCATCAAAGGGTTTGGAATTTGTTGCCGGAAAAGAAGAGATATGAAAGTTTTTTTTTTTTTTCTTTTATGTAACTCTTAATGTATTGCATGTTTGATTTTTTTTTTTTTTTTGTATTTGTATTTGTTTACTTAATTCTAATTTATTGTATATGCTTACCCATCAATCCAAATTATATTTCCTAACCATCTTTGATTTGAATGAAATTTAGTCTTCTAACTAAACAAATAATTTTAGACATAATATATTATAAACTTGAGAATAACAAGCATAGCAGAATGTAAAATGAATGATGGCTACATGCATCCATGCACTTTCACCAATTTGGGCTCGGCAAGTTGGCAGACTTGATGGTTGCGGCTCGTGATTGTACATTGCAGTCATTAACGCCTGTCGTAACTCGTAATTAATTGTCGTCATCAATTTCCAATTTTCATTACTAAAAATGGAGACACAATTCTCACTCGAGAGAAGCAGCTTGTGCTCGAGAAACCAGAAACATTAGTCTCATTGGATTTGGAACCCAAACCAAGTAGGAAGACTTCCATGCCTGATACCACCTGAGCTACACAGTAGTCAGTTCACATCAACATCTTTGTTCCTAACTTCCTATTTTATTATTTTTGTTATGTTTTTCATAAAAGTTCCCTTGGTAATATGATGGAAAAAGGTTGGGAAAAAACAAAAAGGAAAAAAAAAATTGAATATCCTGTGGATGAGTAATAATGATTGAAAAAACATCAATGAGCCGACCGGGAGTTTATTGTCTCCGGTGTAAATGAACTTGATTATAATATTAAATGTCATATTTTAGAGTATCAATATAAAAGAAATGAAATTAAATATAAACTTAAAAAGTGAATAATTTAAAGATAAAGTTATTAAACATTTTATCTAAAAAATGGAGAAATATATAATACCGAAAAATAATATTACTAAAATCGCAGAAAGAGACAGAAATGAATGGCTCTCCCTGTGTCTCCGATGCACTCTTGTCCACACACCTGCAAGCTCCGTTTCACATGATCAATGAGGCAACTGGCCGTGCTTTATCTTCTTCCCACGCGAAGCGGTTGGAAATTCTGGCAAAAACCCACTCGTTATTTTGAAGGATCTCATCTCATGTGCTTATAACTCTATATTGAACTGTTACTCACTCATGTGTACGGTCACCACGGTTTTTCTCGTATTCTAATCTAACTGAAAAAAAAAAAAACAGTTAGTAAACCAAATACATGGGTTGAGCTTTTTCTATAAAGATAATTTGGGGGTGAAAGCCAACATCACAACGTGTGTTATGTAAACATATCCTTTATCTGTTATACAGTTGTTGTTTAAAGAGTCACATCAATGTAATTGATAAAGTCATTTGATTACAATTTTAAATTTAAACCTGTGAATTTAACACTACACCAAGCTCTTTTTCTTTGCGAAAGAATTATTTTATAAAATTATTATAAGACCATATGCATGTGTGAATGGAATGGTTAAATGCTATAATTAATGATTTTTATTTTTTTATGTATATATTTACACACATCTTAGTTGGTATGATTTTCATATTTTGGGCATATTACTTTAATATAAAAAAATTTCAATCTAAAACTTTTTCATTCTCTGTAGCTACATTATTTTTAAATTATTTTTCGCATATTCTTGGACAAATACTTTATTTTTTAATCATTTCTACATAATTACTCATACAACTAATCTATCTATTTTAACGTTATTCTTTTTACTTCTTATGTTTTCCTATATCATATTACATCATTTTCTTTTTATTTAAAAATTTTTACATAAAAATTTTTCATCAGTATTACTTTTCAAATGCACCTTTTATATAGAGTTATGTATTTTGTCAAAGCATAATACATCTACAAATTTTTGTTAAAATCGCTCCTATATCTATGAAATTTCAAACCTCATGGCATGACGTGGGATAAATTTTGGGGAAAATTGATGGGTATATGAAGAATTTCTTAAAATACAAGGCATATGAGGAATTAGGGTTAAAATTTGTAAGTATATTTGAAAATTTTCTTAAATTTTATATTACAGAAAAGTCAAGATACACATACTAAAATACAAATACAATTACGCGTAATTACGGGGCCTAGTTTGCAAAATGCCCAAATTGGCGGTGTCTGTCAGCAGAGCAGACTCGTGTCGATTTCCTAATCCTTGATTGGTTGGCTGAGATTTGCTCTGGGCCAAAAGCTTACCTGATCCAGAAGCAAAGGCCGCCTCACGCCATTTCCGTTTGGAATGGAAGCACTGAAGCCCCCTACTTCTCTTCAGCCCTCCAAGCGATCATCTCTTGATGCGCTGAAGCACTCTCTGTCCTTTCAAATCAAAGATGTTTCGTTTTCTTCTTGGTATGTTTATTTGCATCGCCCATCCTATGTTCTCCTCTGCTGCTTGCTCTTTCTTCCAATTCTTGGCTGTGGTATTTTCTCAAACGATTCAAAGCTCTTTGGGGTTTCTTTTAAACTGCTGGATTGCACGTTGCCGTTGCTCAAAAGTCAATAGCTTTTTTGATAATAAAAATAGGAATGCAAATGAGGAGCTAGTTACGATTGCAGATCAGGTAGTACCACAAAATTATGCTTTTAGGCAGTTACATTCAAGGTGGCATAGCAATTTCCATGTAGCTAACCCACATAGGTGGGAAACAGCTTCTGAAGATGATAATGATGAACTGCCTGCATAACAGTCTCACCTTCTTGGAATTGTTGCATCAGTCTGAATTTCAGTCTGTTGCAATGGTTCCGATTGGCGTAAGTTTTATTCATGAAAATTTTCTCAATGTCTTAAGTTTAAATTGTCCAAAATCTTTCTTTAGTAATGTCGATCCTATAATGATTGTAGCATGAAGCGCATATAAAGGACCAGTCCAAACAAGCCCCATAGAATGTGGCATACGTTCTTTCTTAGCAGATAAATTGCACAATTGATGATTTTCTACTTGAAGCATTACATTGTCTTGCCAGCATATAACTCCTTCAGGCCCACTAAAGGTGTTTGATATACTAGCTGCAGAATGATGCTGACCCATAACATAGGACTCCCCAACGCATGTAAGACCCGCAAAACTCGGGTTGCATGATTCCATGCATTTCCATTGAAGGGCTAGATGTGATATGTGATTTATTAATGTCATTGTAGTACTTGCTACATTTTTATAATTAGAGGCATTTCACGGCAATTATTAGCCACAGGGTGTTTCAGCAAAAATTATGTCTGTGGCAGAATTTTGCCAATGGAATCACGAGAAAAATGCGAATGCCATAATAGACGAAAAATGTTTGAAAGGTAAATCTAGTAACTTAGCAGTCGTGTTGATTATCTTTGCTGTGCTCCAACTAACAACTGTAATTTTAATTTTGATTAATCCATTTTAAAAATCTTTGTCTAGTATGAATACTACAAATCGCCTTTTTTCGTTCTCACCCATTTTTTATTCTAACATGTGCAACTCAGTTTACTTGCACATCTAAAGTAGCCATGGTTTTGGACCTGTGGAAAGCTAAACGAACCAATTCTGCACAATCACACTATGGTTCTGTTTTTTGCATATGTTCAAGTGACAACGCATACTTGCACATCGAAATTCTGAAATGGTTTGGGTCAAGTGGAAATGTGATCTGCAAATAAACCAAAATTTTCCTGTATCATTGTTGGGATCAACATAAGAATTTGATTATCCAATTAATAAGGGAAAATTTTTTTGCTGACCACTGGGGTTAAGAAACACATCAAGCTTACATGAGAAATTTATCTTTTATTCTTTATTTGAACTATCTAATTCTTAATTTGTGTGTGTTGATCTACAGCACTCAACTTGGCTTTTCTCGACAACTCCTGTTTGCTTGCCAAGCAAAGTCTGGTAATTAGTTTCCTTTTTTCAGAAGATTTATCATCCTGTTTGTATTTTCCCTATGTTCCATGACAGGCATGGAGCCATGTTGCTATCTTTAATCATTAAAAGTTGATCTTTTCCAGAAATTTGATCAAATTATTTTGATAAAAGTGTAGCTGAAACTGGCGTGGATGGATCACTCAGCTTCACCACTGTTCCTTCAAGCCTGTTGGCTGCAGAGAGGGAAGAAGCAAAAGCTGTTCTAAAATTATTCCTGAAGAAGCAGGGTTTGAGTAATGCGGTTGCTGCAAGGACTATCAACAAATCAGATCATTTTATAGATCACCTTAATGCAAAGCTCCATTCCATCTATAAATCCCGATATCTAGTAGGTTCGATTTCAGACTCTATTATTCTTTGGACAATGATACAGTTTACATCCACATCAAAACCATGACTTTCAAGCTATTAGTAGCCACCAGATGGGTTACTGAGGTGAATTGATCTGTCTCCTGTCAATAAAAACAATCAGACGCTGCTCAATGTGATTTTGTACACATTCCACCCTGTGTGGGTGGCTGTGTTGCTTGCCTCTTCTAGTAGATGGTTCGCCAGCATTTAGAAATGGCACGAAGCATATACAGTAGATTACATCCAGTTGACAAATATCCAGATTCTCGCAATTAACCAGATTATCGCAACTGTGACAGGAAGAGAGCTCACCACACTTGAAATAAGGGAAGCACTTGTACCATACCTTGAATCCCTTCTGGAAGAGCATGGAGACATATTGGTAGAAGTGGTTGAGAATTATCCAGATCCACCAGGGAGAGAACGGCCAGTGCCGCTGCCTGCAACTAGTGCTAACCTCAGTTCCAAGAAACTGAAAGCCATTGCTCGGGTAAGTGAATTAGGCTCAAATGGTAACCTCCCTGCTCATGTCAGCTATCTCCTCGATCTTGGAATGGACCTCAATCAGATTAAGGACATGACACGCAGGTTTCCTGCCTTTGCATATTACAGTCTGGAAGGAAAAGTGAAACCTGTTGTGGAGCTCTTCCTCGACCTTGGTGTACCTAAATATGATATCCCATGTATCCTCCACAAGCGGCCACAGCTGTGCGGCCTTAGCCTGAGTGAGAACCTAAAACCAACCATGATCTTCCTAGAGACCTTGGGTGTTGATAAAAGTCAATGGGGGAAGGTGATCTACCGATTCCCAGCATTGCTCACATACAGCCGACAGAAGGTGACAGCATCGGTGGACTTCCTCGATGAATTGGGTCTTTGTTCTAAGAGTATAGGGAAAGTCTTGACACGCTGTCCACACATCATAGGCTACAGCGTCGAACAAAAGCTGCGTCCCACAGCCGAGTACTTCAGGACATTGGGTGTTGATGTTGCTCTTCTCCTCTACCGCAGTCCGCAGACTTTTGGTCTAAGTGTTGAAACAAATTTAAAGCCTGCGACTGAGTTCTTTCTGGAGAGAGGGTACAATGTGCAGGATGTGGGCACCATGGTTTCTAGATATGGAGCATTGTACACTTTCAGCTTGACAGAGAACCTGATCCCCAAATGGGAGTACTTCCTGACCATGGATTACCCAAAATCTGAGCTTGTGAAGTTTCCTCAGTATTTCGGGTATAGTTTGGAGGAGAGGATCAAGCCAAGGTATGCGCTGATGGAGGAGTACGGAGTTCGACTGTTGTTGAACCAACTACTCTCAGTTTCAGAGGTCAAATTTAAGAAAAACTTGGAGATCAAAGCACAGAAAATATTTGATGAGGAGATTCATAGAGATCCCTCATGTGACAACAGTGTAGATGTTTCAGCAGCGAACTGACACAGTAGGGCCTCAAAATACCAGCTGATGCCTACAGCCTTAATGGCAGATCTCCAGTCATGAACCCAAAGCACATTACTGGGTATTTATGATGTTGTGTTAATGGGTCAGCGAATATATTGTTGTATGTTGGATCAAGGGCACAATAGATTTATTGCTGTGCCTCCTTTAAGCACGGAAGGATTTTTAACCGAATGGAAACACTGGCCTTTGTAGTTTGTATATGCTTTCAGCTTATCAGTACTACAGATTAACATGTCTGTTCTAATTTTCTTTTTCAAAACGGACATTGAGATCATCATTTGTGTTGTTACCGCTCTACTGCTGTACTACCCATATTTACAGCTCAGTGTAAAAGATGCCAAGGGACAATCAAAACCACCATAATTTTCGACACTATCGAAGACAATATCTCATTAAAAAGCCAAATAAATGTACATCCCAAGATTCATCCTTCACTCCATAGAATGAAATATACAAGAGATACAGGGGCTTGGTCAGTACTGATGAACCGGAGGGATACAAAGAAATAAATACTTGATCATCAAGCAGATTCCTTGTTCAATGCCTCGCCTCGCGCTACCTTCTTGGAGACTTAGCACTCTTGGGTCCCATTAAAAATTCACTTGGGGCAGCATTATCTTCAGTACAGCCTCCTGTAGCGAGCATCCCTAGTAAAGAAAGGATGCCTAAGGGCCTCTCTGGCTGTTAACCGATCCATGGGATCATATCTGAGAAGGCCTTGCAAGAGATCAATAAGATCTCCAGCTGAGTGATCCACATGCTGCATTACAAGATTCTGAAAAAATATATATATTGGAAAAAAAAAAAAGTACCAGAAAAGCTATGTTATTAAGACAACATGATCACTGATACTATAGAACAAAATTGTAAATAATACTAGACCAGATTGAAAAACGCATATGAATGAACGTTTTATGCACCTGCAGCCGAGGCAGTTTCAAAACTGATCTGATACTTTCCCTTGAAGTTGCACCTTCTGGCCAGTGTAGTCTACCTTTTCTGATGTACTTTTCAGCATGTCGACTAAAAGAAAGCATCAACAGGAAAATAAAAAGAATCAGTCATCATCGGGGAGAGATTTCAGATTATCATGTAGAAAATAACAAGAACATCCACCAAACTAGAAGGCACCCACTCTGCCCTCTTTAAAATGTGCTGAGGCAACGGACCCAGAACCTTCTCCATCATGGCCAAGTGCTCCAAGTTTTCATGTGTCTGGAACAATGCTTCTCCCTGAAACATATTTCAATAAATGACTAATTTTTAACTGCAACATTTTTGTAGAAATACTACTCATTGGAAGTTTCCATGATCATGAGACCCGTAAAAAATTTATATCATACCGAGCAAAGCTCCACCAAAATACAGCCTACACTCCAAATATCACATGGGTAGCTCCACCCAAGCCCTGAAAGCATTTTTTAAACCATGGCTATACTTGAATTGCTTATCCTGGGAAATCAAAGAAAGTTTAAGCACAATGGGTCCAGTGAAGCTTACCTAGAATAACCTCAGGTGCACGATAGTGACGAGTAGACACTATGTAGCTGTGATCTTTATGGTCATAGGTAGTGCTGCCAAAATCAATAACCTTAATTGCACTTGACTTTGGCAGTCTCTTGAAATAGGACCCATCCTTAGGAGAACGAGATGAGACCTGTATATGACATTTCAAATGTCAGAGAGAGATGAATCACATTCGTGGAATAAACAATAAACATCTAAGATAATGTTTTCTCAAAACAAAAAACATTGATTCTTGAAGTTTACAAATTGTCCAGGCATGGTTAGAAATAAACTAAAGAAGAAGAAGAAGAAGAAGAAGAAGTTATATACCTTGTAATCTGGCACCTTTACATACTCTGACGAGGAAAGTAGTATGTTCTCAGGCTTCAGATCAGTGTGAATGAGGTGCAAATCATGCATAACTACAAGCAGAAAAGGGAAAACTGAGACTCGCCCATAATGACAAAGACCATTACATAATATTCAAACCCTAATCAATTTGGGTCAAATTCTCCAAACACTAAAAGCCGGTAGAGATTAATACTCCATAGTGACATAAAAAATACAAGCAGGCCTACATGTTTCTCAAAAGTGGAAGGTGGAGGAAACTTAGTCCTAATGGAGTAGCTGCCATTCAAAATGGAAAAAGATTAACTGGTAGAAGAATTGTCTACACACATGCAACACATTCCAACAGTTGTCTCCCAATGTCGCGAACTAGATCAATTGGAAATGAGCGATAATTGTTTTTCCGAAGAAAATCGAACAAGCTTGGTCCAAGCTTCTCAAATACCTGTTGAAATCATTTAAATCCACTGCAACTTTAACCCCCAAAATATTTAGGAAATTGGGGAAATCAAGCTTATTACAAATTAACCAAATACTTACTATACAGATATGATTACGATAGTCAAACCAGTTCCGAATTTGCACACAACTGCAAGAATACACCCACTTACACAGTTTATCTTCCGACCTATTTCTGGTCCTACAAGCAACATAAAAGCAAAGTCTGAAACACGGTACATATGGATCATGAGGACGCTCACCGACTTCCATTCCTATCATGTTTTGCGAGCTGTTGGAGCACATCAATCTCAATCAGTGCAGCCTCCCGGTATTTCTTAATACCACGGACAACTTTGATGGCTACCATCTCTTTTCTTTCCCTGTCCCAGCATTCCAAAACCTGGCCAAAAGTCCCTGAGAGAAGGAGAAAATCAAGGGCATCAATTAGAGCCAAATAATAATAATAATAATAAAAAACACAACAACATGTTCATGGAGGGTACACTGACGATACGAGATAGGAAAATTTATGCATAGATTCTCTTATGTTGGTGCCTTTTGTGTCACCGAACTTCATTCATGGGTAAACTACATAATTTCATAAAGACATTCGAGACCTCACACATTTTTGTTATCACAAAAGACACTCTTACGTGCAGTCACTGACTATACTGTTAAAATATGAGCTCATTCCAAAAGCAGAAACTCACCTTCGCCCATTTTGCCATGGATCCTATCTGCAAGAATGAGAAACAAAAATCATAAGAATGAATCAGCATGTAGGCACCATATTCAATAAAACAACCCATAGGCTACAACAAATACAACAATTGAAACATGTATCAGATAGAAAATTTAGTCAACTGATTCACTTGTACCACATTAAAATATGAAAAGTATACCTTAGCAGTTTAAAAAGGAACTGCAAAAATAGAAGCATAAATATTGTCAACCATACAAAACAATGGGAAAAAATTAAACGAAAATTATATAAAGGAACATACTACACAGAAATGGAACAGAAAAAAAAATGCAGAACCTTTAAAATCATCTAGAAAACAAATATTTTATCATAACTCAAAAGGAAACCCAGAAAATACAAACAGTGAGCCAAGTGTAATTACAGCGAGGAGTTAAATTGTCTCCAAGTGCAAACATGTAATGCCCATCTTTGTCATCATCTCGCCAAGGGGGAGAACCATTTCGAGCTACTCCTCGTGCATAAATAGAAGAGCAAGTTTGGTCTGGGGGTGCCCTCGATGGTGCAATGCTTGCAACATTTCCAACCTCTTGTACAAATGGTATTCCAGGCTGAGCCTACACACAGCCATCCATTCATTTTCCACTCAACAAGCAGTCATAAACCCACCCTCATAATCAATAATCCCCTCCCAGCAAACATTGTTCATCCATTGTCAGCATAACATTATGAAATGTTCAGTCTCATATGACAACAAACTCTTACAATGGATGAAAAGCATGAATAGAAAACAAAGGAATCTATCCCACTGTGAATAGAAAAACACGTTTCTTTATCAATGATATATTTGCGAAATTCATTGAATCCCTGAATAAATCTCAACCCACTGAAATTGAGATTCTTAATACTTATTGAACATCCTAAAAAAGCCTCAACTTCTGACTACACATTACTAACTGCAATCTTTAGATCCCCGTGAATGTTCTTATTCCATCATGGATACTTGCAGCAGACTCAAACTTGCTTGAAAAGCTTTTAAATAAAGGGGTTCAATGCCCAATACACAACGTTGCTTCACGTCATGCTCCACGTTCCAACCCCATCATCCAAAAATTGACTTTTTTAGCTTCCCATGCATGTTATGCACAGGGAAAAAGGGTGCCTTGACAGAAAAGCTCCTTTTTCCTATCTTTCCCAAACTTTGACCCAAGCAGAACGCAGATATCGTTTTACAAAAGAATAAGCTCCGAGAGTATATGCAAAACCAGGCAACTAAACACGATTAAAGTCCTATCAAGATGAATTTAAAACCAGATTTCCACATCTTTACCTGATCCAGCAACAAACTCCAGATTCTAACAATGAAAGAGGATGAAACGGAAGAAAAAGCCAGATTCTTACCCGATCTAGTACTCGGGATTAGATGTGGAAAACAAGAGGATGATAACGACAGATCCGTAACATACCTTCGAAAGCGGCGGAGGAACGTCCCAAGCTAACCTTGGCCTCTTCCTGGTGCGGCCATCCATATGCATGTGAGGGAACAACGTCGGACATTCCATCTCCATACAGAAAACCTGCAATAGGAAACGCGGACTAGCGAAACCCTAACCCTAACCCTAACGAGGCGAGGCAGTGAAGAAAGTTGGGTCGTGGAAAAGGTTGGGTCGAGGTAATAATATTTAAAAAATGTATTTGCAAATGAACCTCAAAGATTTTTTATTTTGCAATTTATTCCCATAAGTATTAATTTTGCCAATGACCTCCTCTTGTTAAGTTTATTTATAAAACATCTCTACTAGTGATGGAACATAGAGTCAATATTTATCCATTAATTTTGGCTGAATTTTTTGATCTACACATGACTAAAAAATCATATAATTTCGGTCTAAATTATGTCCTATTCTAGATAACTAATGAAACATGATGGATTTGAATCTGGAAAACTAAAAGCAAAACATTAATTGAATTTTGTGGTATAGCATAATTAATTCACATAATGTTAGTCTAGATCATGTTTTACCGATCCTATTAAAAAATAAGTTAGATGATGAAGGTTGAAATTTTAAAATTTTCTAATAAATTAAAAATACTTATCGCATTAAATATTTAATTTTGTCATTTATATTTATCATTTCTTCTACTGATCATTAAGATCAAGGAAGACGTAATTTAACAATATCATTATATTAATATCATTATACGTACTCAAGTGAACCACTAAATTTTAGTCAAAATTGACGTTAGCCAGTTAACGTGGGCTTTGTCCATAGTGCAGAGTTTTACAAATAAATTGGAAAGTGGTGGTTATTTGAAAAATTAATACTTGTGGGCGTAATTGACTGAAAACATTTGACGTTATTTGCAAATACTCAAACAAATGATACTCCGCCTATCTGTTTGTAATTAGTGATTAAGGATGTATGCACTTCGAAGGTAAAAAAGATTAAAAAACGGAAGGTAAAAAGTTATTTTTTATTTTAAAAAAACTGCGACTTTATCCATGAAATGATGAAAGCTAGGCATCATCGTCGAGTAAATAAGGAGAAAATAAGTTAAGACAAAGCATTCATGTGTAAATTATAAAAAATGCTTAAATCTATATGTATTAGAATATAATAATATTTTATAAAATTATTTATTAAGGTAAAAAATGATATTTTAGACCGTTTAGAAGTTAAAAAACAACTTTAAAATTGATATTTAACATTAGACTATTTTATTACGTTGATTTTCAACGAAGTTCATACACAGTGATATTAAATAAATAAAAAGATTTTTAAGATATTATAAATGATGTTAAATACAACAAACGAAGTGGACATCAATGATAAAACTATTAAAAATAAAAAGAATTATATAGAAAAATAGTTTCATAAAAGTGGGACTATTCGATATGTTTTTACGTTACCTTGGGAAGGTAATGAGTAGAATGTTCGTTTTCTTTTTCATAAAAACAAACCTTCATTGATATTTGATTCAGGGCAGTATTTCCGGATTCTGATCCTAGGCTCCTAAGAGCATGCAGTTCTGCATGCTTTAGGGCGCATACACTTATTTTTTTTAAAAAAAAAAAATTTCATAAACTTGTTAATTTAAGCGTATTTAACGTTATATCAATTTTTACCATTTTTGAAGATTTTTAGATATTTATTTAGGGTTTTTAAAAATTAGTGGCATTTTAGTAATTTAAAATTACCTAAAATGCCACTAATTTTCAAAAATAAAAAATAAATATCTAAAATACTCCAAAAATGGTAAAAATTTATACATAGATTAAATACATATATATTAACACTATTGTAAAAAAAAATTGAAAAAAAAAAGGTGTATGCGCCCCGGGAGCATAGGATCAGAATCCAGTGTTTCCATCCATTTTACTTATTATCACATTTATTTAGGAACGTATAAATTCTTTTAAAAATAGAAGTAGCAGCTACAGAATCAGAGTCATTCAAGAGTGAAGATAACCGTGTAATTTTATATGTGGCCCATGCAAATTTCTGATTAAAGTGATCTTAAATATCATTATTAAATAATAAAAACAAAGAAAATGAGTAGAATGTATTCAGAGAAATATACGAATGGGGCCCACTTGAAGGAGGGAAGTGGTTCGGAGTTAACACTGCCTCTTTGTACCATCAGAAGTTTATACAAGTTCCCTATTATCCTAACTTTTATTTGGTGAGATACGTTCTTCTCCATAGCAAATTTACCTTTTTTTCAACTCGTTTCTTATATTTTGTTAAAAATTACATATTTTCATTTTAATGCTATTAACGCTTTTATTTGTTGAAACAAATTTATCTTTCTCAGCTCTTTTTTTTTTATATTTCTTTTGTATCAAACTAACCGGCTTTAAGCACCATTTGAATGGAGATGTGAATAAACATATGATAAAATATATAAGAGAAAGTTCAAGGGAAAACCATGAGACCCGCCTAAGAAAAAAGAAAGATGTTTAGCTATAAGGCCATACCATTAAACCATGTGAGGTGTCTTCATGAGTAAAACCATGAACCTCAATAGGTCAGACAATACCTTTTTGCATTAAATTGATAGAATGATACTAAATTGATTCCTTCAAAATGCTATTACATGGCTACACTGGAATCTACTGAGCATTCTGTTTGTAACCTTCTGCTCCAAGTAAGAAGAGTAGAACACAAAGCATGGTGAGGATGGTGGTAGAAAACTGGATGGTTCGTGCTCAGGAACCCCACATATATGTGGTAATAATGGCGGGAAGGATCTTTGGATTATAAACCTATGCCTTTGGGTCAAAAATGTGAGACCTAATTAAGAAAGTGGAAAAACGATTCAATGCTTCGGCCTCATTTGGGGCCACTTTGTAGAACTAGCTTTTGCTTCGACAAATTGAATAAGTGCAAATACAAACTTTTTCCGAGAATCTTTAAATAAAGCCAAACAGAGCCTTTGTGTCTGCGCGTCAGGCACCAAGGGCTTGTTTGCCCTTGTGGTGGTAGTTTGCTGCCAATGCTTCTGTACTGTAAGTAGCTGACAGTAATTGGGTATAATTAGAAAAGAGATTTCCTCTGCTCAAATGAACTTTTTGTGGGAAGCTATCAGAGGGAGCTTCCTCTTCACAAGCTGCTTGGTAGAGAAATGTTTACGCACAGAAGCTTGGCCAAACAGGCCCTAGATCCTTTAAAAGTAGTGGGAAGCAAAGCTCTTAGATACTGCTTTTTCTTTTTTTTTTCCAAAACTTTATTGTAGCTGAAGCCCGAATACCCACCCCCTTGTAAGCGAAGCCTTGGGAGGCACTCCTACCGTGCTTTTATGTAATTGGACGAACACCCTTTTACTCCTCTTTTTAGGCGGACAACCACGCAGCTTCAAGAATCCTGGCCACATGGGATGGGTTGCGCTGATTCACAGTTAACTTCATTTTTAAATGCAAGACCTATGGGACATCTTAAGCATTGCTCTTGCTATGGCCAAGAGGGAATAAAGCACATGAATAATAGCCCTTAATTGGCCTTTCGAAATTCTATTTATTTTCTCTGCCAAGGTCCACCTTATCAAACAAAACTTGTTATTGGATCAGTCTTGCAAACGACTGATTCTTGAGCTGTTCTCCCAAACAGTTGCTAATTCCTCTGGCATTTAGTTCACTGGCATTTCCCAGCACAACACAGCATGCAGTGGAAGCACAAAACGGCAGTTCCAATTTCAACTTGAAAAACCAATTGATGACACTTCAGCACTGAACAGAGTCCTGCTTATGAGGTGTAGAGATTAGTAAACCGTCATTGAGATTCCTTGCATCAAGAAAACTTACAGAAACATTCACTTTTTTGTCTTATTACGATCTCTTTTAACACCATGCTTATGTTACAGATGAGGAAATGTTAAGTAAATGCCATCTATTTCATGGCAAGAAACCACTCTCAGAACCATCACTCCACGTATCTCATGGAATTTATATATGTCAGTCTAGGCCAGTTCAAAATTCCTCACCAGTTGTTACTACAACCCTTGTGAGTCACCATGGAATCATCCCCCCTGCTAAGAACTCATGAACGGAACCATCAATCTCAATCGTACTGCTTCCAGAGGTCTTCCTAGCTCTGTCATTCATTGCCTTCCTCACCATAATGGCATCTTCTCCTTTCCCAGACATAGCATAGAGGTTCAAGAGAGAAATGTAATGGCTCTCTTCATCAGGCTCCAGCTTAAGAAGGTGTTTTGCAGCTAGCAACCCAAGCTCGTAGCTGTTGTGAGTCACACAACTGCTCAGAAGAGCCCCCCACATGTAGGCATCTGGTTCAAAAGGCATGTCATTTATTAGCATGTAGGCCTCCTCCAAAAACCCTCCACGAGAAAGAACATCCACCATGCATCCATAGTGCTCAGGCTTGGGGTCGATGCCATAAATCCGTATCATAAAGTCAAAGCATCTATTTGCATGATCAACCATACCACCATGGCTGCATGCCATCAGCAATCCAACAAATGTAATCCTATCAGGCACCACACCAATCTTCACCATCTGTGAGAAAAGAGCAAGTGCAGTAATCCCATGTCCATGGATGGCAAAACTGGTAAGCATGGTGTTCCATGATTCCAAGTTCCTGGTTTGCGACTCAACAAATATCCGGAATGCGGCATCCAACCTTCCACATTTCGAATACATATGCACAAGAGAATTCTTCAATGTGGAAGTCATTCTGATGTTATCATCTCTATTGATGAAAGCATGTATCCACTCTCCTATGGATAGACACCCCAATTGAGAACAGGCCGAAAGAGCGCTCACTAGTGTGACTTCATTGAGCCTAACATTCGCAATTTGCATTGTCCTAAACAGTTCTAATGCATCCACAGGTAACCCACATTGAGCATACGCACTCAACATAGCATTCCAAGCAATTAGATCTCTAGCAGGCATTTCATCAAACAAGCAGCGAGCACGCTCAATAGCACCGTTTAGAGCGTAGCCGGCAAGCATTGCGGTCTCCAGAGCTGCATCTTTCTCAGCAACTTCATCAAACACCTGCCTGGCATGGTTTATGTGACCACAAGCAGAGTAGAAACGAACAAGAGATGCAGCAACGAATTGGTATGGTGTGGGCGAGGTCTTGATGACTTGAGCATGGATGCCCCGCCCTTCTTCGAAGGCGCAAGCGCGGGCGCAGGATCGGAGAGCGGAAATTATGGAAGGGAAGTGTGGGAAATGGCCTCGGGCGAGTGTTTGATGATAAAGATGAAGAGGGCTGATCGCTTTTGGGGGTTTCAAATTATGGTAGGTAGATTTGAGCGGTGGATTTGGGATGGATGGAAGATTGGCGGAAAAATTACCAGCCATGGCCTTCACATTCCTTCTCGGATGATCTAATATTATCTAAAGACTTCGTTCTTTCTTGCGCGAACGATGCAAACCGTGTGCTCGGCATCTTCACCAAGTACTAAATTTAGATCTTGTTCCCACGCCATGACTATCCATGTAATTATCATATTTATTTTAATTTTATTTTCTTTACTTATCATCATATCTATGTTGTATCACATGGCTTCTCTCATTTAAAAAAAATTCTACATAAAACTTTTTATTCAAAAGTTTTAAAATTTTTACCAAATAACAAACATGCCCTAAATAAAATAAAATAATCTATATACCTCTTAATATTCTAAACTCATCTCAAGTTCTTGAGAAGTAATATTATCATAATCAAATTGGTAATCAAACCACCAATGCGACTGATGTGGTTCGAACCAATTTAACTAATTCAATAAACTTATTTTAACCAATAACATTAACATTACATTATTAAAATACATGGAAATTTTCGCATATCAAAGATGTTAATTTCATAATTTTTAATAACTAAATTTTGTAAATTTCCTTTATTTTTTGTATAAAAGAAAATTCATTCTCACAATAAAAATGTCAATTTCATATCTTTAATAAACAAATAATGTAAATTTTCTTTATTTTTGTATTTTAAAAGAATCTTAATTCTTGCATCAAAAATGTCAATTTCATATATTTGAATAACCAAATTTTGTAAATTTTCTTTAATTTTTGTATTGTAAAGGAATATTCTAAGAAAATATATGAGTGTAAGATGATTTTTTTTCATTTATCAAGAGAATTTTACTTTTATTTATTATGGTATGCTTCCAATGATGAAATATGTGTTATGTTGCCCATCTTGAAGAGCCTATAAGATTGCCTAACTTAGGACATGTTTGGCAATCAATCAACGTGTAATGGAATGGTATAGTGAACACATTTTCCAACGATTGATTTTACAATTTGACTTTCCTATTTTTCCAACATTATACTTATATTATTATCATTTTTCAGTCTAACTACCCTATTTATTTTAACTTTACCCATACTATTTCTTCTCAATTACATAAATATGAAAATATTACCTCTATCATTCCCTCTCCATCTCACATTTCTAAGCGTCCCCTTAGAGGCGTTCGATGCCCAACTTGAACGAGACATTTATTATGATGCCCACCAGCGGAAAAAGACAAAAATATTTAAAAAGGTAAAGTAGATTTTGGAGCAATTTAGAAAATTTCTGCAAGATATGAGCGGCCAAAATCAAGAATGAAGAAAGGAAAAAAATACTATTGGAGATGAAGGTTGCCTCTGCTAGAGATGAGGGAAAAGAAGGAGAAAATGAGAAAAATATTGTCCAAGTTGGGTAATACCTTTTGCAAGTGACGAGGAAGAAATAGGGAAAAAGGTGTGACGTGATGTACGACATAGCCTATTACTTCAATTTGGGGTTGGAATTTTGACGGGTCGACTTGTGACCCAGCCTTAATCCGACCCGTTTTTGACTAAGTAAAATTAATATTTTTTCGGTGGTATAGAGATGAGTTAGAAAATTTGACCCGAATTTAAAAATAAGGTTGGGGTGGGTCAACCGTATCTCAACCCGCCATGCATATATTAATTTATTAAAAATTATAAGTCTAATTTAAATCTTATTATTATTTTCTTTCATAATTTTCACATTTTTTATAACTAACTATATCAACAACGGAAGAATTAACTTATTCAGAAAACAATATAAGATCATAGGAGGATTTTGCACACACATATAACTCTTCCGTATAATTATATACTAACTTAATTTAATAAATTTGTATTATATTTTCTCATATTTTGTTTTAGTAATGATGTGTTTTTTAATAATTAGTAAAAAATTGAATAATACAATATTTAATTTACTATAGATATATCTTTATGTTTAATAAATATATAAATGTTTTAAATCATCTTATCTATCCTGCATTTTTTACTTGACCCACTGTCTCGAAATTAGTTTGATACCAATTCGAAATTTGTTTCGAGACCTATTTAAAAAAAAAAAGAGTCAAACCGAGTTTGTCCCAATCCGTATAAAAATATGTTCAAACTAAATTTTTAAAAAGTAGGATTAAAGTTGGTCAAATCCTAACCCGGTACCACCTGCCCGATTCTCACCCCTAATTTCAATTGCCCTATTAAAATGATTGAAATTTTTTTCCTCAGATTAATCTCGGACGTATTTACCATAATATAAATACTTTTACTGTTGAAAAATCATTTCAATGATAAATGCATGGTCTGTCATAGTTTTCCTCATTGCGACCTATCTACTTGATTGACTTTTATTAATCAAGGAAATAAATTGAAGTATCTTTTAAATTGAAAATCAGCATATATAGGGTCGGCTCCGGTTCTGCTTTTTGCTACTGGTTAGGAGTTGGAAGTAATTTTCATTTGTCTTTTACCTAATAGATTTGACGAGAATGCATAGTTGTTGTTTTTGCATTGTATTTTGTCATTTTTCAAAATAGACCCTCCAAATTTCTTATCATCGCAATTGCAAAATAACATTGCATGCCTGTGACTTGCCTTTTTAACAAAGTAAAATGTAAATAAACAAAGTAAAGTAAAAATAGACAAAATAGTTTTAAGGGAAAATATGAAAAAAGAATTAGAATATAAAATAAGAAAAGTAAAATAATTAAGTAATTAACATGTGGAATTTTACATTCCAAGTTCATCATTACCATTTTCACATGAGCAAGCACACCCTAAAGATAGACCGTGTGCTGGTGCGGCGACGACGGATTAAGTGGTCAGAACTCAGAACAGCAGGTCGTTGCCATTTGACCGGTACGATCGGTAGATAACTGGTCGCCAACGAGCATTTAGTGAGCCGGCAGCCATGGTTATTCGCTGGGGAAGGACTTTTCCACTATAATGCTCTAGCAACGCCCTAAATTTCACGCACACTCGGTAGCGCATCAAATTTAATAAGAGCAATTTTGTCATTTAAAAAAAAAAAAGTAAATGCCATCTACGAAACCGTACAAGAAGGGATACGCTAGTGATAATGAAAAATAAAAAGAATAAAGTCAAAATAGACAGGTGGGTTATATGAATAATTCTATAAAAATAATTGAAAAGTAGATAATTATATAGGAAGATATGAAAATATAATTAAAAATAAGATAACTATGGAGAGTGAAAAACTTTAAATTGACAAGTTTTTGTTTAAAAATTTTAAGTATATCCAAACACACATTTAAGAGTTTTCAAATCAAAACTTTTAATTGAAAGTTTTCAATCTTCGTAGCTATACTATTTTCAAATCATTTTTATATCTTCTTATATAGTTACATTACTTTTCAATTATTTCTATGCAACTATGTATATAATTAACATATCTATTTTTAGTTTTCCATAACTATCCTATTTTTAATTATTTTCCGCATCTTCTTATATAATTACCTTACTTTTCAATCATTTTCAAACAACTACTCATACAACTAATCTATTTATTTTAACTTTATTTTTTTACTCCTCATTATTACTGCTATCACATTACATCGTTTTTTCATTTCAAAAACTTTCATACTAAAAATATTCATTCAAAAATTTTATTATTTTTCAAACATGGAAAAAAAAAAACTCAAGTCTAACTTTACAAAGTAAAGTAGTCTAAAATTTGACCATAAAACTTAATTTATCCTTTAGAACAGGATGAAAGAATAGCATAACTATGGTTGTATGGAGATTCAAGGCCAATATAAAATAAAAAATATATTAAAAAGACGGAATTAATGCCAAATATGGCCATAACTTTTATTTTTTTATTTTTTGAAAGAGGCCATAATTTTTATTTTTACTTATGGATAAGGACCATACATTTACTAGAATGGTAATTTTGTTGCCTATCTTCATCATATTTCCAAATAGGACAATACTTTTGTGTGTTTCTATCAAAATATCTTTGACTAAAACCTAAATTTTTTTAGTATGTTGTCATGACTTCATATTTTGATCATGGTGTTTTTAATTAATGAGTTACTTTTTTTCTGCCTAGGTATGATTTTTTATTTTTATAATTTATTTTAGGATAAATTTCAAATATACCCACAACTTTTACCTTTAATTACAAATATACCCAATAAGTATGAAATATTTTAACCTATAACCCAAATATCATATGTACCCAATAACGTCACATTCCGTTAAAGAAGCAGAATACGGCGTCTGTCTGCGTGAATAAATAATTTGAAATGACGAAATTACCCTCGTAGCGCATTGATAAATTTCATCGTCCATTGGTGCTCCGTCTTTTCCCCAAACATTGGTCATTTCATCTTCTCATCCACCATTGCACAATAGCCATCTTGCGTAGTTCTATTCTCTAAATGCAGGCGACATCATTTTTTGCCCTCTGTTTCAATCACAATGGGCATCGGTACAAAGATCCTAAAAAACTTAATAAGAGTACGCCATGATAGTCAATCAAACATCCGATTACAGCCTCCCATGAAGGCTGCCACGAATTTTGATGGCCAACAAACCTATTCCCAGATCCGGCAGCGGCCATCGCTGACTAAACCTTGTTTGTTTGAAATCCTAACCCACCACAGCCTTCATGAAAATCGGCAACAACTTCATGACTATTGGCAACCAAATTCTACCACGAGATCTTCACCAATGGAACCCAACAAACAGGCTATCCTCAGCCATCTCTAATCAAGCAGCAGGTGAGTTGTTGTGTCTTAGACCATTGAAATCCATGCGAAGACCGTGGAAGGCTTTGCGCTACTAGGCAAGAGAGTTTTAATGTATGGATCTTGAGAGCAAAAGCATAGTCCAGGCTCATGCGCTTGTCTTTCAATGCAGGTAACAATCTCTGCAAAATATCTACGAAATTGTCATTTGTTTCCAATTAGAACTGCATCGCAAGGCCCAGCTCTTCAAACCATTAGACAAGCAACACATTGTTGGGATTTTAGCCTATCCCCTTCTTGTGTAGATTAAATAGGAATGAATAATCACAGACAATAAATATTGCAAATAATAAGCAATCAAACCACGGGAAAAACACACCACAATTTTTACGTGGAAAACCCCTCTTTACCAAAGGGGAAAAACCACGGGACCCAGTCCAGGTAAATCTTCCACTATAGAATAATGGGATTACAACACAATGTCTTCTCTAGTCAAAACTAGAGGATTTCATCATCACAATAATAATGGATTTCAATACAGAAATTAATCAAGGTAGATCTCACCAAATCTGAGATGACAGCAGAATTTTTTCTCTAGCTGGAAGAGATGACTGTCGTAGAAACCTTGAGCATATGAGGATAAAATCCTCCTCCGTCCGTCGAAGCTGCTGATGCTGCTGCTCTGAAAAACCGAGACGGGAAAACTCTCTCTGACGAATATAATCGTCTCTGCTGTGAGAGCCGAGAAGAGAAGAGAGAGATGATATCTCTCTCTCACGCACGCGCCGAAAGCAGAGGCAAGAGGACAAAAGCAGGTAAGGAAATTTTCATATAAACCAAAATGGGTGGGTCCCCCACTTTGACTTCATGTGGGAGGAACCCACCTAACAAATCTCCCCCTTCCGACTACATGAAGGGATTCGTCATCCCAACGATTGAACGACAAACTTCAAGCTTCTCCCTTGGTAGAGCCTTCGTCAACATATCAGAGTCATTATAATCGGTATGGATTTTCTCAAGTTCAAACAACTTGTCATTAATAGCTTCTCTTATCCAATGATACCTCACATCAATATGCTTTGATCTTGCATGAAAAGAAGAATTCTTACCAAGGTGAATTGCACTTTGACTATCGCAAAATACGATATATCTTTGTTGCTTGAAACCGAGCTCATGTAGAAACCTCTTCATCCACAACAACTCTTTACATGCTTCAGTTGCTGCAATGAATTCCGCTTCGGTTGTAGAAAGTGCAACGCATTTCTGTAGCCTTGATTGCCAAGCTACAGCTCCCCCTGCAAAAGTAATCAAGGAACCAGAGGTAGACTTTCGAGTGTCCACATCTCCTGCCATATCTGCATCTGTGTAGCCAATTAGTAAGGGTTTCTCATTGCCAAAGCAAAGTCTCAAACTGGAAGTACCTCGTAGATATCTCATAATCCACTTAACTGCATTCCAATGCTCTCTCCCAGGATTGGACAAAAACCGGCTAACAATACCAACTGCATAAGCTATGTCTGACCTTGTACATACCATTGCATACATCAAACTTCCCACAGCTGAAGCATATGGAACCCTTTCCATGTCTTTCTTCTCTACATCTGTAGAGGGACACTGCTCGATGTTTAGCTTAAAGTGAGTGGCAAGAGGAGAGTTAACCACTTTAGCTCTGTCCATGTTGAACCTCTGAAGTACTTTCTCAATGTACTTCTCTTGTGACAAATATAACTTCTTGGCATTCCTCTCACGATGAATGCTTATGCCAAGAATTTACTTTGCCGGCCCTAAATCCTTCATAGCAAAAATTTGACTTAGTTGCGTCTTCAACCTGTCAATCCTCAAAGAATTTCTGCCAATAATCAACATATCATCGACATAAAGCAATAGTATAATAAAATCATCATCAGAGAATTTCTGCACAAAGACACAATGATCAGAAGTTGTTTTTCGATAGCCATGTTTCTCCATAACTGACTCAAACTTCTTATACCATTGTCTTGGTGCTTGCTTCAAGCCATAAAGGCTTTTTCTCAGCTTGCACACATGATCCTCTTTTCCTTTTACCACGAAACCCTCTGGCTGCTCCATATAAATTTCCTTGTCTAGTTCACCATGAAGAAAAGCAGTCTTTACATCCATTTGTTCAATCTCCAAATCAAGACTAGCTGCTAGACCCAAAACCACACGAATAGATGACATTTTAACAACTGGAGAAAAAATCTCATCAAAATCAATACCTTTCTTTTGATTGAATCCCTTGACGACCAATCTAGCTTTGTATCGAGGTTGTGTGGTAACTTGTTCTTGCTTCACTCTGTATACCCACTTGTTCTTCAAAGCTCTTTTGCCCATAGGCAACTTTACCAACTCAAATGTATGATTTTCATGCAGTGACTTCATCTCATCTCGCATGGCTTCAACCCACTCCTTCTTATGTTCATCTTCTATGGCTTCTGCATAACATTCGGGCTCTCCCCCGTCAGTCAGTAACACATATTCATCAACAGAATATCGTGTAGAAGGATGACGATCTCTAGTAGACCTCCTGAGTGGAACATCTGGTGGAACTTCTGGTACTGGTGACTGCTCAACAATGTCATCATTAATCTCAACCTGTGTATGAGTATCAACATCAACTGTACCATCCTGGTCATCTTGAACTTCATCTCTAACCTGTACTGGCACATGTGTCAAAGGAACTGGATCTAAGTCTGTTAAATTATCATAATATTGAGAAACTGTTTTAACTGTTTTCTCAATATCTTGTATGGTTTGGTCTTCCATAAAGACAACATCTCGGCTTCTTACAAGCTTTTTCTGTACCGGATCATAAAACCTGTAACCAAAATCATCTTGGCCATAGCCAATAAATACACACTGTCTTGTCTTGACATCAAGTTTAGACCTCTCATCTTTGGGAATATGCACAAAGGCCTTACATCCAAAGACACGCAAGTGACTATAGGATACATCTTTTCCCAACCAAACTCTGTCTGGAACATCAAAATTTAAAGGAACACAGGGTGTGAGATTTAACACATGTACAACAGTACTCAAAGCCTCACCCCAAAAGGATCCTGGCAACTGTGCATGTGAAAGCAAACATCTCACCCTTTCAACTAGTGTCCTGTTCATTCTCTCAGCTAGCCCATTTAACTGAGGAGTCTTCGGAGGTGTCCTTTGATGCCTAATACCCAGCTGTTTGCAATATTCATCAAAAGGACCACAATACTCACCTCCATTATCAGTTCTGATACACTTTAACTTCTTCCCAGTCTGTCTCTCAACTGAGGTCTGAAACTGTTTAAAAACATCTAACACTTGGTCTTTTGTCTTCAAGGTATAGACCCACAACTTCCTTGAATGATCATCTATAAAAGTCACAAAATAGAGAGCACCACCAAGTGTTTTTACTTTCATGGGACCACAAACATCAGAATATACTAAGTCAAGTATTTCTGGCTTCCTTGAAGGAGGGGATGTTTTAAAGGCAACTCTGTTTTGCTTCCCTGCCAAGCAATGAACACATTTCTTTAGTGTTGAATTCTTCAATCCAGAAAGAAGATTCTTCTTAGCCAAAACCATCAAACCCTTCTCACTCATGTGACCTAGTCTTCTATGCCATAGCTCTGTTGTACTTTCATTCTCCATTGCATTGATAATACAAGAAGAAACCTTTGCCTGCATGAAGTACAATGAGGAGCACTTCTTGCCTCTAGCCACAATCATAGAACCTTTAGTAAGCTTCCATTGACCATTACTGAAGGTGTTGCAAAACCCCTCATCATCAAGTTTACCTGCTGAAATCAAATTCAAGCGAATATCAGGAATATGTTTAACATTTTTCAAAAGCAACATCGTACCATTGTTGGTCTCCAAGCTCACATCTCCCATGCCTACGGCTTTAGCTACACCATTGTTACCCATCTTAACATTCCCAAAGTCTCCGGATGTATAAGATGTAAAGAAGTCTCTTCGTGATGTAGCATGAATGGAGGCACCGCTATCAATCACCCAACTGGTGTCATGGCATGCAAGGTTGACAACATCATCATCATACACAACAAGGAAGTCATCTGTGATGGCAGAAACTCTATCAACATCATTACTATCATCAGTTTCCTTTACTGTCCCTTTTTCATTTTTGTAGTCTCTTTTGAGTTGTCGACAATACTTCTTTATATGCCCCTTTTTACCACAGTGATAACATTCAACATTGGCAAACCTGTTTGACTTGCTTTTGCTTCTGTCTCTGTTCTTTGGACCTTTACTCTTGCTCCTCCCCCTCTTTTCCATGACTAAGACATCTGACTGTGACGGACCCTGTGACTTTCTTCTCATCTCTTCATTTAAAACACTACTCTTAGCCAAGTCCATAGTGACTATGCCATTTGGAGCTGAGTTAGATACCGACATTCTAAACGTCTCCCACGAGTCCGGCAATGTGCCTAGAAGCCATAACCCCTGCACCTCATCTTCAAACTTGATATTCATCCCAGCCAACTGATTAAGAATTCCCTGGTAAGCATTCAAGTGATCTGATAAAGGAGTTCCATCCCTGTATTTCAAGCCCATCAACTTCTTTATTAGAAACAACTTGTTGTTCCCGGTTTTTCGAGCATACAGCTGTTCAAGCCTGTCCCATAAAGAACGTGCATTTGTTTCTTCACTGACATGGTTTAAAACATTATCATCCACCCACTGCCTGATATACCCACATACTTGACGATGAAGTAAAGTCCATTCAGCATCAGTTTTTTCTACGGGTTTTTGTTCCGCAAACACAGGCAAATAAAAATCTTTGACATATAGCAGGTCTTCCATTTTTCCCTTCCACACATGATAATTTGAACCATTCAAATTAATCATTCTACTTGTATTAACCTCCATCGTTCAACACAAGGCACAAGATTACTAAAACCTCGCTCTGATACCACTTGTTGGGATTTTAGCCTATCCCCTTCTTGTGTAGATTAAATAGGAATGAATAATCACAGACAATAAATATTGCAAATAATAAGCAATCAAACCACGGGAAAAACACACCACAATTTTTACGTGGAAAACCCCTCTTTACCAAAGGGGAAAAACCACGGGACCCAGTCCAGGTAAATCTTCCACTATAGAATAATGGGATTACAACACAATGTCTTCTCTAGTCAAAACTAGAGGATTTCATCATCACAATAATAATGGATTTCAATACAGAAATTAATCAAGGTAGATCTCACCAAATCTGAGATGACAGCAGAATTTTTTCTCTAGCTGGAAGAGATGACTGTCGTAGAAACCTTGAGCATATGAGGATAAAATCCTCCTCCGTCCGTCGAAGCTGCTGATGCTGCTGCTCTGAAAAACCGAGACGGGAAAACTCTCTCTGACGAATATAATCGTCTCTGCTGTGAGAGCCGAGAAGAGAAGAGAGAGATGATATCTCTCTCTCACGCACGCGCCGAAAGCAGAGGCAAGAGGACAAAAGCAGGTAAGGAAATTTTCATATAAACCAAAATGGGTGGGTCCCCCACTTTGACTTCATGTGGGAGGAACCCACCTAACACACATGACTAGGCCTTGAATGAATCTTGCAGCCATCATTGATGAAGACATGAAGCCATCAACAATAGCCGAATCCGATCCCATTATTAGGAGCCATCTCCAATCGACATGACAGATCTAAATTGCGATTGTTCTCCATTGGTCCAAGAAAGAAAATGCAGTAATCTCCTTCCAAATCGGCGGCCATAGCAGCAAGCCTAGCATTGATATGACCTATACTTCGCCTGCATCTACCAACAAGCTCCCATCTTCAATCATAGTCAATGGTTAAGCCTCCAATAGCTCAGAAATCTAACCGTCGCACGCCAAATCTCAAAATAAACTATCAACAATGACTCTAGCAAACAGAGAGCCGAAATGGGTGAGATGGAATGGAAGCAAAAAGAGGAAGAAGATGAGAGATGGGAGGAAGATGAGCAACCAACTGCTGTTAGATTATTGTGATGCCGCGTTGACTCCGATGATTTGGGGATTTTTCACAAAAGAGATGCCGCAAGTGAGGGGGCCTAATGTTCGAATCACTTGTTAGGGTTGCCCTACATTTTGGGGTTAAATATGACATTTCCCTTTAGCACTAATGGCGACCAAACAGAATGTGACGTTTTTGGGTACATATATTTGGGTCGTGGATATGGGTATATCTGAAAATTTTCATACTTAGTGGGTATATTTGTAATTAAAAGCAAAAATCGTGGGTATATTTAAAATTTATCCTTTATTTTAAATGATCAAGCAATTGACTGAGGACAACTCCATAGAATAATGAGACAATTAGACAAATGTCTTTTACTTTAACCTACTCGGGACCTTCAACCCTTCGTGCTCTCAATTCACTCACATAGTCACATCAAGCATCTGGTCATCCAAGTGGCGACGTGGAAGTATAGGTGTAGGTGTAGGTTTTAACCCAAGTCCTTTTGATAAAACACACAGAAACACTGTCGCATTTGAATGAAAATGCGTGACCACATTTGTAATTTTCATAAATGCAGGGAAATATGCAGAAACAAGGATAAAATGTAGTCATCATGTTTGAAATCAACAGACGTGAACCCAGCAGCATATAGTAGGAGAAAGGACCCAACAAATCGCTGCTGCCAGTCGCTGGCGATGACGATCGAGAATGACAAGGTGCATTTGAGTGAAAATGGTGAAATCAAATCGATGCCCCATCATTATCGCATATTCTTTCCTACATAAATATCCCAAGTTGCTGTCCGACTAAGCAGCACAATGAGATGCTCTTCACTTTATACGCCCCTCTGCGTCGCCGGTGGGCGTAACATTCTTTTTTAAAAATAAATATGCAAGCTTTATGTAGATTTTTTTCCTATGAAGCTAACCTTTTATATTTGCGTTTTATTTTAATTTTATTTTTTGTAAATCTATATTACGGACATCAGTACATGCCCCATCTTAATTCCCATGCATATTTTCGAAAATATATCAATCAGATTCAAGAAATTAATAAATTTTAAGAGGAACGATTTAGGTAAGACGGCATACGATTTTCAAAATGGTAAGGAAAATGAGGAGTTTCTTCCTTTACTTTTTCCTAACTAGATAATAATAATTAATTACCTCATTTTAAAAGAACCAAAGTCGGCAACAATCTAACTCCCAACTGGTTGGTACCTACGGCTGGTTTGGGAAGATATCAAAGAAAAAGCAGGAGGGGGAAAATTTTGAAAAAATGATCAGAGAACGATGCGATATGACATGATTAATAATTAGAGTAAAAAAATAAAGTTAAAATGTGTAAGATAATTATACGTGAAAATGTGAAAAATAATTAGAATGTATAAATAATAATAGTAATAATATAAGAACTAAAGTAGTTAGCTAATTAACATGTACTATTATCAAGTAATGTAACCATGACTATATATCTTGTTAAACTTAGATAACATGATAGGTTGAGTTCATTGACGTATTCCATAAGTTGGAACTACAAGTTCATTGTATCAATTAGCATGCGACACCACATCCACTGATCTAAAAGATTGACAACCATGTCGGAAAAGAGACAATGCAAAAATATCTCTTACCTCCGAGTCAAAATGATCATTATTGCTATTATAAAAACCAGGCGTCGAATCATCAAGCTGTGTATTTCTCAACAGTATATGATGGCATAAAAAGATAGGTGAGTCCATGGCAGTAGTCTCCTATGGTGTTTTGGAGTCTCCTATGGTGTTTTCGGAGTGTTCACTGTTTGAATAAATTTATAAATATTGTTAGTTATATAGTAGTGTGGTGTAAGAAATTTATTAGAATGTCTCCGAACTTAGGTGGAAAATATCTATAGAGATAATTGTAAAAAATATCCACAAAAGGGTCCGTAATTCTCTTAAATTTTAAAATTTTAATACTTGATGAAAAATTCAATCTGTTCATTGTATTTAACATTTTTTTTAGTTATGAGGCCAAGTTGCATCTAAATCTAATATTTATATAGGCTCTATTTGCTCAAAAATATGTATATTTATACTTTATAAAATCATTTATCTATATAGTAATGATATCTTAGATGTTGAAAATACTATTTAAAAATTGATATTTAGTATTAATCATTTTTTTATGCTGATTTTATATGTTTGTAAATAAAACTGATATATAGTGATATAAGAAAAATGAAATTTTTTTTATAATAATATAAGTAATATTAAACACAATAGATAGAATGAATTTTTTATCAACTATTTAGATGTTGAAATGGAAAGAGTTACAAATAAAAAGATTTCATAGAAGCATTGCAAAAAAAAAAGATCATTATTGCAGTCGTGTTGGTTTTGCAAGACTCATCCTAAAATATTAGAAAATTTTAAAACTTCTTGACTTCACATGTTAAAATCTTGGGAACAACATATATAGTTCTAAAACTATAAATCAATTTTTACCTAAAACCTGCATCCATAGTCCATTCAGCGCAATGCGCTGATCCCAAAAATATATATTTTTAAATTTTTTATACATATTTAGGCTTCACGTATATGGTTCTTTGACTTCTTTCTGTGTGAATTCAATAATTTTTTCGATTTTTTATTTTTTATTTTTATTTTAAAAATAAAAATAGATTGAAGAAGAAATAAAAAATAAAAAACATGGATATAAAATTTTCAAAAAATAAAAAACATATATATAATTTCGGGCCGTATAAATTTTAGGCTTGAAAGAAAAACAAAATCCTGTAAAGACAAAAGAGCGTGCCTTGGAAACAGGGCATATTAGCTGTGATTTATACGTTTTCGAGATTTATGCGACATGTGGGATTATTTGTTGCGACTTTATCTTTTCATAGTTATTTTTGTTTCAGTCATTTTTCCTGCTTTTTCATTCAAAAAATCTGTTCTAATTATATCACTCCTTATTAATATATCAACTTTCAAATTGATTTATAAGTAAAATTATCGTTTTTTCTCAACCAAAAAAAACACCACATAAATTCGTGTATTTTGGGATGATTCATTTCACTAATTTTGTATTATGGTCCTAAAGTGTGATGTGTTCTTCGAATGTTGGTAAGTTGATGATGATTAATTAATCGAGATGGTGTTAAAACACTAATCAGCCACCGCCAAATTATCCCTGTTATTATGTATCAGCTTAATTAATTAAGATAAATAACTACTGAGGAAGTTGTCAGAAAATCATGAAACAAGGCATGCATGCATTTTGTAACAGCTGACGGCTCCTGCTTTTGGAAGTTGCCAACGGTTGGAGGAAAGAAACAAAATGGAAGAAGTGTTCTGCTTCGAATCTTCTTATGCAGAGATATACCAACAGCAGCAACTTTAGTTTCTTCTACCGCCATCAAAACAACCCAGGAGAAACAGAAACCAATCAAATCCAGCCCTTTTAATTCCTTCTTTCAAGCAAGCAAGCTCACTAACCTTTTCTTCCTATCGATTTCTAGCTCTCCATCAGATCAAAATATACAATACTAGGGAAAACCGACCTCTGAGATGGGCCTGTGTTTCTCAAAAACACTTGAAATTTCCATCTCCTCCTCATCTGAAGTCTCACTCTCCTCATCTGGACAGCCATGCCACAAGACCCCACAAGCCAAAAAGCACCATCATCCCTCCTCTGCTCCTCGCCTAGTCCACAAGATTCTCTCAAAACCCAGGTCTGATGTCGCCTCCTTCTACACCATGGAGAGAGAACTGGGCCGAGGCCGATACGGCATCACTTACCTCTGCACCCAGAAATCCACTGGCCTGAAATTCGCCTGCAAAACAATCTCCAAGAGGAAGCTTGTGACCAGGGGCGATGTGGAGGACATCAGGAGAGAGATCCAGATAATGCAGCACCTGACAGGTCAGCCCAACATTGTGGAACTGAAGGGGGTGTTTGAGGACCAGCAAAGTGTGCATTTGGTGATGGAGCTGTGCTCCGGGGGCGAGCTGTTCGACCGCATCATCACCCACGGGAGCTACTCGGAGCAGGATGCGGCCAGGATCGGCCGGGCCATCGTCAAGGTTGTCCATGTTTGCCACTTCATGGGTGTCATGCACCGTGATTTGAAGCCTGAGAATTTCTTGTTGGAGAGCAATGCAGAGGACTCGGAGCTGAAGGCGACTGATTTTGGCCTCTCCGTGTTCATTGAAGAAGGTAAATTTTGAGATGAAATCCCATGTCTCTTTTATATATGTTTGTTCTGCCTATTAACATTTTTTTTTCCCTTCTCATATTAATTTGCGTTGGTATGATCTTGATGGATGATATGCGACTGCTGTGGATTCCTTTCTGTTGGTATACCTTGTAAAAATCTGAGGAAGTTGATGATATTTTGTTGGCTTTAATGCTGGAAGGAATCCATTCTATAATGCCACAATTACAGCAACCAAAAAAGAAATTTGCCATCCACGCTAAAACTTGAACTTCTAGAAATGATTTTTTATAGCGCTGCTAAATGTTTAAATTTGGTTTCTAAAAGTTCATATTTAGTGATAAAAATCTATTTTTTTATTTGCTAATCTCTTTCACTTGGGACTTGGCAATGAATTGAAAACCAGCATATATGGATAATAAAACTATTTAGCAGCAAAATTCTAACCTTCTTGGAAAATAGGATGGTTTCGACCTTCATAGGATTTGAATGTGATTTACACCCACGTCTTTTTTTTCCCCTTTCCCTTCAGGGTTAGAATGAATTGCAGTCCATTTTCTTCGTATTATTGCTTACCACTTCATGCATATTTGGCTTGTTGATTTTCCAGATGTCTATATCCACCCAGCAGTTCTTCCCTTCCTGAGAAAGTCAAATCGCTGTTTGTTCCTTTCTTTCTGCCCACCCAATCAAGACCTTGCACAACTGCACTTGCCAAGGCCAAGGGAATCCTCTTTTATAAGTCCTTTACAAAATTTTAACCTTTGCACCACCGACGGAATCTCTCATTTTTCTTCTTTTCCGTAACATATTCGTAAAGAAAGGCATAAACATTTGCTATTCTTCAAACGAAAAAGTAAAGGCATATTCCACACCGAGCTCATACGTAAGGAGGCCGAGAGGTAAGTTGCCCACTTGCCCCCAGAGGCGGTGGAAAAGGAAAAGTAGTGAAAAGCAGCGCAAAAGCAAAAAATTTGAAAAGGTAAGGGTGTTCTTGTTTTTCAAAAAAAAATTTCTAAGGTGTTTGTTTATAAACAAACTTTTTAAACTAAATTATTCACTATTCATAATTATTTTATTTTTTAATTATTTATTCACTTCTTCTTATAGAATTACTACACTTTTCAATCATTTTTATACAGCTACTCATATATATAATCTGCATATTTTAATTTTATTCTCTTTACTTCCCATCATTACCCTAATTATGTCATTTTTTTTTATTTCAAAAATGTTTACATAAAAAACTTTTTATCAAAAGTTTTATAACTTTCCATACACAACCTAAAACTTTTTAATTTAAAGTTTTTCACTCTCCATAACTGCTTTATTTTTTTATTATTTCTTCATATATTTTTATACAAGCTATCCTATTTTCAATTATTTCTACAGAACTACTTATACAACCAACGCATTTATTTCAACTATATTCTCTTTATTCCTCATTATCACTCTTATATTAATTACATCATTTTCTCTCATTTTAAATTTTTTTACACTAAAATTTTTTTCACTTTCTAAACATACCCTAAAGCAAAACAAGAAAATGATGTGATTTGACAGGTAAATAAGATCACCGGTGGTGAAAATATAGGAAATAATGATAAAAAAAGCAGTAATTCCAATTAATAGATTCCTTGAAATTTTCAAAGTTGTTGGTGCTTTTAATGGCTTAATAGATTAACTAATGAAGCGTAAATTATTTATTATACTTAAAACTATTTATTTAGCTAAGAATGTGGTTATCGCATTGATAAAGTTTTCTATAAGACTCAAAATTAAGTGGCTAAAAAATAAATGTGTAACTGCATCGTTAACCACAAACACTTTAGAACATAATGGTCCGAATCTCATAAATTAATCCATCAAGTCATTAATCTAAGGAAGGAAAGAGAATGACTGAAACAATTTAATAATAAGGAGATAAAAAAGTAAAATGAGCAGAAAGTTTCCCCCCTTTGTGATCGTTGCACTCGCTAATAATTCTATTTCAGTCTTTAGGTTGATCCCTCCGCTTTTAACAAGATGGCTCCACTCACCTAAGGTAATTTTAATTTTGCCTCTAGGTTACCCCATTCAAGAGAACCGTGACCTCTAAGTCCACCACCAGACTTTGATACCATTATTATGAAAAGCTCGAGCTAATCATAGAAAAGCACCAACCTTTTAGTCATGGGTCATATCCCTACCCCAATCCCTCATTTTCTGGCAATTATAGACACTCTTGATTACAAATTTTAAAAAAGAAAATCCAAAAGGAAGATTGTAGAAATTAGAGTAAAAAACTGCACAACAAGATTAATTGTACAGCCTAGAACACAGAATTTACTGTACAAGCTAAAAAACTTCTCTGGAACTGCCCCTGTCCTGCAATTTGATTCTATTTGCGGAGCATAATGCCTGCCATTGACCTCTCCAGGGAAAGTGTACCAAGATATAGTAGGCAGTGCTTACTACGTAGCCCCAGAAGTACTACGCAGGAACTATGGGAAGGAAATCGATGTGTGGAGTGCTGGAGTCATCTTATACATTCTTCTAAGTGGAGTTCCACCATTCTGGGCTGGTAGGAAGAACTGATGTGGAATGATCAAGCTTTTTCACTATTTTCTCTTCTACAAACCATCTTGGTTATGAACTGCTGTGTTTTTTTGTTTGGCTCTAGAGACAGAGAAAGGTATATTTGATGCTGTCATAAGAGGCCATATTGACTTCACAAGTGAGCCATGGCCCTCTATATCTCTGCCTGCAAAGGACCTCATCAGGAAGATGTTAACACAAGACCCCAAGAAAAGAATTACTGCTGCTGAAGTCCTTGGTGAGTATAACACCTGTGAAATTTGAAAGTCGTTTGTTTCCTGGAAAGCTTTCCTTTGTTATTGATTACTGGCATTAGTTGCATCTAAAACCACTGCATATCACTTGATATGAATCACTGAACAAGCACGCAAGATGACATTTTACAGGAAGATGTAACGCAACTTTGTGTGGAAGATATTCCATGCTCAAAAACAATTTCAAACTGCTAAATTTTTTGATTGTGATGTACTTTGCATATCAGTTATGCATGGAAGTCTGCACAGGAGACAGAGAACATGTGAGAGAGGCAGTCTGTTGTCACCAGGAGGATAATTGTAATTATTTCTATGAGATAGTGTATTGTTCTTTTCTCTAGTGAATTAGGCTTCAAGACAAGCCATGTAATTCTCTGTTTGATTATTGTGCTTGCATGTGTTCTCAAGCATCACATAAACATTACGCCTGCTGTACTGCTGGTCGTATGAACCAGACAGCAGAAGCTGGCTTAGCCCCAGCGCTGTAGCTTAATGGCGCATTTAGGTTGCTTGTAAACCTTACAATCCCGGTACAGACGCTGCATTTGAATACTCCTCTATATATATTTATGCGCTGATGTTGTGAGCCAGAACATCCATGGATGAGGGAAGATGGTGCAGCATCAGCCAAACCTATCAATAGTGCGGTGCTGATTAGGCTGAAGCAGTTCAGGGCAATGAACAAGCTCAAGAAACTGGCTTTAAAGGTTGGGTGGATTTTCTATCATGCAGTTTCAGTTATCTTTCATGGGAAAAAGGGAATGAGAAAAGTTGCTTCTTTTGCTTTTTGTTGAAGGTCATCGCAGACAGTCTCTCCGAGGAGGAAATCAAAGGCCTAAGACAAATGTTCAAGAACATGGACACTGATCAAAGTGGAACAATAACCTATGAAGAGTTGAAGACTGGGCTTTCCAAGCTGGGATCAAAGGTTACCGAAGCTGAAGTGAAGCAGTTGTTAGATGCGGTAAGGTATTTCTGTAGGACCATTTCTTCATGCCATCAATCTAGGATGAATTGAAATCCGCACTAGTGTTTGTTGCCAGGCTGATGTGGATCAAAACGGGAGCATTGATTACATGGAATTTGTCACTGCAACAATGCATCGGCATAGGCTAGAAAAGGATGAGAATTTGTACAAGGCTTTTCAGTTCTTCGATATAGACAGCAGTGGGTGAGTACGTGTTTTATCGTTAGATTAATCCAAAAGCCCGAGAGCTTTATGATGCTTAGCTGAGAATTTCTTCAACTCAATACAAGTCAAGAGAACTACTGCAATGGTTGATGGTCAGGACCATCCTACATCAGACAAAAGTGTCTTTTATCAAACCTTGCACTTCCTTGTCAAGTCTGCACAATTTATTACTAAAACAAACAGGTCGATGTTTCCTTAGGAGATATTCACAACTTATATGAGATAGATATAATTGTTTTCTTTGCATTTCTAGGTTTATCACGAGAGATGAGCTGAGACAGGCTATGACTGAATATGGAATGGGCGACGAAGCGACAATCAATGAAATTATCAATGATGTTGATACTGATAATGTGAGTTAATCATATCAACAAGAGGAATTACTGATCGAATCCTAAGATGCCTGCATATGCTTTGATCTGGTATTGATTTTAGATTAGAAGGAAACCATGGCCTAGGCACATCCAGCAGCAATTTAATTTTTGCCCCTGATGTGAGTCCTTGCCATGATGTTTCCTTTCCTCCTTGCATTTGGCAGGACACTGATTGAAGGCTTTTAATCAACCATTTGCAGTGGGTCCTATGGAATTAATGGTGTTGGTCACTGATCATGGTACCCTCTCTGTAAATACTCTAAACACATGACTGTTGCCAGTGTCTTCAGGCCAATAATCATATTCTCTCTTGAAGTTTCATCTTTTGGTACTTCAATCTCATTACAACCTTACTAGATAAAGTGCGACTCTCTCTCTCTCTCTCTCTCTCTCTCTCTCTCTCTCTCTCAAGTTCTACCTGTCTGAATTTGTACCATAGGATGGGAGGATTAACTACGAGGAGTTCGTAGCGATGATGAGGAAAGGGAACTGGTGATGTTGCACCAGAAAGGAGACATAAACAGCTTGGGTTGCTGTTATGACAAAATGCTGCAAGCAATGACTGCTGCGCGATGGCACCAACAGCATATTGACCACAAACTTATTACAGATTTTTTTTTTTTTTTTTTTTGTGTGTCCAGGCCTTAACAATGTGATAGCCATAGTACGATAGTAACAATATAAAATTTCTCTGTTTCTGTACCAGGTCTCTCTACAAGTGGCTTACCATTGTCTTCAATTGATGTAAATTTTATTTTAGAAGTTAATGGCTATGACCAAAGTTCAAGAGTGGCTTTTAAGAATGGTGAGATGCAGGTCCATGTGCATGTTGTCTGCACAGCTCAAACTCTGCTTTTCTATCTCCAGCAAGTTAGTTTATGACTATTTTTTAGTTTTGTAAAAAAAAAAAAAAAAAAGATTAAATAGAGACTTTCTTAAACAATCTCTGTAAATGGTTTCTTGGGGACCAATCTAGCGCACTGGGTGCTTTGCCCAATTTTTTAAATTATTTTTTCCGATTTTTTTTCACACCATTGTGTGGGGCTAAGCGTGTACTTTTTATATGTATTTTTATAGTTTATGAATTTTATTTAATAGTTTTTTTGAAAATTTGAAAATCAAAAGAATCAGCCCATTTTCATGTGCTGAACGGGCTGATTATTTTATTTTTCAAAATTCCAAAAAAAAAAACTATTAACCAAAGTACTTAAATTGTATAACTTCAGAGGTAAGATGTTCATGTTTGGGCCCACGCATGTTAAAAAACCCAAAAAAAAAGTTCACGCACTGAAGCTCAGTGCACTTGGGATCCGTCCCTAAGTTTCTTTTGACATGAATCTCGTCGAATGCAACACCAAATACTAATTAGCGACTTAAGCATTACTGATTTTAGTTTGCTGATGCAACCCAAACAAAAAGTCCATTTCGTCCACAATTATCCTCATACTGGATGAATGACTACGCTAAACCTCGGACCATTTTGAAACTCAGGTCATAGCATTTTTTTTTCGTCTGTTTAAATGGCATGACCCAGATGAGTTTTCAATGTAGACACTTCTTCAAATCTTAGCAAGTGAACCTAAATTGGATGATGGATAAACTATTTTGCCCTACCATTTCAAGTAAATTTTTTTATGATCATTTGCCTTTGGCATGGCTATAACGTGTGCCCATCAGAAAAAAAAGGGAAAAAACAGGTAAATTTGTGATCCATCAGTGCCCAATGCTCGCATCTCGAATTCTTGATAACAGTGGTGCTTTATAGCTACAGGCATTTCATTCATCTAAAAATGTCAACCATCTTCCTAGCGTTGAAACACGAAGTACTTAGCGAATAAAATCAATTAGAGTACATACAGTACCATACCCGATGGAAACGACGGACTCAGTAGCCAACCACAGACCTTCAGGTGGCAATCGATCCACTCAGCCTACGGTTTCATTCTAAATAAGAATAGTGTTATTTGATATGTTGAGCATATCTAGAAGAATGACTGGATACTGCCAATTGTTTAACCAGGAGAGAACATGAGTACCAATGCATTTTTTTTACCCTTTTTCTGCAAAGAACAAGTGTAAACTTTTACACACCAGAAGCCTGTTAAGAGGATAAGATTGGATGGAAATAGGATGGAATTTCTCGTAAGAGAAATTGTTCTCATTTCCAATACAATCACTTATTTTCCAATACATAATAACCATATTTTACCATTTACAATACTATTTTCCCATTCATAACATAATTTCTCATTTCATCATATCTAATCTCCCCATCAATCCCATTTACAACTCATTCCATCAATTGGCGTCCTACGGATATGAGCTCTCCGCCAGCGCTAAATGGAGAGATCAATAGGTGCCAAGGCGCACAAGATCCACGCAAACCAAATGGCAGATCACCTTTGTCTCTGTTATACACAACTCTATTATAAATGGATGCTTGGAAAAGATGAATTGGTGCAAACATTCAGTGGAATAAAATGGATGCCAATGGACAAATCAGAAGAACTGACATTGGGAAACTATCAAAATCACCTCGACATGAGATTAAAATTTTAAACTATTTCAAGAAAAACTCGATGCCACATTCCCTCATCACCCTGCTGGAGATGTCCTCACAACAGGTGGAAGTACAACAGATGTGAGGTCTCCAGGATAAGGAGTCCAAAGGCCTAAACCTCCTCTGCTCTCCTTCAGTCCACTGCCTTTCCCTTTGAATTCATCTAAATTCTTCACCCACTCAATTACAGAAGAATGTTCCCGTGTATGCCTATGCAGTATGAATAATGAATTGTACTCACAGTTGGGAAACATAAAGAACTTGAAGGACCTGCCTAATCTATATACAACATAACCAAAGCTGAGCTGATCCCTTGGAGTGAAGAGATTGACTTCATTGAACCAAAGGCAGCTGAAAAGATTGTTCAAAGCAGTGTGCTCCCTTATGATGACAGCCCCCTCTGGAACATCTGCATTTTCAAAGCAAATCAGTCATAGATAGTCAATTGATTAGCTGGATAGATTAATACCAAGGCAAGGCGAATCAGTCATAGATTCAAAACCAAAAAACACCATATGAGTCAATGGATTAGCTCAATAGATTGACACCTTCATGTTTGTCAATTAATAACCCAAACTCCTAGGGTGTGTCGCCCATCCAAGAGACTAGTCAAGCAAGGATGCCTATACCCAAAAATTTCACCTGCCAATAACCATGCTAACAATGATACAGGTGGAACAAGCATGGAGAGGAGATGAGATGGGGTAGTTTGATTTCTACTTTGTGATTGAAGGATACAGGATGCTTTGCCTATAAATGGTCCAATATCCACCATTTATAACCAGTGTTGGCATGGGAGATGAACACGAAATTCATCTCCTCCATTGGCTTTTATAAGGACGAAAGAGGAGAGAATTATTTTCTAAAAACTGGCAAGGAGGAGAAGATAGAGTGAAGGGATTTGCATTTTTAGAAATTCAATATCACAGTTTAAATTTCTAGAAATGCAGAAATCATTTACGGAAAGAGATATTAGGCCTATGAAAAAATGCATTCTGAAGTGGAAATGCCACTGCCATTGGAAGGTAACATAAATCCCAGCCACTGTGCGTTGGAAGACCGCATTTTTATGAAGGAATAGAAAATGCACCGCCGTGGCTGCTGCCATATATAAACGATACAACAGACTGCTAGATCACGAAAAGATCAACAGGAATATGCTGGAAGCTCCTTTTCCTTACCACTGGGGGTATTCTTTTCCAGACTCCATGGTTCCATTCCCTCATAACGGTATATTTGCATGTGACGATCAATCAAAGGCCGGGCATACCGCTTCCTCCTTTTGATTGCATCAGCCTCCTCATATATGCTTTGATGATGCTTATGGCGTGCGATAGCAAATGTATAATTTCCACGCCAGAGATAACTGCAAATTGTGCACAACAATGTTTAAGGGACGCATTTATAAAACTATGGCAGATTTCAACACAGCTTCTGGAACAGCAATGCAACAAGATTAAAGATTTCGGAAATTTTAAGGGTTTATCCAATGATATCAGTGTCAACAGGATATGAAAAATGTTAAAGATTACTAAAAACGTAGCTTATGATCATCAAGACCATGCACCAAGATCCAGACAGCTGACCCCACAGATGGGAAACGGCATATGATGGTATTAATGATCCAATGATATCACCATACAACAGGTTTGTGGCCTGAATCAACTAAATGGGGTCCATTTGCAAAAACCTTCTGCCTAGGAATATAAATTTCACAGACAATAGCATACAATTCTATTTATCTTCACATTTGTTCACTATTACAATGAACACATTCAACAAAAATCAGAAGCAGAGAAAACAGTGGCAGAGAAAATACAATAAGCTGGTTGGAGTCAAAAGCCCAAAGGCTACAGGTTAGCCCTCAGAAGGCATTTTCCACTGTTATAAAGACTGGAGGGGAACTTGCAGAGTTGGAGAAACAAGACATGAGAACGTAGCGTAGAGACCTGGCAAAATGGAGTGAAATGATAGGGGATCCATAAAGCTAGTGCCAGTCAACTGAGAACAAAAGGTCATATGATGGCAGCAGTGACAAAAAATAACATGTATTTTCAAAATAAAAAAAGAGGCAAGGTCATTTCAACTAACCGTTCAAGAATAAGTAACGGATCAACTATGAGCTCCATTTTTCCATCTATCCAAATACTATATTGTGCGTCTGGAAACAACCTGTGGGTTAAAATCTTTGGAACCTTCCCATTTCTTCTGGGCTCATCATATGGAGGATGGCGCAGCAGTATAAGTCGCCAAACACCAACCCATTTACCCCCATGGTTGTCCTCTTTAACACTGATATTCTGCCTGATAAAATCAAGAGACATTTCATCCACAACCATAAGAAAACAAAAGAGCTTTTGGGAACGTGAGCTGATATTTGAAGGCTGATGGGGTATATCATAACCATCAAAAATGCCAGAGGCAACCACAAATCTACATTTCTTGACATAGTTTACATCTGCAGAATCCATCTCTGCACCACCATTTTGCATAAAGCCGCAGTGCACCTGAAAAGCACAGCAAATGATTAACAATGCCCACTTTTCCAAAGTGTACTACAAATCAACCTGCAGTTTCTACAACGTTGTCCACACAAATGAAGTTGCATATTTTTATTGGTATGTTCAACCAAGCCACCTCCCATCACCACAAAATAAAATACATGAAACTATAAGCAAAGGAAATCTACTTGCATGCAATCTATGATCAATGATGCATATCCTTCAAGTGAGACCAAACAGCATAAATGATGCAGTTCAATCGTCAGGGCCAAGAAATTATGATAGTAATGAAAAAGGCCACTCATCAGAAGGATCCAAAATGATTCCATTGAAGTCAATACAATTATTTTGCTAGAAGTAAACACCCTTATACTAAGTGAAAACTAGACCGAGTAAACCACAGAGGTCATTGGATTTTTTAAAAAAATACTCAAAACTCTTCCTAATTTCATTTACACGTTATATGCTTGGTTGCGAAGTGGCAGACAAAGAAAATGAGTAACTGGAATCACTGACATCTCAGGAAACATGAGTTTATAATCTGCTATATCTGATAACAATATTGATGCTAGAATGCAAGATTTAAAACCTTATTGGCATTTATTGTATGTTACTAGAGTCAACTGCCAATTAGAATAATCTAATGTGACACAGATTCTGCAATACCAAGGCTATTGATGGTTATATGTATTGATAGTCAGCTGCCAATTGGAAAAATCCAAAAACTTGCTTGTTAGCATAGTTATTCCCAACAGGCACTCAGTATCTCACAGGAGCAGAGCATCAATCATCTTCTAGTTTGCAGCAAGATCACAAGAGAAACCCAAAGCCATTAGATCTTTGCATGGTCTGATTTTGTCAGTATGGAGGCACTCATCTAGTCATTTCTGGTAGACACTTCCATTTTGTCCAGATCCGTAAAAATATTCCTTGGCCAAATGTGACCTGGATATATCCAACAGAACGTGAAAACTTAGAAATACAGTGCTGAAGATGCTGAGGTTTTGTGACATTTCTCAGTTAGTGCTGATTTCTAAATGGGTAAGTGGATAATCCGAATCGGTAAACAGGCTCCCACCCACAAACTTCGGTTGCTGATTTGACAGTTTTTTTCTTATTATTATCTTAGAAATGCAGATCAATTGCCTGGGGCTATAACAACTGCACTTGCAGTTGATATTTTCCACACCATACAAGGATCAAACCTGGAAGTATCCCTGAGACAGGATGCAAAAGAATCTGCAAAGAAAGAATATTGTGACAGAAGAGAACCAACTCATTATGACAAATGGGGAGCATTGCAGACACGATAAAGAAGTTGAGTGATCCAATTCGTCTCAAGATCTCTCTCACCAAAATAAACATATTATCATTGCCCTAGCACAACCAAACAATTAAGGAAAAGGAGAAATGGTTCAAAGAAGCAGAATCGTCTAAGTATTAATATTGAGTTTAAATGTGCATACCTTCATGGTTGAATTCAGCTTAAAGCTGTCTTCTCTTTGCTTCCAATTTTGATGCCCACCAAATAGTGGAGGTAATTTGGGGTGAGTTTTTATATGATCATCCACTAAATAATATGACAGATTCTTAGGAATTGTGTTTAGAATTCCTCTCTCAGGAATTACTACAGAATCTGGATCACCAGCAACAGGAATTTGACAACCTAGTCGTAACATATGCAAAAAAAAGAATGTCAGTGAGATATGCCAAATTTCAAAATGCATCTACAGTACAAGTTCTGTCTTGTTATAGTCTTACGATGCTGTTTTGAAACAAGTCCCATGTTGTCCAGCATTACGAACACCTTACTATCTCTTTTGCAAATGCCTGGAGATACACATGCAAAAATCAGTACGGAATTCACTTAGAACTTTAGATTACATGTGTAGTTCGTAAGAAATCCCATCCATACATTTATCCCATTCAAAATCCAGCCCTTCATGCTTACCACATGCACAAGAAGAAGCAATCCCTAATGGAGCTCCCTACTACCATGATGGTATCATATAATTTCCATTCAAAAGATAAACATTATGTGAGCTATCTTGTGAAAATGGGATGACTCCATAAATATATTATGTGAATAATGAAGAATAAAGGGGAAAAAAAAGGACAGAAGGGTTCTCTATGTGGAAGACACTAAAAGTTGAGTCAATCAGGAGATATCAAGCAAATTCATGGAAGTTGAAGAATCTACAGAGGCGAAGGGTAAATGTCATAAAAATGTGTATGCAAGAGTAATGGACAGTCTAAAGATTGACAAGTTGGGGCCAAGGCTGACAGTATGGCCAATGATAAAGTGAAAATGCATACAGTTTAGCCGACCTAAATTAGTTAGATAATATGGGAATGATTTCTGTAAATTTATTGGCCATAATATGTATCCTTAAGGAAACTCTAACTGTCACACATAGAGTTGGACGGATAAGCATAAATATTATCATCTGTGATAACGCTCAAATGTTATTCCACTGCAAGGGAACTAACTAGTTATTCCATAATCTCCGCACTGCTAATAATATCAAAGAACATTATTTCCTTCATGACTTTCTATTTTAGTCTCTATCTGTATTGAAGAACCAAAAGAATAGTCATGGCTGATTAGGTCAACAAACGAGCTGAGACTGCTTCTTGGTTCTCATAGAAGGGGAGATATGATGTGGCTTGCAGATGAAATAACTGGGAATAGATTTTGGAAACAAAAAAATGAATTTCCTGAAAAAACTCAACCCTCTTTTTCAGTATTTTTGTTATTCTACTTCATAGCTATGTATGCCACATATAACTATAACTTTCATGTATCACCTTCTACAAACACTCCCGCCTCCATAAGGCATGCAGTTTCAACTTTGCATGACAAAAATCAACGACAATGAAACAGAACAAGCAGGCCAGTTTGATTGATATGACTAGGAACCAGATATAACTCTAGTCCAATTTAAAACAGTTCTTGGTTCAGTTTTAAAACCAAACAAATCAATGGTCTAACTTTGAACCAAGTCATCAGCTCACCTCTGAGGGAAAAAATGAAAATCATGATAGCAAAATAATAGAAAATCATTTGCTCTATTGTCCACTGAAAATCAAAATCTATCCCAAGTCGTGAAATCTTCATCTCATTTTTCATTGGCAATCAGAGAGACTCTGGCCTTTGATACGTCTTGTAGAAAATGACGAATAGTTTCTCACTATTTGTCCAAAAGCCGATCTGTTCACCTAGTTAATAAGTTGACTTGAACTACACAAGGGCATGAAATTTTGCATAATTCTTAATATTTAAAATATTTATACAATTTATACAGATTAAAAATAAATAATAAAAATACACATAGATGTTAAACAATTCAAAGAAGGTCAATTAACCAGTAAACGAACTTTCGACCAAACCGGAAAATAGACTAGTTTAACTACTGGTTCAGTTCTGATAAAATTAAGAAAATTATTGCCACCAGTGCATTACTTATGGACTTCATGCCTCTAAATTTCCAATGTTCCATATGGCACCTTCCATAAAACCCATGTGCGCCCAGCAGAAAATTCATGCATCTATATAAGGACTGCGGAGTATGTCATAGGTCCATCAATATTTTACTGACATTGATATTGTACCTCCACTCTGAATCATTTTTAGCTAATAAACCAACAGACCTGTTGTTTCCGCTACTGCTGAAAATTGAACCCACATTAAGTATTCCCAACGAATTTATCATCTCAACATATTCAGTTATGGGGCCAACAAATTTTCAACAATACCTGAAATGAAAGCTAAAGAAGATTGGCACGACCATATGTGAAATAGTAATGCAACAAGAATGAGAATCATCCATATAATGCCTCCCACAAGAATCAAGCGTATAAAACCCCTTTTCCAAATCAACTTCATTGGAGTATCTTGTGAAAATCTATCAGAAAAAAGAGAACTGTCTTCAACATCTGCATGCACGACAAAGTTGCACGTCATATATCACAAAAAAAATAACTTCTTAGATCAGTATCAGCTAAATTTTATTCCCTTATCTCCTTCGATTAAAGTTTCTTTGTACTTCCAATTCAAAAAAAAAAAAAAAAGCTTCTTTGTACTTTTGTTTTTCTGGCTTTGCTGACTTCGGTCTATTCTGCGGGTCGCCTTGGATGATTGGGTGCGCTGAAAATCAGTCTCCATAGTTATTCCCCGCCAGTTGCCTTTCCACACAGGAAAAAGAAAACAGTTATTGGTTGGACAAGTATCCCATTAAAAAAAAAGACGCTTTGAGGAAAAACAAAAACAAGAAAAGAAGTCTCTAGAATACAAAATGGTCTTTTTCTCAAAAGCCAAAAAATAGAAGAAAAAAAAAATAGAAAAAAAAAGAAATTTGTGTTAAAAAAAAATAATGAGAACTGCCAGACTATCATGGCTCATGGATAATGGTTTATATTCCTGCAAGTGACAGACAGTCGCAGAGACGAGCAAATATCTGCTGTCAGAACATTACTAAAAAAACAGGACGGCACATCACAATCCCAATGCACAAAGAAGAAGTTAAACGGTACAGCCACAATCAATCCATAATGGCCAATTACTAATAAATAAGGAGAATACTTGATGTCTCGAGTGATGAAATTCAATCTACAAATTTTTCGCGCCATTCAGCCCAACATGATGGCCCCGAGGAATCAAGATCTGGGTGCAATGTCATCGGACGAGGATCCTGCTGTTACCTGCCCCTTCTCAAAGTAGCCGAGTTCGTTCTATGGTTTTAAAATCCGGAGGTTAACTATCCATCCCACTCAGACCCACTGTTCATCACGTGGACAGTCATAATCTATTGGTTTACCTTTCAACCTATGAAACTTAAGTTCTGCATTTCTAGGCTATGACGGCAATCTAAATCCTCGTATCTTTCTTTATAGATGTTGAAATTCTAGAGAAAACGGGAGTAGTAGTAGTGGTGGGGAGAGGAGGAGGGGTATCGAGCTAACCTGCCACGAAAAGTTGACTGGCGTCCTATCCGCCTTCGACCTGCGATGGTATTCGTTCCCGGCTCCGGTGGAAGCAACGGCGAAATGGGAGCTTGAGTGTCAATCCAGCCCTCCCACTACCTGATCTCTCTGCCGCTTCACTCTTCTCGGCGACGGCAGCGGTGGCGCAGCCTGGAAAGGGCAAAGCCCCTCTTTCCGGCGGGTGTTCTAGGCAGCAGCGAGAGGGAAGTCCGGTCTCCTATTTCTCTTCCCCGTCTTCAGTTCTCTCTTCTCCTCTCGGTTCCGGTGCTGACGAAGAGGGGTAAAACCCCATCCCTTCACGGTGAGGCTCAGGCCTCTCGACCAGGCGGCAAACACGGCTGTGTTTGGAAATTAATAAAATTTTGGATAAAAAATTTTAAACATAAAAAGTCGTCAAATTATGTGAAATAACCAATGTTGTAAGAACCGAACCGGACCGGACCGGCCGGTTGGACCGGTCCGACCGTGAACCAGTCCAGTTTCCGGTTCAATTGTTAACGGTTCGGTTCAAATGCATAAAACCAACTAAACCGGCGAACCGACGGTCGAACCGTAATGAACGGTCGAACCGGATTCGCCCGGTCAGACCTGATGAGTATTAAAAAAAAAAACAAAAACCAAATACCCACCGACGCCCGCTTGTCTTCACTCCTCTCATTTTCGGCTTCGCCATTTCGACGGTCGACCACGAAACCCTACTGCTCCGTCTCCATCGCCGTCGCCGGCTCCGACACCAAATGCCCTCTCGCCCAACTCCCGAGTCCCAACGCCCACTCGCGAACCCCCTTTCGACCACGAAACCTTACTGCTTTGTCCCCGTCGCCAGCTCCGACACCTGATGCCCTCTTGCCCGATGCTCCGACGCCCAATGCCCGATGCTCCGACGCCCGCTCGCAAGCCCCCTTCCGACCACGAAATCTTACTGCTCTGTCCCCGTCGCCGGCTCCGACACCTGATGCCCTCTTGCCCGATGCCCTCTCGCTCGCCGCGCACCCACCGCCTGATCGCGTTCGCAATGGGAGCCCTGCGCACCATCTCGGCAGCCACATAGCATTCCGGCCGCCTACAAATGGGTTGCTCTGCTCTCGGTCCTGCTCTTGCTCCGACCTGTTGGACGACAACCATCTCCCGATTCCCACTCTCCTTCATTCTCAGAGGGTAATTGACAACCATCTGAGATTTCTTTTTTTTTTTAAAATTTCTATTGTTATGTATTTGCATTTCATTTCACTCTGAGATTTCAAGCAGCATTTCTTGAATTCGCACACTTCTCAGCCACAGATTTTTTCATGGGCAAATGGTGCCGATTAGATTCAGGATTTTCTTTAATTGCTTAATGATTGATTTTATCTATGATTTTTACTAATGATTGGGTTCCATGGTGTTATAATTCCTATTACAAATAATTGTTTCTTTACCAACAAGGGGAGGTTATTTTGTTGAAACGGCATTTTTTTTGTTGTGGTTGCTATCTCCTGCTTGTCTGAGTTATACCTAGCCCTCAATCAAGTCTGCCAATGGCAGTCGTTGCTCTTATTGCCACTCCCAGGCCTGTATAAAAGGTGAGGGATGGCATGTCAAGACAGCTGCTTACTTCTGCTGTGTCTCATGTCATGGGTTCTGAAGTGATTGTGATGACTAAGTCCTCAATCAATCCACTGAAAATACTTCTGAATATTATGACACATGAAAATATTGGTTGTCCAGCTAATGGTTAGGCTGACTTTGCTGAATGGAAGATGTACATTGAACAATTGAGTTTGGAATTTCTAAAGCAATCTTCATTTTGTTGCATAAGTTTATTACAACCAAGCAACAACGATCATGACTTATTACAAGTTTAAGTTTTTCAGGTTAGTTAATGTAATTAATTTTTCTAAAATTTATGCTTAAAGATTTTTTTAAACTTGCTATTAATTTTTTCCTTCATGTTTTGTACTTATACTTTGGTCCTTAAAATCTAACATATATATTTAGAATTTATAAAAATATAATTTTATCAATTTATTTATTTAAAATTTTAAAAAATTAATATTTATGACATCATAAATATGTCATGCTGACGTCATCGGTTCGAACCGGTTTGATTAACCGGTCGAACCGGTTCGAACCAGACCAGTTCATTTACCGGTTCAATCACCGGTTCGGTTCTGACAACATTGGAAATAACAGGGATAATAATGAGAAGTAAAGAAAATAAAATTAAAATGAATAGGTTAGTTGTATCGATAATTATGTAAAAATAATTGAAAAGTATGATAATTTTATATGAAAATGTGAAAAATAATTAAAAAATATGATAGTTATAAGGTTACATTGAAAATTTTTAACTTAATATTTTATATTGATTACCAAACACATTCAAGAAATCGGTTGGCAATGGCATTGGCTCCGACCATGTGCTTAGTGTCGTTCCTAGACACACGTGTGCCAAGCCTTATGTGTGTATTGTGTCCGGTACTAGTCGGCAATGCGAGCAATTGATTGCTACGATGACTTCTTTGCTTATTAATGGTCTATGATGATCTTTTCTTTTTTTAAATAAAAAAATCTGTTTTTTATTTGATTGATTGAAAATTGAACTATGTATAATCCTTGGATAACTTCTCAATATTGAATAAAATCTTGGATATTATTGATTTGTTTATATTGTTTGAAAATATAATTTAATAGAGTTCTTTTTCGTTTTAAATCTTCTAACTTTTTGCTTTGATATCTTAACTGGAATGGTAAAAGCATAATTAGTCTTTCTTTGAAATATATCTTCACTCTAATTATACACAGAAATTAGTCTCATAATTAATAATATGTGTAATACGATTTGAATATTCTTCTAATTAAGTTCTTATTTTAAACAAAATAACATTATAATTGATCCAATAATTAGCACGCCATAGTAACAATCGAAATGTGTTGTATTCTAGATACTAGTGGGCGATGCGAGCAGTTGATTGGTACGATGTCTTCTTTGTTTGCTCATTAATGGTTTATGATTATCCTTTCTTTTTTTCTTTTTTTTGAGTAAAGGTTTATGGTGATCCTTAAATTCTTGTTTTTATGGCTATTAAGGTATTGTTTCATTTATATACATAAAATAATTTCGAAACTCTTCAAATGGGTCGCATAGAATATAAATCATATGATTCGTAGCCCATTAATAACGTTAATCAACCCAACATAACACATAATAAAATTGTATATCCATGATTCCGCTGTAACTATGTTTTTAGAATAATTATGAAAATATTAGCATTTTACAACATATATGGATTGATCCATAATCTCGCGTCCATGCGCCTCCTTTATTTTATTATTTAAAATATTCTTTCGAATATAAATCAATTGTTATATGCAACGACGGTTCCATACAGTGGTTCGTAAATTGGATGATGCATGGGTAGCTGTAAAAATTATCTTTTATTTTATTTTTTTATCTTTTTAGATATATGTGCCCTATCTAAATTTTGCCTTTGGTGAAATACGACAATTTATTGGATTTTATGATTTTTCATTTTAAAAATTAACGAAATAATCATAACCCAAATAAATTTTAAAAATTGATAAATTTCACGTAAACCAGGATTTAAGTGTTGTAAAACCTTATATACAAATCAGATTTTTTTTATTGTGAAATATGACATTGGAACCCCTCACTTGAGAGGAAACTCTAACTCACGACTGCTTTACCCATGACGTAGCATAAATACCAACTGGGTTGACGCCCAATTGCACAAATTAGATTTTAAAAAAGCAAATCCTAACACTGTGGTTTGGCAGGCCCGATCCACGGAGCCTAGGGTCCCTTCGATCTAATCCCATATTAGCTTCACGTCTTTTTATTATAAAAAAATGTAAGTATCTTACAAAGTTACGGGGGAGCTGGCTTCAGCCCGCGTTAGCAATGTCTAATCGTTCCAGCAGTAAGAAACTCAATTTTCTTTAAAAAGGATTTTGCTAATGGAAAGACAGGCATTAGAAGAGCCTTTAAAGGTCCGTCTCGCCTCAGCTTTGAAGAACTATAGCTATGCTGATTTATAAAAAAAAATCAGCCGGCATTGAGCGTAGCTACCAGCACAAATTAGAAGATAATAACTATATTGGACAAACGTTATTTTATCAAAACAACAAAATTATTTCGGTTAAAAAAGCTGCTACAAGGCGGATCGGAAAGGGAATGATTCCTTGAGTTGTCTTATCGGAGGCAAAGAATATGCCCGCCAACGGATTCTGAATCAACGTGATTGTCACGTAATAACCATCCTGTCGGATTTACGAATGGTTGGGAATCATTATCCGCGTATGAAGTGCGTGGCCAGGCCCGAGCAGCAGGCACACGACTCCTCGGAATAAAAATATCCCGGCGCTGACCGGTCCGGCCAATAGCCAAGCGGGTCAGCAGGCAGAAGCGCGCTCTCGCGGCGTGCCCGCTCCACGCCTCTCGTCTCCATCTACTACCCACTCAACAGTGAAAAGGACAGACGGAGCACGTTCGCATCTCGCACACGCACCTACTACCGCACTCCCTCTCTCCCCGGCTCTTTCGTCGTCGCGCACGTGAGCCTTTGTCGTAAGAAAATCCCGATAATTCCAAATTAGCAAACACCTCCACCCCCTCCAAAAACAAGCGGTGGCCCACTCTCAAATAGCGACATGCCGCGGCTGAGCACCGCAGATATAAAAGCCGCGCGTCCCCTCCTATATCTTCCCTGCTGCTTCTCCTCGCCCGCCATCTCCCTCAGCCTCCGCCGACCCTTCTCTTCGAATTCTGCTCTCAGATCTCGCGCTCCTTCTTCTGCCTCTCTCTGCTTCCGCTTCTACTGCTGTTCTCGCTCCCCGCTCAGCCACCGCGCACTCGCTCGATCGTCGGCTATAGTTGTCGACCGCTTCGAGCGTCGGATCGCCACGATGGGTACAGAAAAATTGTTTTCCGAAGATTACGGCACGGAAGATCGGATCATTTTGTTTTTGTTCGGCTCTGCTTTCTTGCTCTTCTGATTGCGTTTATCATTTCTGTGTTTTTAGCTGCTCGTAATTCTTTCGAGAGCATCCTGACCTCGCTGTCCAAGCCTGGCGGCGGCGAATTCGGCAAGTACTACAGCTTGCCTGCTCTCAACGATCCACGAATCGGTATATGCTTTTTTTTTTTTTTTTTGGCTTTTGGGCGAATATTCAGTTGTCTTCGAGATTCGATGCATTTCGTTTTTCCTGATTCTTGTTTGGATGATTGTGCTGTAGAAAAACTCCCTTACTCTGTTAGGATACTTCTCGAGTCGGCCATTCGTAACTGTGATGAGTTCCAAGTCACTGCTAAGGATGTAGAGAAGATCATTGACTGGGAGAAGACTTCTCCAAAGCAGGTTGAGATTCCGTTCAAGCCGGCCCGTGTGCTTCTGCAGGTGATGAAAAGAACCGACTTCCGCTGACATTTTTTCTTCGTTTCGTCTTGCCTTCATAATATTTTTTTCGAATTAGCTAAATGCTCGATTTTCCCGTGTATTAGGATTTTACTGGTGTTCCGGCTGTGGTCGATCTTGCATGCATGCGCGATGCGATGAAAAAGCTGGGCAGTGACCAAAGTAAGATCAACCCATTGGTATGTTTCCTTTGGTCAATCCATTTGGATTTTTTCTTTGAATTTAAATCTGTATCAGGTTGGTTTTTTATGCCGAAAATACTGTGCATGCAGGTTCCTGTGGATCTTGTAATTGATCATTCGGTGCAGGTTGATGTGGCAAGAACAGAAAATGCAGTGCAGGCAAATATGGAACATGAATTCCGACGCAACCAAGAAAGGTTTGCGTTCCTGAAGTGGGGTTCCACTGCATTCCACAACATGCTTGTTGTTCCTCCAGGTTCTGGGATAGTTCACCAGGTAATAAGATTTCTCAGATTGCAGAGTACATATTCAAACTAGAAGTTCTAGTTTGTTATGGATACTTTGGCATTTAGTTATTTCTAGAGGTTCAAGCTGTTGTTTTAATTTGACTTCATACTGGGTTCATTCACAGGTGAACTTAGAGTATCTTGCTCGTGTGGTTTTCAACACTGATGGCATACTTTACCCTGATAGTGTTGTTGGGACTGATTCACACACTACTATGATAGATGGTTTGGGTGTTGCTGGTTGGGGAGTTGGTGGAATAGAAGCTGAAGCTGCAATGCTTGGCCAGGTAAACTGAAAACAGAGATGAAACGATGAATCATAAAGCGTATCTTGCAATTGGTGTCGCACTCTGAGTCCTATTGCTGATGGCGTCTGCATAAGTCCATTTCTGCACCCAGTCCTGTAGCACTATCGTTGAAGTAATTTTTTGCATTGACTCTAGACATGATTATACCTCAGAAAAGTAAATTACAAGGCTGATTAAGTTGTTAACATTGTTTCATATTATTGTCAAATGTAGTTTTTTAGCTGGTAAATGTTGCAATAAAGTTTTTTCTTTGTCCTTTCTCAATGTAGCCAATGAGCATGGTTCTCCCTGGGGTTGTTGGCTTCAAATTATCTGGAAAGTTGAAGGATGGTGTGACAGCTACTGATTTGGTTTTGACAGTGACCCAAATGCTACGGAAACATGGTGTTGTTGGGAAATTTGTGGAGTTCTATGGTAAATAGCAGTGGAAGGTTTTTTCTTGTTTTTATTGTATCAATTCTATACCTTTCTGAATGCTTTGGAGCTGTCTATTTAGCATAGCATCTGCAATTCATCAATCGAGTTTGAGAATCTTTGTATACAGGGGAAGGCATGGGCGAACTATCCTTAGCAGATCGGGCAACTATTGCAAACATGTCTCCTGAATATGGAGCAACTATGGGTTTCTTCCCAGTCGATCATGTTACTCTACAGTATTTGAAACTGACTGGTAGAAGTGATGAAACCGTGAGTCCTTTCACAAAAACCTATTCTGTTTTTGGCTGCAAATTTCTTCATTTTTAGTTATTTTGTTGTTGCTATATTTCAACATTTAGGTGGCCATGATCGAGTCTTATCTACGGGCTAACAAGATGTTTGTGGATTATAGTGAGGTAGGCAAGCACCTTTGTATTTATTGAAGATTGATTTACTTCTTATGTTTGTCAGCAGTATGTATGAAAGCTACTTATTATTTTTTATTGTGAATGAATCAGCCCCAAACAGAAAGGGTGTACTCAGCTTATCTGCAACTGAATCTCAAGGATGTTGAACCATGTATATCAGGACCCAAGAGGTAATCATTTTCATGCTAACGCAAGATTCGCTTCCGCTTTATCTGTTTGCATGGGGAAGGTGTTTCTATACACAACCTCATTGGTGATGTTCACTTAACGTATGAAATATGGATGCCAGGCCCCATGATCGAGTTCCCCTGAAAGAAATGAAAGCAGACTGGCACTCTTGCTTGGATAATAAAGTTGGATTCAAGGTAAGCATCAGATATCTTACTGAGTATGTCAAGCAATACATTTTATATTGTCTTGATGTGTTCAATTTATATTCAGGATATGTTTGCCTCTCAGCCTCCAAGAGTATTTTACCAGTAATTGACAATGCTTTATTCTATGAGTAAATAAGAGGGATGTTATATGGCTTCATCAAATATTCAAACAGTGCCCTCATTTTTTTGTGTCAAAGATAGAAGTATCTGGTATTCCTTATGTGTGTTTTATACACATAGCACGTAGCAGATTTTCATTGCAGATCATGCATAGCTTTTGTGGGAGGATCTTGCTGCATGAGCATGCTTGTGGCTCATATTCATTCCATGTGCAAAAGGGCTTAATATAATTAGGGGATTCTTGTTGTGCTATGATCCTTCTGTTCTGGGGTTACTGACGATTATCATATCACTACTAGAATTTTTTCCTGCAAACACCGTAGATTACAAGGAAAAACATGCACCACGAATCTTGCACAGCTCATTTTTACCTTTGTGGTTGAATGCATATATTCATCTATGTATAAACAATTATGCCGGGAATCTGAGCTTCTAATTTTTATTACATTTCTTATATATTCAAATGTCAATGTTTTACAATTGTTGTTGACTTTTCTATGACTGTTGCTGCCACACCTGAATTTTTTTGAACTTGTAGGGTTTTGCTGTACCAAAGGAATCTCAAAATAAAGTTGTGCAATTCCCTTTCCATGGGACACCAGCACAAATGAAACATGGTGATGTTGTTATAGCAGCAATAACCAGTTGCACAAATACTTCAAATCCCAGTGTGATGCTTGGAGCTGCTTTGGTTGCAAAGAAAGCTTGTGAACTGGGTCTTGAGGTAGAAAATCAACCACTTCACTTTTTTGATCATTGAATTGTTTCTTTGTCGACTGCCATATTCTTTTTGTGATCTTGTTGATGTGATATGACTAAAGTTCTTTTGTAATCCGAGCATGAGACACTGTCTTGGAGGACACTTAGCAAGCTTGAGTGGCACTAGAAGTATGAGATTGCATCTGTTTGAAGAGAATCAACAATAATATGTGCCTGTCATCTTTGACTAGTGGCTAAATCATGAACTTCACGATATCATGAAAATGAATTTTGAATGAAGATACTGCATGAGTTCTCATCGCGCTCATCTCATTATAGTTATCAGTGGACTTGCCGATTGGACCTTAAGATAACGAGGAACTCTGGACATTTTTAAGTTTCCTGCTACCTTATTTTTTATTTTATTTTTAGAATTAGGCATTATGTCATGAAAATCACGAATACTATTTCTTACAGAGAGCTGAGATGTTTGTTGTGATGGTGCTATGATGGTTGATATTACATTTCTCATAGTTCTTTTATGGCATGGCAAATAATAGATGTTATGGGAGCAGTAGTTTCAACAGTAAAGGGATTGTAATGGATTGTACAGGCTATTACAGTAGCTTTGGGGCTTTTATGCCTCTTCTTGCTTCATTTAATACCTGTTACTCCTCTTACTCATCTATCAGAAATACTTGTCTTTCAGTTGGGTAACACATTTTTGTAAGTCTCTTTTTTAAGCACTGTTATGTGAAAATGTATAGGTCAAATACAATCTGTGATGCAAAATTATAGTAACTGGAAACTTTTCTGTATCCATGTGGTCACAGGGATCCTTCATCTCTTTTCCTTCTTTTTCTGTCCCTTCTAATTGATATTGCATTTTAACTATGCTCATACAGGCATGCACCCATTTTTCCTCATTAGCACCTTTTTTTTTTTATCATTAACTTCTATTTCTTTGTCCACAAGCTTATGTATTCTATTCTTATTGTCTTTATTTCTAATCACTACCTAACTCATTTTGCCATATCATTTTCTCATTGTTTGCCCAATTTTTCTCCTGTTTTCACTTCCTCATTTCCACAGCTCCTCTCCCAATCCCTGAACAAAGTCTTGGGGTTTGCACTGTTTGATTCTCGTGTTTTTCATTAACAAGTTTACTTAAAAATCCTCCAAATTAACTAACTGGAAACCATATCTTATTATAATGCTATTATAAAACCTTCTAATTTCTATATCTGCTAACTATTAGCATCTAATACATTCTTAGACTAGCTTATCCACCTTCAAATTCATTACCGTGCAAATATTTAGTGAAATATCATTGCTGGAGGTAATGATATCCTCTATCCACCTATATGTTTGCATTCAGTGTTCAGAAGTTTGTGCTTACTATCTTTTTTTATACTACGACAGATTTGGATTAGCTGATAACCATGCTTGTGGTTTTACTTCAGAAATTAGCTTAAACCTTTCTGGCTGGTGTTTCTGATGGCAAGGATTAGGATTTCAACTAGCAGCTAGATCTTTTCATTGTATTAAATTGTAAAGGACCTGCATCAAATGTTTCACATGAGATATGACAACTGAAATGGCACAGTTTTGTCTTCCCTTATTTTTGAATTGGTATTTATCAGGTGAAACCATGGATCAAGACAAGTCTTGCCCCTGGTTCTGGAGTAGTTACCAAATACTTGGAGAAGAGGTATTTGATCTAGTCCCCCCACATTGGCAGTCCATAAAAGAAGGAGAATTTTTTTTTTGGACTTATTTTTTTTAAAAAAATGTAGTTGTTTGCCTCTCCTCTCCCTTCCTTCTTTGCTGTGTTCAAATGTCTGTGCCTCTTTGCATATTGCAGTGGTTTGCAGAAGTATTTGAATCATCTAGGATTTCATATTGTCGGTTATGGATGCACCACATGCATTGGGAATTCTGGAGATCTTGATGAAGCTGTTTCAACTGCAATTTCAGAAAATGGTTTCTTTCCTCTTCTAATTTTTTGGTCTTCATTTGATTTTTCACTCCAAGGAATTTGTAACTCTGTAATTTGGAACACTTTCAGATATAGTTGCTGCAGCAGTACTTTCTGGGAATAGAAATTTTGAAGGGCGTGTACATCCCTTGACAAGAGCAAATTATCTGGCTTCCCCTCCACTTGTCGTTGCCTATGCTCTTGCAGGCACGGTGAGTAATTCAAACTGAATTTCTTTTAGCCTTCCTAGTTCTTTGCTATTGGGTGGTACTATGAGTACTCTGCTTTGACTTCATATCAAAGTTCCAATTTGTCATGGAAAATTAGATAAAAGATGGGAAGGATTAGATTTTTCTGTCATTGCTAGTGTGGGTAGCAAGGGAAAAAAAGATAGGAACATGGATGTTAGACCCTTGTAGCAAATTGGGAATGAATAGAATTCTATGGTTTTGGCTAGGTTGACGTCTATGATGTCACCTTGCTTTAATTCAGCATGCAATTTTCAAATGCCTATCCCATCTTTTCTCAAACAGATGGTGTTAATTGTCATTTTTTCAGTAGTCTTTCTTTGGATATCATTATAGTCTTAAATTGTGTATCATTTATATGTTTGTGATTTTCCATCTGAGACTTGTTGGTGACTTGGCTTCAGTTTGCAGCGTGAAGTAATTGTCACCTCTAGGGGGTGCATATTTGTGTTGCTTTAGTTCAGCAAGTCAAAAAAAATGTGACAGGTGTTTTAGCTCACATACTAAGTATCCATCACAGGTTGACATTGATTTTAACACCGAGCCAATTGGCACCGGAAAGGATGGAAAGGAGATATTCTTCGAGGATATTTGGCCTTCAAATGAAGAAGTGGCAGAGGTGAGCAGTTTTTTTTTTTGGGTTTAATTATTTAAATTGAACTGGTCAATGATTGGAATGAAACATATTCTTCCCACAGAACAAAATATCATATGGGGACTGGAACACTCACTTATTACCGTTCTTTTGTTCCCTCAGGTTGTGCAGGCTAGTGTGCTGCCTGACATGTTCAAGGCCACATATGAAGCAATCACGAAAGGAAATCCAATGTGGAACCAATTATCCGTGCCATCAGGCACACTTTATGCATGGGACCCAAAATCAACTTACATACATGAGCCTCCATATTTTAAGGACATGACCATGTCCCCTCCTGGCCCACATGGAGTGAAGGATGCATTCTGCTTGCTCAACTTTGGAGATAGCATTACAACTGATCACATCTCACCAGCTGGCAGCATTCACAAGGATAGCCCAGCGGCGAAATACCTAATGGAGCGAGGTGTTGATCGGAAGGACTTCAACTCCTATGGAAGTCGTCGTGGTAATGATGAGATAATGGCAAGAGGCACATTTGCCAATATTCGTCTCGTGAACAAACTCTTGAATGGAGAAGTTGGACCTAAGACGATTCATATTCCCACTGGGGAGAAACTATCTGTATTTGATGCTGCAATGGTATTATGTTGCTACTGTTTTCTTCTTTTCCCTTGTTGTTGCATTAGGCAACATCCCGGTCCATTCAGCTGTTCTGTTAAATTAATTAGTTTTCTGTTAGAAGGTTTATCCTACTGCTGTGAAATTTAGAACCCTTTTTTATGGAACAGAGGTACAAGAGTGCAAGTGTTGGCACTATCGTCTTGGCTGGGGCCGAGTATGGAAGTGGAAGCTCCCGTGATTGGGCTGCCAAGGGACCAATGTTGCTGGTATTTGTATCAGGAGTCCTCTGTATATTTCATTATATGCTGGCTGGTGCATTGAAAAATGGTAATTATTTGCATCTCCTAATTGTCTCAGGGTGTGAAAGCTGTCATTGCCAAGAGCTTTGAAAGAATTCACCGCAGTAATCTGGTGGGCATGGGTATAATCCCACTGTGCTTCAAGCCTGGGGAAGATGCCGAGACACTAGGTTTGACTGGCCATGAACGCTACAGCATTGATCTTCCAAGCAGCGTGAGCGAGTTGAGGCCTGGTCAGGATGTCGTTGTTGTGACTGGCAGTGGCAAGTCATTTACTTGTACAGCTCGCTTTGACACAGAGGTAAGGGAACAACCTGACCAGAATCTAGTCTCCATGTGGTTATCTGCATGCATGCTCTTTCATTGTTGTCCTTGCCCTGAATGAATGCTGCTTGTGTTGTTGCAGGTGGAACTTGCATATTTTGATCATGGAGGAATTCTTCCATATGTCATTAGGAACTTGATCAATGCCAAGCACTAGAACTTGATTTCGGTTCATGAGAGGTGAACTAGGATGTACTTTTTTTGTATGTCATTGTATCACAGTGGCATCGTCCATCGGCACGGTTTTATCTGTTCTTCTGGTGAGATTGGATACCAAGTGAAAATGGCAATAAGAAGGGTTAAGATTGTGATTTAATAAATGGTTGGCCAGCAAAATGCTGTCTATATGCTTGAGTTAGAAAAAGATACAAGAGCGGAAAATGCAATTTCACTATTTGTTGGGTTGCCATTGCTGATTCGTAGGTTGTGGGAGGAGGAATTTTCTTCTTCATATATTAGTGCAGAGCCGGACAATCTGCATGCGGTGAAAGAGTTTTACCCAGATGCACGTCTGTAAACAATGTTGGATCATGCTGTCAATCGATCAATGGCCGCTCATATAGTCATATTATTTACAGGACCCACTGCATGCTTCACAAGAATCCCATTGGTTCTGTTATCTGTGTTTTTTCTGCTGCTGCGTAATTGGACGCAGATTGCAGACTACATCTGCAACCATATCCATCATGTTAAACCTGTAAAAACATGACACAAACGGTTGCTACGTAGGTTTGGAAGAAAATTACGCAGTAAAAAAAGATAATGCAACCGTGAGTTTCCTATTTTTTTGTGTTCAAAGTTAAGAAGACAATAATAGATGAAGGTTTATGATCTAATGCAACCGGAGTGCGTAAACATTTCCTTGAAACCCTTGTCTTTTTTATTTAATTTTCCCCTTAAAATTTAAACTATGATATTCATTTACGGATCCCAATCCGGCGCACCGGGGACGTTATTGCACCTGGTGCGATGGACCACTTTTCTTTATTTTTTTTAATTTTTATAAAATTGTTAATTATGTGCATTTAACATATAAATCAAGGTCTGATATTTTTGAATGTGTATCTGCTTATTTTGCATTTTTAAATATATATATATATATATATATATGTATACACGTATTTGTTCTGGATTTTTAAATATAAACGACTACAGTACCCTTATATTTAAAAATTCAAATATATATATATATATATATACATCTTCAAAAAGATAAAATTTAAGGTGTGTTTGGAAAGTGATAAAATTTTTTTAGTGTAGAAGTTATTAAATTGATAAAAAATGATATGATATTATATTATATAATAGGGGTAATGATGAAGTGTAAAAAAAATAAAGTTAAAATAAATAGGTTAGTTGTATGCTTAGTTGTGTAGAAATGATTAGAAAATATGATAATTGTATAAGATGATGTGAAAAAATAATTTTAAAATAAAAATAGTTATAGAAAGTGAAAAATTTTAACTTTTTATTGCCAAACACACCCTCAATTTATAGGTTAAGTACACTTGAGGAAAATAGGTGGCTAGGAGCTTTGTCTTCTTAGGTATAATCTTAGGTTCAAACCCAATGGGAGTTATATCCCCTTATTTAATTGTACGGGTTGTATTGTCTCTTTGTTGATATTTGAGAGCTTGTAGTTGTCTTCTCTTTGAAAAATTTATAAGAGTTGTCTTATTGATTGTGATATGAGTTGAAATGTGTTGTAAAAATATATACCAATAAAAAATACACTTAGAAAAATGATTACAATGTCCCTATATTTAAAAATTCAATTATACAATTTTAAAAATGACAAAACTTAATTTATACATTAAATATATCTAAATGAATAAATTTTTTAAAAAATCAAAAAAAATGCATAAGTGGTCTATTGCGTCGGGCGCACTAAAATTCCAATGTACTCAAATGCTCTACATCAGTATCTTTTGGGAAATTTGTTTCATGAACTCTTTAATATTGTGTATTATTATTTTGGACCTCGTAATTTAAATATTAGCATATTAGATTGTGTGAAGTTTTGATCTTTTTTATTTTAAACCTTCATCCCTTACGGTGTAAAAAGAAAAATACCATCAACTCGTATAAAATGTCAAAAATACCCATCAGCCCCTCGTTGTAGGCAGCTCGCCATTCCTGTTGGTAACGACGAGAATGGAGAGCTGAAAGCATTAGTGCTGGAGGCCAAATGCTAATGCTCGTCTGTTGATACCCAGCTAGGCAAACATTTGAGTGATTTCAGGGAATTAGATCGAGTAACCTGCAGGCTGATGTCGATTCGTTCTCCTTGCTAGACCTAGCTTCTCTAGCAGAAAAGCTGGTTTAGATTCAATAACTTGGGGTATCAAACAGCAGTTTGAACCACAACCAATGGCGCTCGTCAACCATTTTCTTTGCCATTGGCGAGAGCCATCTCCACTAGCAGGTATTTTCTTAGCCGCACCTGCTAAAAGAGCTGTTGGAATGGGTGCAGGCGCGAACCATGCCCTAGTAAGAGCCATTCGTAAGGCAAGCTTTCTCCCTTGGGCTGTCTGATCTAGAACAGCAAAGCAGAACTCTTAAGAACTTTATAAGAAAAAGATTATTCTTGCAGAACTGATCCTCCCCACTGCTGAATGATCATACTACATCATTAATGGAGATCTTGTTAATCGAATCAAATAGAGCTTCAAGAGCTATGAGTATCTCCGACAGCAATGATCCAAAGACCCAGAGTCCAAAACTCAAGTGCCCCAATCTCTCGTTGATTTTTCCAAGAACAAACAGTTCCTAATCCCGCTAATCCCTCTTCCGCCTCCCTCTAATAAGAAGCATAGCATCAACCAGGGGCAATGTTGAGAGCTGCATCGGCTCAAAGCTCATCACCTTTGGCAAACAGGTAGTAACGATCACATGGGTGGCACCAATATTCCTGGGAATCAAATCATGCAAAAACCCTCCCTTCCCACCATTCTTTTTCTGTCTCAAGATTATCAATTACTAGCAAATATGGAATATCCCAAAACAGCTCCCTCTTCACTCGCTGGAACACCTCAAATTCTTACTCCTCAAAGCTCTTAATTCGTCCCCTCTCCTTCTCTGTCGCTGCACTCACATCCAATCCAAGATTCATCGACATGCTTAGCAAATTCTGCCGAAAATACCTTGCTTCCCCACCAACCCACAAGACCAACTTATGTTTCTAACAATATCTGTTAGTAATCTCCAACGCTAGCTCTGTCTTCTCAACTCTTGAAATCCCATTTATATAAGCAACACTGGAATTGCTATATCTACTCTTGCAGCTTCCATTCCTTGATTTCTTATGTTTGAACCGCTGTCCCTGCAATTGTTGTAGTCCTTTCCGGTTCTTCAATTCGATCATGGGCTCGATCCAAGCTTCTAAAGTGCGTTCCTTGCACTCGCTCATTTCCAACTAATGTATCTCCCTTCATTTTTCATTTTTCATTTTTCATTTTGGTGGTTTCTTCGAATCCTTCCGACACATTTAATGTCTTGGAAGAAGCATCATAAGTTTCAAGGCCATCATTGCATCTAAAGGACCCCTTAATCTCAGCCAACTCCTTTTCTCTGCTGACAAAACAATGGTTTCTCAGAGCACGGTATTTCCCAAATGGGAACCTGTGGGAGGCAAACCAAAAGGGCTGTTGTTCCCAAGTCTGGAGAAGCTTCATGGCAGCAAAGAAATTTCTGAGAGGAGTGAAGTGGAGAATAGGGAGAGGAAATGAGGTTGATTTTTTTGGGAACAATTGGGCAGATGGAGAAATTCGGAGGTGTGGCCCCCTACCCGAACATTACATCTACAACCCGAAGGTGGAAAACTTTATCGATAGGAAGCTGAATGAATGGAAGGAATTGGACATAAAAATCTATGCTGGGGAGGTGGGGTGGCAGAGTGTTAAAGATGTCCCTGTCGCAGATGAAGTGGAGAGGGACAAGCTCTGTTGGGGGCGTGAACTAAGCGGCTCTTTTTCGGTCAGATCGGCGTACTGGCTTGAAATGAGGAGTTGAGAACAACGACCCAGTTTGCCGGAGTGGCGGATCTAATCAAAGCAATTTGGAAAGCTGAGATCCCCAAGAAGATTCAACATTTTGGCTGGAGAATGATGACAAACACACTGCCAACTAAAGCAAATCTGGTGCAGAGGGGAATTCAGACGGATCTGAAGTGCACGATTTGTGACAAAGGAAATTCGGTGGAGGACATCCATCACGTTTTCTGGAGTTGAAACAAGTTCCAGCCGCTTATCCAGACAAGGGTTTTTAGACAGATGAGGAAACAGGGAGTGTGCAATGTTAGTGATGCTATGAAACAGCTACTCAGGTCACAAAACCAGCGTTTTCTCTCTGTTCGTTACTGGTACATGCGTAATAAGGGGATTGCTGAAGGGGGCACGGTTTAGCCTGACAACATCATCGAGTGCAGTAGAGATTTCCTCCACGGTTACAGATCCTCAAAAATGATTACGAGGGGCTTAACCTGGATGGAGGAAAGCAATGCTTCGCTGGACCAGACCTGCGGAGGGGTTTTTCAAGATTAATGTCGACGGAGGAGGAAACGAGGGCACCGGTGTCAGGGGTTATGGGTCAGCAGTGAGAGGTGAGTGGGGGATGCTTTGTGGCCGCAAGATGCTGGGCTGACAGAGGAGTTATCAATCCTACAAGGCTTGTTTGTTGGGTTCATGTGTTGAACTTGAGGGTAATTCTCTTGTCATGATCGAAGCCGTTAAAAGGAAATCTGAAAATGGAGACCCCTCTTAGTGTCCTGTCCTGCTAAAAGATATTAAAGAGCTGGATAATGTCTTCCACAAAATCACTTTTCACCACGTGTTAAGCAGCGCGAACCAGGCAGCGCACGGGATAGGGAAAATGGTTTCATCTTTCGGGCGCAAGACATTGGGCGTCGTGTTGGGGAATCCCATCAGTCAGTATTGTGAACTTTTTGGCACAGGGATCTGTTTTTTTTTTGCAATCCTCACGTTTCGCCACTCGCCAACCTTTCTTCCTCTAACCTTGAGGAGGAGGGTCATGAGTGAGTGTTTCCTTGTTTTGTTGTGTTTTGTCTTTTGAATAGATTCCTTATCAAAAAACAACGGTTTCTCGGAAATGGAAGCTCGTCAAGAACTTGCGCCTCGCTATCCCTACCCCTCCCTCTCGGCTGTGCTCCAATTTCGCCACCACCAACAGCACCGGCAAGCTGCTTGCAACGATATTCGTGTGCTGATGAGCATTTTCGACATTCTACATAAGTGGTTTTTTGGCGCCGTAAGAGATGAAAGTTTAGAAGGTAAAGACCAAAACTTTGTATAGTCCTGAATGCTAATACGTAAAATTAAAGAGTTTATAGCGCAAATTTCTCAGATCTTTCATCCATATGCATCTGTGGTCTAACAATCGCATCTATTGAGAATTCTGAGGTTATATATATTCTTTTTGAAGTTTTAGTGGTTATTTATGCACTCGCCGAAGATGTTAAATTAAAAAAATATAACTTATCAACTGAAGTGGTTTTTGACATCATAAATAAATACCTATTAATAAAAACAACAAACAGTTTGCATTTTAAAACTTTCGAAAATTAATAAAGTAAATGGATGAACGGACTCGTCCATGCAAACCCTGGTTGCATTAGATCACAACCCATTGATAGGTGGACCAAAATTAGCCGCCAAGTAAGTTTTCATGATCCGAGTATTTGCAACCCTCTTAAGGAACGTATGCAAAATAAAGGTCCAAACTCTGCATGATTACGAACTAGCATGTGTCGTCTGAATATTTTTACAGAATGTTGTAAAAAAGCTCTGTTAATAAGCAAAGTTTAGAGAGATTATTATTCAAGGTTTCAAATGAAACTTATTTGAGTTTAATTTGCAAAATGTCTTGACAAAATCGACCACCTTCAATGCCCAAACTTGTAAGATTGGGTGATTATTATCAGTACATAAAAGTAATGGCGATCAAATATACGCGAACTCCCATAATGGCTGAAATGAACATAAAAAGTGAAATTATCACAATTGATAACATAAAGTATGAATAATCATATTCGTGATGGTGTCAATGCATGATACACTAATTATAACGAACAATGCAATATAATCAATAAAGGGCGAACCATAGAATAGGCTAGTTAATTGGTGCATCAGTTAGTTACATGACACAATACGACAAAAATGGGAAGGAAAAATTCTTAATAACCTATCATACTTCATACATAATGTTCAAAATCACAACTCGCTGAGTGCTGGATCAGGAATCATGCTTGGAAAACATGGTTGCGTTTTTCCGGTTACAGTTCCTTGACTGCAACTTCAACCGGGACACTGAGAAACATTCACTTGAAGGTTCACCTATATATGCTTCCCATACGAGGAACTTTCCCTCAGCTGCTCCACCACTGGAGAAAACGGAGGGAGAAGAATAGCTGCAGACGCATTATAGGTCTGGTTTCACGAGCATTATACAGCTGTGGACGCATTATATAGGCTGGATTGCAGTCCAAAAAACAAAAAAGCAGGAGCAGAAAAATAGATGAACAAACAAGGATTGCTGACAAAAACACAGTCGGGGCAAGACGAAAAAACAAAAAAAGATGGGAAGAATCTAAAATGATGCACTACGTGTAAAACTTTCATACTAATATCTAGCTCAGCTATGTTCGCCATTGCTTTTATTGTCTACCGACAACTGGAGCACAACAACAGCTGTGTGCCTCGAGATACTAGCTTCTATAAATGTCAAGCAGTTGGCTGAGTATCTAACCAAAGACCCTCGAACTTGCTTTGTTGGAAGCCCCAGCATCAAATTAGCTGCTACAACAGCAGAAACAGAATGTCCGGAATGCATCATTCTTTGGTTGTATCTGATGGTTCAGCCCCTCTCATGCTCTCACAACCTGGGCAATTGTGCAAGCTCTCATGGATATAAATATCACAATCAAGGCAGAAGTGGTGCTTGCACTTTGGACAAGCAACACGGAGAGAAGAGTTTCTCCCTGTGGATCAACAGCAAACAGTGAGGATAAATGTAAAGAAAATTGCAGAAGTTCTAGTTCAAAACTGGAAAATTACTGAGGAGGAATGCGTGTGATTATAAGGTAAGGGTGGAAAGATATCGGGTCAACTCATTTCACATTGGCACCAGAAGAGAATTTTTCATGCATGTACCTTCATTAGAAAGTACAAGAGGACTGAAGAAAATAATTTTACACTTCAACTCAGGCACGCAGTATCAGGTACATTTGTACCAGTTACACAAGCAGAAGCAGCTAGGCATCAATATGGCAGGTGTCTAGAGAAATCCATTTTTTTCTGCATATCAGACCTTTTCAATGGAGCATAGTGAAACTAGAAACCACTTGCTCCTCCAATTGAAATGGGTATATACATCCCTCTTTTTAATCATTTATTAATGCACTAGTATGCAATCTTTAGGGGAATAAATAATTAAAAAAGAATGGAGCTGCCCACATTATCAACACCTCCTCGCTGTGATGGATGGTTGCATAATGGATGGTTGACCTTATGCATTCATGCCTATGTAAGTTTTTGAAGAATAAAACAGAAACTCCAAGAACATTTCTAGGCAGAAATGACTGAGCTTTCATCAATTTCCTTGCCACTAGAACTTGAAAATTTACCCCAGGGCGAACCACAACCTTAACCAACATCCTTGGGACTAGCACGAGTAGACCACCGCCAAAAGCGAGAACACTAAAAATTTATAATCAACAATGGAACTGATAGACCATTTAAATGTTAAATAAATGACTGCTTCTTGAAACATTGAAACATCTGAAATTAAATACAGGAGTGTGTTGTAACCTTTTTTATGGAAAGGGTAGCCATTTTAGTTAAATGGAATTGCAAAAGTAGAAGCCATACCCACTTTAAGATAGATTATCAGCCCTTTCATTCACACACACACACACACACACAAACTGATATCTTGGGAGTAAGATTTGGGGTTGGAATATGCCAGGGAAATACAAATCGCAACAGATTATGAGTTTTTTGGCAGGTCCTATTTCCTATAGCAACTACCTCATAATGAAACATCTAATTAATATGTTTCAAGGAACTTCTACATTCATTGATCTCAGGCAAAAGGCATGTGACAGTCTCGGATTCAAATATTAGCAATGTGAAGGTAAAAAGAACAAGCATTCAATCTCTTCTCTTTTTCGGTCAGCACTCACCAGGATTCAAAATGCTCTGTTGGCAACCAAAACAGTTTTTTGGTAACTTCTGGTATGGATTGCTTGCCATAGTTGAAGATACCTGAATGAAAGGTGCTATAGGGAATAGATGATGGTAAGACCTTGCCAAATGAGGAGATGAAACGAGTGTCAACCCACAAATTCCACACTCTGTAGGGAGTTCACATACACGTGCTTTACATCTGGGACAAGTATATCCTCCACCAACCTTTGCTTCCTTATGGCATGAACAAATAGAGATGACACCATCTGCTCCCCTTTGAGGGAAACCCATCTTGATTAGGTTAGCAACAGCATATTCGGCTATTGCCGGTGGCGGAGGTGCGTGTTCCAGTAAGAGCTCTTTAAAATGGGACTGCAAGTGTATAGAATTGACAAGTTACTGAGTGGCTCTTAAGATTTATAGAATAATTGACAAGTTACATTTTCCGCACCTCATCCAAGGCTACTGTATAGGAACCACCAGTCTCCTCGCAAAGATGCTTACATATGTAAATTTCTGCTGAGAGACCAATGACTGAACATCTTATTTTGGAATTTTTGCAGTTTTGTATGGTCTCCATTATATCCCCTGGATCACAGGTACTGAGAGCAGAATAGAAGATTAAAACTTCCCGGTGGCCATATGATGGAATTTTGCTGAGATAGCCATGAACAAGATCTAGGGCATTCTGTAATGAGGAATCACCTGAGCACTCCAATTTACCCATCAACGCCTTAATATGCGATTCTGGACTGCCACCCAGTTCTGTTAAGCACTGAGCAACACCATCTTTGATAGTTACGAGGCCAATATGACTAAGTGGATTCTGATCAAAGAATTCTCTAATGAAAGTCTCCACATGTTTTGCAACTACGACCATTCTACTAGGTTTAAAATCTGTCTCTGAAGCTGCCTGTGTTGGACGAAGAACCAAAACAAATTTTCATCATTAGGCTCAAGGAACTGAACTAGGAGATCAATGATTGAACTATATATGGGACCAAAGTCATGCATAAAATCTTTCATAAGCAACTGAAATGCTTTAATTAATGAAGGTATCACAGCAAATAGTTACAGCAACTGCAGAAAGAGTTCACGCTTCCCATGTAAAGAGAAATTAAAGGTACAAACTAGCTTTTGACGAAAGTCACCTCAAGACCTCATACACTGAAGAAAAGGATGAATAACCAAGGAGGAGAAGCAACATTCAAAGTTGATGCTTTTGCTTATGCCTTTTATTGGCAACTCATCATCTTTGGCATATAGCATTGAACAAATATGAATCTGTGTGACAGTAAAAACTATAAGAAATCCATTTCATTTTATGGAAAAGCATAAAGCCACTCACAGAATCATTCATGAACCGTCTAAACCTAAAGTATTGTTTACATTGTGGGATTTTCAGCAATACACAGAAAAACCATAGTCGGTAGGGGCGATAATGGTTAACTAAATAACCAATAATAATAACAACAACAATAACAAAAATAATAATAGCTACAGCATGACAAATCTCTAAAATAAAATGGACAGTTCACTGATGTCAATAGCAATAATTCATAGCATTGCATGCATTTCATTGTCAGCCAATCCAAAGAAGAAAATTGATCTTGTTATCTTTTTTTTTTTTCCTTTTCCTCTTCTTATGGAACAGCTTGCATGTTTTTAACCAAGGTAATTCATCGACTGACCACTTGCAGATTCCATCAAAAGCTCAAAGCACGCTCATGCATACCATCCACATTACAACATTTACAACAGCTTCGTTCATCTTGGTCACGATTAGTTCAGATATTCATCAGAACCAACACGCTCTTTTGATAACTACAACAGCCTGAAATGGTCAACAAATAGAAAGGACAGAATCGCAGACGCAGTGAAGAACGACATGTCTTAGGAATTAATGACCTATGGGCTGATCCACCACCGAAAAAGACGGCACTTTCTTAATGACATGGGATTTGAGGGAGCGGAAGAAAGAGAACAGGCGGTACCCGAGAGAGATCGATGACGACATAGAGATAGCGAATGAGGCCTTTCTGGATTCTGGAGGACGGAGAGGAGGAGGACAAGGAGCGGAGGCGCCGGCGGTACTGAGCGTGTTGGAGGTTCTTGTTATCGATGGGGCGGAGGAGGCCGGATTCGTCCTCCTGCAGCGATTCCCACGATCGCTCATCCGCATAAGCCCTCTCCCAAGCTTCCAATCCCCTTCCATTCCCGAACTCGTCTTCTTCTTCTTCCTCCTCCTCCTCTCTCTCTCTGTTTTCTCTGCCATTGCTCTTCGCTACCTGCTCGAATCCCCTCCCACGACCACGACCAGAAGCGAAGCTGCTCATGGCGATCGATTCTAAGAAACTGATGCCTAAAACCTAGTGTCGCCCTCGCCTGGAGCAGCTCCGCTTGGTGTTGGGGGAGACTGCACTGCAGTCATTTTGCTGCTCTCAGTTTTTGCAAGCAACTACAAAAATTTCTGTTGCTAAAAAAACACGGGGAAGGGGTTTCACTTGCATGCAACCGGTTCCATGAATTCACTCCCCAGGAACCGGTTCCATATAATGAATCTTGAATTTTAAATATATATATATATATTTATGATTTGGGTCTGTTTAATTACACTATTAAAAATCATCTCAATAGAAGTTTTAGGCAACTTTGCCTTTAAAAAAAATGTATAATGTACGATTATCTCTGGCTGAAACTTTTGAAGCAATAACTTTTTCTTTTAGAACTTTTCACCCTATGTGTGCCTTATATTTAATTAATTATTTTTTATAACTAATTTATCTATTTTAATTTTATTTTTTTTATTCCTTGTAATTACCCTAATCACGTTACATAATTTTCTCATATTCAAAAACTTTTACATAAAAAACTTTTTTCATCCAAAAATTTTATCACTTCTAAAATATATCTTATAAAAATAATCCAACATCGATTTGAATCAATATCAGAACGTTATAATTATAAATGCACTTGGTTGTAAAACCTATTTTTAAATTTTTTGAATTTTATTAAAAAATCATTAACCTAAGTGTATTTAATATATACAAAGTATGGAATCAATATATATATATATGAAGTATATATATTTGAATTTTAAATATAAAGAGGTTCTAGTTATTTTTAAATGACTAAATTACTCCTATTTTTAATAAATTAAAAAACATATACAAATCTCCATAATGATAAAATTTAGTTTATAAATTAAATATACATAGACTAACAATTTTATAAAAATTTAAAAATTTTAAAAAATAGGTTTTATATTTGGGTGCATTAAAATCTCAATGCACCTGGGTTTGATTATAATTTCAAATGTTCCTATAATATTTTTAAAATCTTAAATATACTTATTATGTTTTGTATCTAATCCCAAAAATACTTATTTCATTATAGAAATAAACAAACATTGTTAAGACCAATATGTAATGTTACCAATATGCTTATCAAATTTTGGATGACTTTTGGTAACGTGAAATATGATAAGATGGTGAAAAAGTGTAGGAAGTAAGAAAGTGAATATTTTAAAAATTATGTAAATAATATATATGATATGTGTAAAATTAAAATAAATAAGATGGTTGTAATAAAAAAATGATTGGAGTGCAAAGATAAAATTAAAGAAGTATGATTGTTAAATAGTTAAAAATATTAAATTATAGATTACCAAACATGGCCTAAGTACTGAATTGAAAAAGTTGAACCCACAACTTACCGCCTTAATTAAACAAGAACTTTAATTTCATTCATGTTCCTATTTTATTCTTTTCTACTGAATGTATTTTGGGCATTTGTGAAAATATAATCGACATTTGAATGGACTATCATTAACCTACCTAATGATCTTTAACGAAATTAGTATTTTTGTATTAAATGCAATACAGTAAGTATATTTGAATGTTTTAAAATATTATGAGTATATTTAGAATTAAAATCAAACAGGAAAAGCCCTTTATAATAATTCTAAGGTCTTCACTTGTATATAACCTAGTTTCAACTAAGTGTAACTTTATCTATTTTGAATGACCGCTTAAAATCCACTTTGCCGCAATAAAAAAAATCCACTTTAACATTTGTATTTAAAACTATTTATTTGATTGAAATATGAAATTTCATCCAAATCATTATTTAATTAGTAGATGGAGTTCATTTTCTTAATGAAATCAAGGATGTGTTTTGCAATTGACAAAAAATGTCAAATTAAAACTTTTTAATCTAAAACTTTTCACTCTCTACAACTATCATATTTTTTAATCATGTTTTCACATTTTCCTATGCAACTATCATATTTTTCAATCATTTCTACACGACTATCCACGCAACTAATCTATTTATTTTAACTTTATCCTCTTTACTACTCATCATTACCCCTATCATATCATATGATTTGACAACTTTACTCTCCAAAACTTTTCATCAAAAGTTTTATTCAATATCAAACACACCCCAAAATTCAATCATGAGAATTACCTACAATACGAAAATCATGTTAATCCAAATATCAGGTCGCATGTATTTATAAATATATAATTGTGGATAAATTATGAAAAATACTTAGATCTATTTAAAGATGTATTAAAATATTATCATAATTTATATAATGTTTACCAAGGAAGGATTTTTTGATAATTTAGATTTTGGGCATGTTTGGGAATTGATAAAAATTAAATGAAAAATTTTTAGTGTAAAAGATTTTAAAATGATAGAACATTATATAATATAATAGGGATAATGAAGAATGAGTAAACAGAATAAAATTAAAATAGATAGATTAATTATACGAGCAGTTGAGTGCAAATGATTAAAAAATAGGGTAGTTTGTATAAAAAGATACGAAGAACTAATTCAAAAATATAGTAGTAATGAAAAGTGAAAAATTTTAAATTAAAAATTTTTTGTCTAAAAGTTTTGGGTGTAAACTTTTGAATTTAAGATATAATTTTGTTACTACCAGCTAACAAAGTAATTTTTCCGGACATATTGGTGTATTTTTTTACTTTATTATTTTTTATGAAATGTTTTCCTCAAGTTATTTATTTTAAAATGAATCTGTAATTTTTGGATATGTTTTTATTTTTATGAATTTCAACCTCACGAACATGCTGTTTTTTGAAATTTATAAAAAATATATATGCATATTTAAAATACGGAATTTATATGTGAATTAAATATATCTGAGCAATCATTTTTGTGAAAAATATATAATGTAGTCCCTATTGAAAAAATCATTATTATTATTTGAAAAATCTCAAATTAATATATAAAGTAAATAATTTTATTACATTAATTTTATATATTTATCAAATAAAAGTCATCCACATTTTAGTGTTTGGTCTTGTTGTTAATTTTTGGAGTTAGAAAACTTTTTATTCTATACAATTATCATATATGCTAATTATTTTTTCATATACAATTACTTTACTTTTCAATCATTTTACACAACTGCCTATGTAATTAACTATCTATTTTAACTTTATTTTTTATTCGTCATTATTATCTTTATCATTAATATCATTTTCTATCAATTAAAAAACTTTTACACAAAAAAGTTTTTTATCCAAAAGTTTTATCACTTTAAGTGTGTTTAAAAAGTAATAAAAAATTTCATAAAAAAATTTTTATGTAAAAATTTTTGAAATAAAAAAAATGATATAATATGATATGGGTAATAATGATAAAAAAATAGAGTTAAAATAGATAAATTAGTTATATGAGTAGTTGTGTAGAAATGATTAAATTGTAAAATAGTTATATTAGAGGATACGAAGAAATAATTAAAAATAAAATAATCGTGAAGAGTAAAAAGTTTTATAATATATAACTTTAATTTAAAAACTTTAAATATAAATAAAACATACCTTTCATAGACACACCCAATTGGTATTAGAAAGGCTTCTAAAATAGGATAGTTGTCGGTTGGCCCATTTGAAAATCAATTTTACCTTTATCATATTCTTAAAAGAAAACTTATCCAGCGAAGATAGACTTGCGGTGCAGTTTAATTGCAAATGATTATCTTAAAAAGTTACATACTGCGTTATTTTAGGTTATTAGTTTTATGCCTATCTTACCTTGATTTTTAAGATTAAGTTAGTTTTACTTTCCCTTCTAAATTGGTTTTTAAAAATATTTTTATATTATATTTAAAAATTATAATTTTATTATAAACCTTACTTAAAACCTATAATTAAGATGATAATAAAATAATATTCGAAATGCATTTATTAAATCTATTAAATAATAGATAAATTAATAAATTTCTATATATTTAAAGAAGAATCATGATACTATACAATATATTGGATATTAGCTTACCATACAATATTCAATTTACACATTTTATTTTTATTTTATTTTGATTTTTTATTCGTAAACATGTTCTCTTAAGTCTATTTAATTATATATTAAGTTTTTCCATTTTATAATACTTTTATATATTTATTTTTTTATTTTAAAAATCACTTTTTTAAGGACTGGAAAATGACTTATATGCCCTTGATTTTTAAAAATAAAAAATAAATATGTAAAAATATTATGGAATAGTAAAACTTAGTATATGAATTAAATGCACTTAAGAGAACATGTTTATAAAGAAAAAATAAAATATAATAAAAATAAAATGTGTAAATTGAATATTGTATGGTAAGCTGATGTATAATATATTATATAACATCACGACTCTTTAAAGAATATATTTTTGTGCATTTCAATAAAAAATATTAAAATATATGTTGAACTTATATTAATCAATCAGGTCAGTTTCGATACCTAGGCTTTAAAACCTGTCTTATCTTACTTAAATCGGATATTTTTTTTATTTGAATTTACCCTGAGTATAAAAATAAAAATTTCAATGTGTTGCACCCCAGCCACCCAAGCCAAGTTGCACCGGTTCCGAAATCCGCACGGCACATCCCCATTCGAAGAGAAGATGGAGTCCCCATTTTACCCCTTTTACACTCTCATCGCAATCTGTAATACGCAAGCCTTACAAAACCCAACATCCGACATGCAAGCTATTGTACCTTTTGTTCTATAGTTGATCTCACTTGCAGCTGCTTCTATCATTCATTCTCCAGGGTGAGGGTTTTGTTTTGTTTCTGTAAAAACTTACATTCTTTCTCATCAAAAAAAAAAGAAAAGAAAAAGAAAACTACATTCTTTATTATTATTATTATAATATAATTTTAGAAATTAGAAGCAACGCCATTACCATTTGCTTCCTATACATTTCATAATATAAATACCGAAAGAGAAATACTTAGTGCATGATGTAATAAAGTGAATTGATACACTTATCATGTTTGGGCCCCATTGTAGTAAATATATAAAATCCGATCCATTTATCATATTTACACCTTTAAAAAATGTATACAAATACGATAAATTTAAAATTCACTCGAATCCATCGAACAAAGTATTAAAATGCTATAAAATTATAGATAGACATTAATCTAGGTGAGATGAACACTTGGAATGTTTAGATTTTTAATTTTTAATTCGTGGGTTTTTTTGAACAAATAAACGTTTTTAATGTGGTTAGAAATCACTCTCAAATGATTTTTATTTTTGTGGCTAACATTAAACTTATTTGGGATGTTTTCGGTTCCTGGCAATGTACATAATGATGAAACTAATGAATGGACTGGGTTTCTTATAATCGCCATTTACTTTGGTTCATCATGCACCATTGAGGTATTTCCTTGCTAAAATTACAATTATATATTTTTATTATAGTTGTTATTAAGAAGAAACAAGAATTTAGGAAGGGAAAATCAGCAATGATGATAGCTATTAGAAATTTAGTGGCAATGACATTTCATGACAGAGGGGAAGGGCTCTGAATGCTGGCAGGAAAAAAAAAAATTAGGGCAAGCTTATGGTGATGGGAAGACTATGGCTTTGAGATTCTACAGCAGCAATGATGGTGCTTGGGCAAAACCGCAAAAGAGAAAGATTTGAGGAGGGAGATTCAGGCCTCTTTTGTGTAAGCTTTCTACCGAAGCTTATCTGCTCACAGGAAATTAAATGCGATAAATTGAATTGTGTGTTTGTCACTGTGGTCCAGTCTTTTACATGTTGGGCAATTTTTACCGATGATTTCAGTTCCAAAAGTGGTCGATTAAGAAGCTCTAAAATCTCCCTTTTCACATTAATGCTCGATAAAATTATCGGAAGCAAGAGCGTTGCTTAGGATGCAATGCCAAATGAAGCCTTAGAACCTGGATTGAAAGAAGGGTTAGGAAAGAGAAGAGGAGCTGGGAAGATAATTGGGTTGGAGGATAGGGCTGGGGGAACACAGAGCTAGGGCAGAGAGAGACAGCACTGGGAGAAGGGTGTGCATGGTGGAATGGGGATTCATTTTTTACTTAGAAGTGAGGGGGCTGCAATTGTTCCTCTCGTCATCTCTGCCATGGGAGAGGAGCTGCAATGTTTGTGCTGCTTGTCGCTGTTCCTGCATGAGGGAGAAAAAATCAGCATGATGAAGTTTTGGAATTTTTATTTTGGAATGAGTGCGCGACTATTGCCTGCACCTCTACCTCAACAACTCACATTCACCTCTCAGACAGTCCAGATGACACTAACCCAATCATGTGGCTCTCCATGTGGTTCCGTGAATGCATTTCCGGGGAATCGGTTCCATAGAATCAGCACCCATAGTTAGAGTCCCCAAACCCTGCAATTTACGTATATAATCTAAACCATGAAAGGAACTTCTCCAACATGATTATCTTTGATGCTGCTTGTTTATATATTTGATTCATGCAATAAATACATATCTATAGAATGATATTCTATATAAAAGCTTTATTTTCTATTGAAGAAGCTCATAAAATTATCTTGTTAATCCAAATTCAAAATTTAATCATAACATTATATATAATTTACAAATTTAACTTCTTTTCAAAGAGTCGTAAAGTATAAAAGTTCAATTATAAACTATCATATAAAATTAAATCCAATTCCAAAAGTCAACATAGGAAAAGAGTGAGGAGCCTGTAATGGCGGTGTAGATCCACAGCAAAAGATAATGATCCTACAGAGGCTACAGTTGCTACACTCTACTTACCTTCTACTCATCTTCCTTTTTATGTTTATTTTCTTTTAGATTGATTGATTTTGGTGGCCAATGGAAAGAGATGGATGAGGAGGAATTCCACTTCTGTGATGAAATTCTAGGGGATATCTTGAGTCGATTGCCCAGGAAAGATCTCTGCAGATTCAATTGCATATCAAAGCGATGGTGCAATCTCATCTTTGATCCCAAAATGGTCTTCCCCAGAATAAGTTGCACTGGTCTTGTTTTGCAAAGCTTTCAACTTGGGCACCTACCTTCACTCATCACCTTCCTTGACCTTGATAACAAGGGAAGAGCTGCGTCCACCTCTTTTAATCACCCCACTGATCCTGCCATACGAAGAGATAGTATAATTGTGGATTCATGCAATGGGTTTCTTCTTTTTCTTAGCCAAAATTTGTTTGGTGTTAATGATTACTTGGTATATAATCCTACCACTGGTTGTCTAGCACAAATTATTTCTCACTTTCCCCTGTTTTCACTCCACGTTGGCTTGGTTTTGGATCTGCTGCTGTTTTTGACTCGTACATCTGGTTCTATGTATTTTCTTCAAATGAATGAACGTGGAGAGCAAAGAAATTAGACTCTTCACCTGTGTATTCCTCGTTCCCTCATCAATTCTCACAACCTGTCAAATCACTCTTCTTCAAAGGAGCAATACATTCGCCATTGCCAAAGCACCTTCTCATCTTCCAATTACAAGACATGTTCTGTAAGCTCATTGAATTACCAAGTGCTAACAGTTGCACCAGTACAAAAGAAGAGGATCAATTCATTTGGGAATTTGAAGGCTGCCTCCACTACTGCCAAGTTATTGGCGGAAGCAAAATTGATATATAGGTTCTCCACATGGAAGAGGACAATTATGTTGTTGGCAGTCAACAGATCTTTGACTGGCAGCAGAAGCACAGTGTTGTCCTTTTGCCTCGAAGTTCAGTTACTGAATGTACTCACCAACTTTCACCTTTTGCTTTTAATGGAGACTTTCGGATTTTATATCTATTGTGCCATGGAAGTGTCTTCTCTCACAATATTGCCACCAGAAAACAGGAGGCGGCCTATGCATGTGCTTGGGAACGGAAATAATTCCCTAGTTTTTATCCTTCCATCAAATATGTCGGCTACCCCTTTAGTCTGCATTAACGATTGACACTCATTCCATATTCAATTTCATGGAGTTCTCAGTTTTAGCCTAGACAGCAAAACAATTTAGAAGCTTACGCTCTTAAATATGTTATTAGATTCATGCCAACATTTTGTTTTTACTTTGGAATGCAGTCTTGTGTCTTTTCCAAGAAATTGAAGATTGAAATTCCTATTCTGTACATGGACTTGATGGAGGGATAATTATTTGAAGTTCCAATGAATGATTCATTTTTACCCAAAATTTGGCCACCGAGGCATTGCCTTGTCAGCTGGTTTCACCAGTAACATAAATGCAAAGCCTGCTACTACTGCTAGCTTGTGCAGCACCTGGCCTTCTGCGTCATATTTGCTTTTGTTTCTTTCATCATAGATTCATCTTATTTGAGACCATGCTGGACATTCTGCAACGCTAAATGATGTCAATGTTAAACACCTTGAATTGGGAAGTGAAACATGAGAATGAAGTCGTGTCTGAGGAATGGGAAGTCCTTGCAGATGCATAACTTGCTGAAATGTATTCCGTAGTTATGTGCCAGTGCCACTGTCTCACGTGATGTGCATTCAGATTTTGATGGGCTTAATGCCCCAACATTATAACGTTTCATTACAGCCTTACGGGATGGAATACTTGGAAAATATCTACTTGGAGGCTTATTGTTCCTGAACGATTTGGTAGAGTGATCAAAGCGGAAGGTCTTACAATCCTTTTCAAGTTCAATTCCCATAAAAGGTGTTTCCATTGTTTTGAAACCAGACAGAACCAGGTGGTTCGACTGGTCCAACCATGATCTGGTTGTAGCTTAGTTTGCTGGTTCAACTGGTTTAATCGTTGGTTAAAACTGTGGCTTAACCAGAGGAACTGGCTACTGGTTGCCTGGTTGCAAACCCTGTTTAACCCGAGTCTGGTTTTTAAGACACTGGGTGTTTCAATATAGTCTGTCAATGATGGGCTTCTGCTTTCTTCGTGCTTATCCTCCACTTGAACCTTTAGTGTGCTTCTACGCTAGCTTCCGTTTCTGTTCGGTGAATTTACTTGAAACTTGATATTAGGCCTAGTTTAGATATTTTGTATTCCATTGCATTGTGAATTATTATGTTTTTCGGGTACTACCAAGTGTCATCCAAATCAGGCCGCTGCATGTGCTCATTCGATTAACGTGCAAAATAAACATAATATAATGGTTTCATTTATATGCCAATTTCAAATCCATTAAGCAAATATCCAAACAGTTTAAAACATGATTCCTATGGAGATTAATGATTATATGAACTATTATAAACTAGGATGATGATCTTGTTACCTAGTTAACTAATAACCTTGTGTATCTTATCTTTTTTTTATATCTTTAATTTTTATGTGTGCTCAAGTGTATTTAATTCATATATTAATTTTTACCTTATTTATTTATAAGCATTGCTTCGACAATGAAATCTCTCTTCTATGTAATAATTTTCATTTTTAATATATTTATGTAAAATTTACTTCTTTTAGGGCATATTTCAAACCATGCAAGATTCTTGGATCCAATATGTATTTAAGATGATAATGTAATGATGTGTATTGGAAATGAATAAAGTTATCTTGGAAATGGATAAAGTTGTATTAGAAATTGAAAAAACCGTATTGGAAATTGAAAAGTTGTCTTGGGAATGGTGATACTAATTCAATTTCAGAATTTCATATAACTTGAAACACGCTCTTATTTCATTTGTTTAGTAACAACGTACAAGGGCCTATTTACAAATGTTAAAATTAATGCAATAAAATAGTTTAATGCAAAATATCAATTTTAAAATTGCATTTTTAACCTCTACATCATCTAAAATGTGTAAAATCATTGTAATAGAATTACGTAACGCAAAAATATGAATTTTAAAAATATATTTTCAATATCCAAACCATCTAAAATGTGTAAAATCAATGCAATAAAATTACTTAATGTACAATATTGATTTTAAAATTGTATTTTTAATATCTAAACTATCTAAAATGTCATTACTATATTTATCAAAAAAATGTCATTGTGGATAAATGATTTTATAAAATATTACTATATTCTAATACATATGAAACTAGATCTAAAATTTTTCATAATTTATATATATATATATATATATATTTCAACAAACGTAGCCTATACACATGTTTGATTTGGATACACTTGGCGACTTAGCTAAAAAATGATATTAAATATAATGAAAGGATTGAATTTTGAATCGAGAATCAAGATATCAAAAAAAGATATGTTTTTGAAAAAATTCATTTTATATCGACAATTCTTAATTTCTAATATATCCATAATATTTCAAAAATTCTTCTTATACTCACAGTCTTTTACCCTAATTTCTAGAATATCATGTAGTTGAACACAACCATCAATCGCAGATTTGAAACGACAATTTTGCTTCTTCAACATTTGTTATTGAAATTATTTAAGACTGATATAACTCAATTAATGTTAGCAAAATATTAATTTGTGACATTAAATAATTCAAATATCAAATTAAGGTTGAATTATTTCGATTAGAAAAATTGTAAAGAGGTAAAATCATTTTTAAATAAGGTAATTAACAAATATTTTATTTGCATAGATATAATAGAAGTTTAAGATGAAATATTACTGACATAAAAGGAATTTTTAAACATTATATGTATATTAAGAATTAGAGGCAAATGTTACAAGTAAAGAGTAAATTTTCCTAATTTTTTTTTATTAATGTTCAAGAATAAAAATTCATTTATCTTACACTCTTTGGCATACGAAAATAATAAAAAATTTAATTTTTGAAAACATAGCATAATTTGATATATAAACTAAATATACTTGAACTTATATAAAAATAAAAAGAAAAAAAATGTACAGTATAAAAAAATATAAAAGATGTGATGTTGTTAGCTAAGTAATAACTCATTGTCTTATATAACATGATTATCCCCCTGGACTATTTTAACATTTTAATAGATTTACTAATGTATTTTAGTATTTTTACTTATTTAGTTTGAATATTTAAAATTTAAAGCTAGTAGGACTCATTATCCAAATGAAATATCTAAGCTACACATTTGCTCAAAAATAAATATATTCATATATAAATTAAGAAAAAACTTAAATCTATTCACATATATATTACATTGTAATAATATAATAATACTTTATAAAATAATTTATCCATGTAAAAATAATATTTTTGACGACTTAGATGTTGAAAATACCACTTTAAAATTAATATTTAATATTAAATTATTTATTAAGTAAATTTCACACATTTGTAGAGACGCTTATGCACAATGATACTGGAGATGTGAAAAAATTTTCAAGATACTATAATAATGTTGAACATAATAGATGAAATATATTTTCCATCAATCATCGAAATATTTAAAAGGAAAGAGATTCTTGCTGATACTCAAAATGGAAAAAATTATATAAAAGAAAGATTTCATAAAAGCATTGTAGCTTTCCTCCGGTCAACAATCACTTTGTAGGCTATTCACATGCGAATTGCATGGCAGCCCCATACAATTTTTATATTTTTATTTTTATAAACATATTTTAAAGTGTATTTAATCTGAATATTGAAATTTATAATTTTATACTATTTTTACATATTTATTTTTTTATTTTTAAGGTATATTTGAAAAGTGATAAAATTTTTAGATAAACGGTTTTTGCGTAAAATTGTTTGAAATGGAAAAAATGACGTAGTATGATAAAAGTAACCATGAAAAGTAAAGGAAGTTAGGTTAAAAAATAGATAGGTTAGTTGTATAAAAATAATTGAAAAATAGAGTAGTTGTCTAGGAAGATGTGAAGAAATAATTAAAAATAATAAAGTAGTTGTATAGGAAGACGTGAAGAAATAATTAAAAATAGTAAGGAGTGAAAAGTTAAAATTTTTCGAAAGAATGTAAAAAGTTTAGATTTGACCAAACATACCTTTAGAAATTAAGCTTTAAGGAGTGAAATTAGCTGAAATACCACTGAAATTGATAAGTTTAAAAATAAAAACTAAACATAGCATATTTTTTATGAAAATAAAATTTCAATTATAAATTAGTTTAATTAAATAAATAAAAATCCTTTTAATTCGGGGCTTTTATACTCATAACAATTGCACCTTATTTCTAATACACCTACAACATTTTATGAATTACTTTTATACCCATAATATTTCATCATAAATTCTTATTATACCACGTTGTTAACATCATTGTTATTTACGTGTTGAAAGACGATTTTTCCCTTTTAAATTTTTTAATTAAAATAATTCAACCATAATATGACTTTAAATTATTTAATATTTTATATTAATGATTTACTACCATTAATTGAGTCATGTTAAGATTAAATTATCCCAATTAGAAAATTTTAGATGGGCAAAATCGTCTTTGAATGGGGTAGATAACAGTTGTGTTAACCGCATGAGCATAAGATGAATTTAGGGTAAAATATTATGAGCAGAAGAGAAATTTTTAAAACATCTTGGTATAAGAGAAATTATCCTTTAATGGGATTGATCTCTTGTCCCAGCGGAACCGACGACTACGATCCCCTGGTAACAGCCAGAGGGAAACAAGCCATCTTTATTTTCCGTCCTCCCCCACAGCTGCCTCTTCCGCTGGATTAGAAGAGCAAGAAAAAAAGGAAAAGCGAAAGCTCTCCTCCGCTGCAGACATGGCGTCGAAGCTCATGGAGTTCCTCGTCTCACCATCGCGCAACATCTTTGCGCGCATGCACTGCAAAGCCCTTTCCAAGCGTCTCCGCAAATATGGTATTAGTTCATACCCGTTTGCGCCGTCGCCTTGCTTCTCTAGGTTTTTTTGGGGGGTTGGTGAATCTCTCTCTCTCTCTCTCTCTATGTTTTAGGGCTGCGATACGATGATCTCTACGATCCCATGTACGATCTGGACATCAAGGAAGCCCTAGCTCGGCTTCCTCGCGAGATCGTTGACGCTAGGCACCAGCGCCTCAAGCGCGCCATGGATCTATCCATGAAGCACGAATACCTTCCCGAAGATCTCCAGGTCTCTCTCTCTCTCTCTCTCTCAAGATTTTTCTATCGTTTGCGTTCATTGCCAGGGTGCAGAATTTAGAAATTTGGGAGCTTTTTTAATTTCTGGAGAACTTCGGACTCTTTTACATTTTGCGCTTCTATTAGCTGTAGAACAGCGCAGAAATTTTTATGCATGAAGTTCTGTCATTCTAGTAGAATTCGGTGAGGATCGACTAATCATTTTAGTGCGACAGAAAGGTCAATGTTGCAACATTTGAAGTATCTGAAAAATCAGAACGTCTATATTTCTGTTGTTGTCATCCTGGGATTCAGGGATTGATGAACTGATAGCTTTTTTCAATGTTCAACGTGGGCATTAGGATGTCTGGTCATACACTTTTAAAGTGAGCTACACAAGTCCGGGTTCTGCCGTTCAATATTTCAGCCTGTAATCATTTTGGCCAATATTTTAGTTTTTGTATTTGGAACTGGAGTTAAACACCTCAGGATTGCTACTTGTCGGTTGGCAATTTCTTGCAAAGACAAAGGAAATGTTGTCTCCCTATTTTTTTTTTTTTATAAAAATAATATCGTTTATATTGTCCATGGTGGTTATTACCGTTTAAAAATGATATGGTGTTTCTATCTCTTGCTTTTCCAGTTTGGCTTGCATTCAGTTGCTGTGGTGTAAAAATATTGTGATAGTTTAAAATCGCAATCTTATTATTCGTTTTTGTCAGATAGTGTAATATTTGATAGTATTATTCAATGCACCCAGTGCACCAAGGATTTGTTCAATGCAACCTGGTGCGCCATGCATCTGTTATTATTGTTGTTATCATTATATTACCACTGCTACTACAAATAATTTTTATTACAGTTAATATTTTGTAACAATGATACTTTTGGTAAAGATCCAAAAAAATCATCCTACTTCTTTCTTTTCTTATATATATATATATATGCAGTTATAGTGCTAATTTGGTTGAGTTATGCTGGGTTGGGTCAATCCAATCCTAATCCCATGTGCAAAGACCTCAACGCACGCAATTTAGATTTTAGATGCTGGGTCTGTGTTTTAGAATGGCCGTTGGCAATTCAGGTCAAGCTACTTGTGGCAGTCTAACCTCTAAACTCAAAAGAACTGGATTCTTTCCTTCTATGATGTCTGATTTTAACAAGACAATTTATTGTTAAATGCCAAATAAAAGGCTTTTAAGTGGGAATGTTCATCAAAGTCAGTGGTTCCGTCCTTATATGTCAACTAGGTTTGCAGTTTCATCCAGGTTGGTGTTTCCCTTCTTGTATGTCAACTAAGGTGCCCAGATGATGATTCATATTTCATAACTTGCGGCAATTATTGTTTATTGAAATTGAATTTAAAATATATATTAACTTTAATATGATAAAAATATTTATAATATTAAATTAAAAAAATAAGTACATTGAAAAAAAATAAGGGTGCTGATCCTATCCGGTATGTTGCATGGGGGTGCCCACACCCGTGCGCACACACAAAAGATATATATAGAGGAATATTCAGGTGCAGCACCGCTGAAATGGGCTCCACATGATGATCAAATCATAATCTACTCCACCAATTATATTTAGAATAATGTATTCTATTACCATATCGATTTTCATCTCAATCGGATATGTGTATGAACCCCATCTGAAAATGGTACAAATTCAACGTAATAAAATAGTTTAATGTAAATAACAACTTTAAAGTGATTTTTTCAACATTTAAACAATTTGCTATAAAATTTATATACAGATAAATGATTGTATAAAGTTTCATTGCATTCTAAAATGTGTGGGGCCCACTTTTGGGCAAATGTACTGCTATGCTGCACCGGAACAGCCCTCATATGTATATATATTTACACATTTGTGGGCTCAACTTAGATGGGTTTCCACAAATTGTTTTAAAAAATTTTGACTTAGGGAATGTCTTGCAATAAGTAAAACCTTTTGGGTATGTTTGATAATGTGTAAAAAAAAAATGTCTAGTTAAAATGTTTTAATCTAAAACTTTTCACTCTCCATAATTTCTATATTTTTTTTAATCATTTCTTCACTTTTTTATATACAACTACCCTACCTTTCAACTTTATTTTCTTTACTCATCACCATTACCCATATTATATCACATCATTTTACAACTTTTACTCTCTAAAACTTTTCATAAATTTTTTTATCCATTCTTAAACACACCTTTTGCCTAAAACTTTTCATTATTTACAGTTACTCTATTTTTTAATTATTTCTTCACATATTTGTATACAAATTACCATACTTTTCAATTATTTTTATACAATTACCTGTTCAACTAATCTATCTATTTTAACTTTATTCTCTTTACTCCTCATTATTATCCCTGTTATATCACATCATTTTCTATCAATTTAATAATTTTTACGCTAAAACATTTTTATCCAAAAGTTTTATCACTTCCTAAACACACCTTTAATAAGTTTTGTTGAATATTTAAAATAAAAAATGCATTTCTCATGGCACATGAGAACTGCATTTTTTATTTTTAATATTCAAAAAAATGTAGATAAGTTTAAAAATTAAGAAAATTGTGTGGGAACCTAACTAGATGGGGCCTTCAAATGTTCAGAAAGTTAAAAGAAATATATGGGGGGGGGGGGGGGGGGGGGCTGATCCAATGGCAACTGTGTGGTTATACCACATAGGTTCAGCACCCAACCAATTTTTAAAACGTATCTTCATTTAAGCACAATTTCTGTTCGTGCTATCTGTCCAATTTGGCAAAATGGTTGATTTTTCATTATTGTTTTTAGTTCAAAAAAGAGAGTCTACTTTCACATGGATAAGATAAATGAGCATTTGCTCTCGAGCCTATCATAGAAGGGCAGACAACTAGCCAGGTGATAGTGATTGATTGATTCATCAGCTTGCCAGCTGCATATTGTGACTTAATAAATGGGTTCATATTAAAATGGATGGTAGGTTTAGTGTTTTTTTAATAAAATTAATTTAGATGTATTGTATTCAGCTTGGCTCTGGACATGGTTTACCTGAATCAATTCAATTTGACAATTTGGCTGTAGTTTTCCATCCCAAACCGCCTCAAGTAGTAAAACTTGGTGCAACTAGTGTAAGGTTAATTTGGGTTTCCAGTAAACCTGACCCAATTTGTATCCTTATTTTATTAGTCCAAAAATTTTTGTATAAAAAAAAGTCTGATTGGGTTGCAACAAATATAGACTTGTAAGAATGTCTAGAAAAAATTGTTTGAGTATTGAGGCCTATGTGATTTCTGACTGAAATAATAATATCATGATTAAAATAAGTCATAATAATTGCATGATGGGTTGATTTGGGATTTGTAAAAATATTATATTATGTGAAAAATGAAAAGGGTACATTTTGGCACATTTTAGTACTATATTTATTATTCGATTAAAGAATGTGTTTTTACTAGGTAAGTGCCATATTTAGTACTTGATTAAAGTATTTAGTTGTACTAAGAAAAGAACCAAGCCAACAGCTCACGTCTATGCATGTATAGACAGGGAAGAAAAGGAAAACAGAGATTGCCATGGTCTTAAAGCAGTTGTGCCTGATGCTGGGGGTATGCATGATATTGATATGCACACAACTAGTAAGTTGTGTGGTGGAACCCTAAAGTTTTGTTCTCTTCACGGTGATTTTGGTGTTACTGAGAAATTTGGTGCCATCAAACAAAACCTTAACATTTAATGTATGGGCTTATGGAAATGATATGGGATATGGGTGCCACCCCTTTCAATCACTATAACCAATAATCAATATCTATTGTTTTTTACTTGTGCAGGCATTGCAAACACCATTTAGGAGCTACCTACAAGACATGTTGGCCCTTGTAAGTGCTTTTCATTGCATTTTGTGTTCTGTTCAATACATTTTGTGTTACTTATTTTTGTCTAAATAGTTTGTCTGTCTATATTTTGGCTACATAATGCTTATGTTAAAAAATCTTAAATTAAATAATGACATATCAGAAAGCCTGAGTACGTGTAAAATGAGGTGAACTCTACTGATTATTCCACATGCTTACTTCATTGTTCTCTCCACCACGTGGGGCCTCTATAACTTCCACATTTAAAAGTTTATGGGCATGCGGGTTTATGAACGGCAATTTGCATTTGCAGGTAAAGAAAGAAAGAGCAGAACGTGAGGCACTGGGAGCTTTGCCTCTTTACCAGCGCACTATCCCTTGATTGTGGTGCTCCACTTTGCTGTCTGGATCTACATTGCTCTAAAGAGGAAGAATGTTGCAGGCAGTAGTGTAGCTGGCACTTTGGATGATGAACTAGTGCTTCATGTAATCCTTCCATTTTTAGACCTGCTCTGTTTTGAGATGGTTTCCATCAGTGGCGGTGAGATATTAATAATGTCATGTTGGTCAGATCTGACTACCTTTTTGAAAAACTTCATTGAAAAAGTGAGTAAATATTATTATTGAATCATCCTTTTCATTCATTTCATTTTTTTAATGGATGCATTTTTTTAATTTTCTTTGATGAATGCATTATGGAAAGAAGCTTTTTGAGGTCAAATGTTTGTTCTAGGAAGCTTATAATGTCATGCTTCATACACATGGTTGACCATATGTTTTTTTTTTTTTCTTTTCCTCTTTTCTAGGCGCATTTGGTGACAGGGAAAGGGAAAATTCCCTATCCTTTTCACTACTTTGAACATGATAATAACATTTTTCCCCCTTTGTTTTCTATCATTGTCTTGTAAGAAAAGTCTTTATTTTACGAAGCTGACCGAATGCACCCCGGGTGCATTCAACCTCAGTGAACTCGGGTGGATTTCACCCTTTTTTATTTTTTTTGAAAATTTTAATACAATTGTTAATGGACGTGTATTTAATATGTTATCAATTTTTATCATTTTTGAAGATTTTTAAATATTTTTTTTTTATTTTTTAAAATCAGTGACGTTTTTGTAATTCATAAATTATGAAAATGTCATTGATTTTAAAAAATAAAAAATCTAAAAGTATCTAAAAATGGTAAAAAATTGTTATATATGTTAAATACACATAAATTAACAGTTATATAAAAACATTTTCAAAAACAAATTTAAAAAAATGAATTTTCGAAGCTAAGTGTACTCGGGGGCATTGTGTCACGTTCTTTTATTTTTTTTTTGCCTTGTCTCCCCATGACATGACATCACTTCTTTTTTTTACCTGTATTTTTTTTCCCTTTTTACCCCTTCATTTCCATTTATTTTCCTTCTTATCCTCATCAAATGCTATTCCCTATTGCCCTAGATTCTCTTTTCTTTTCTTCCACATGTTTTTTCCCATTCCTAAACTGGAGGCAGAACCGTAGTCCGATTGTAGCAATGAATCTCTATTCCTGATGAATCATGTTTTTCATTCTCTCCAATATCTATTTTCTTATTACAATTCACATGTGGTTAATTTATAGATATTATTGAATTTATTAAATTTTACATAATGCGTGCCTTGTGCATAGGCCCTTTTTACCGGACTTTGGTTGTATGCTCTCGGGAGCATGCAGCGCTGCATGCTCCCAGGCGCATATACTTATTTATTTTATTTTATTTTTTATTTTTTTTTATAAACTTGTTGGCCCAAGTGTATTTAATTTATGTATTAATTTTTACTATTTTTGGATATTTTTAGATATTATTTTTGATTTTTGAAAATCAGTAGCATTTTAGTAATTTAAAATTACCTAAAATGCTATTGATTTTCAAAAATCAAAAATAAAAATAAAAAATATTCCAAGTTTATGAAAAAGTTTTCAAAAAAAATAAAAAATAAAAAAAAATTAGTGTATGTGCCGGGAGCATGCAACGCATACAACCGAAGTCCCTTTTTACCTGGGTGTACGATTGCCTTAAATGACTATGGGCTCACCGAACCTGCCTACCTTAGTGCCTTCTGCCTTTGTCAGAACACGCAGCTCCCTGAGGCAGTTCTTTACTACGCCAGCTTGAAATTATACGTTTACCAACCTGGCTGACTTGGCCAAGCTGTTGCACACACCCCATGTGGCTGGTATTTAATATTTATGACTGCTTGTCTTCATTCTCTGCCATGAATTTTATAGGTGAATCAAGCTTTCCGTAGATGAATTTTTTGTCGGGCTAGAAAGTTGATACGACTTTCCAATTATGCATAGCAATTAATAAAAAAAAAAAGTCGAAAAGCTTTTTACCTTTTCCCCACAATTTCACAACTCTGTTTTCCTTGTTGCCAAAGTGGTATGCTAGTACTCCTTCGAATGTTTTTAATATTATTTGACATTTTAATGTCTCTAACAATCTAAGCAATCCCATTTTTTTTATTGTTATCTGTAGTTAGTGTTCTGGTGTAGTCAAATGCTAAACAGCTAGGGTACTGTTCCTAGAAAGCTACCATAATCAAATGTAATATGATCAATATTTTTAATTTTTGGTAGATATATAGGCCTCACTTAGATTGGTAATCACATTAAAATTTTTATTTTTTTGAATTTTCTTAATTTTTGAAAATAAAAAGGTTGCGTATGTATCCATATCCAGTTTTTATTTTCAAAAATTAGAAAAATATGTAACAACATTAAAAGAACTGAAAAGTTTCCCATGGTTATCAATCTAGGTGGAGCCTGTACATATCTATGAAAAAAGAAAAGAAATATATATATTTTTTGAAATATTCAGGTGCTGTGTTGCTGCATTAGAATTTTCGGTGCAGCGATACTGAAATGGGCCCCACATGATCATAAAATCATAATCTACTCCACCCATTGTATTTAGAATAATATATTCTATTACCATACTAATTTTCATCTCAATCAGATATGTATATTACCCTATTTGAAAATGGTACAAATTTAACGTAATAAAATAGTTTGATGTAAATAACAACTTTAAAGTGATTTTTTCAACATATAAGTCATTTGTTATAACATTTATATATGGATAAATGATTGTATAAAATTTTATTATATTCTAATATATATGGGGCTCATTTTTGATGAAGTGTACTGCTGTTTCGGTGCAATTGTGCTGTGCGAGAACAGCTATCTGTGTATATGTATATTGGCTACTCACAAATCTGCTTATGTACGGGCGGCCTTGTAGTATCCGGCCTCATCTTCTTTTATGAGCCAACTTTGGAGAGCTGTGTGGATAATTTTAATGTGCTGTTGGCAGCTATTTGTCCCATGCCCCCCAACAGAAAAAAAAAAAAGAGCCAAAAGCACAAAATGCATTTGAATATAACTTTGTATAGGAAATAAAAGTATCCTACATCTTTGTCTTCTATTTTTCTTGCTCTTTTTCTCACTTTTGGCCCTTCAAAAAGGCTATTCTTCCTTTCTTTTGTTTCGTTCCTTTTTCTCACAGCTGGCCAGCTTTGATCACTTAATAAGGTTTTCCTTTTCTTTTTGGCCAACTTGCTTCAGTTGGTGAAGCTCCGAGCCCTAAAATTATGCCATTTTGCGTCTAGGCATGAGTCCTAATTTTGCATGTTCATACATCAAGTTTCTTATACGCACTTTAGAATGTACCGTCTCACCCACATTAGATGATTGGCAGAAACTATTCTATTTAATTATTTTTACATTAATAAGACATCAAACAATCCTGCGATTTAAAAGGTTCGTTCACCCTACGATGAAAAAACAAAAGAAAAAAATAAAGTAAATTGGAATAGGAATCAAATACATCTTTGAGTTTTTGAGAACCATGTACATTTTAAATTACTATTAAATGTTCTCAAAAACTCGCAAAAACTTTTGTTTTATGGATTGAAATTTTTATCTATTTAGTCATTTTTTTCAATTAGATGTTAATGTAAGATGGAGGTGCATTTGAGAGGCGGGATATCGAAATTACTATTTTTACTTAACATTTGGATGTATACGTAGTCTCGGCATCCAAGCGATGACCAGAAGTACTATCCATTAATTGCCACATAAGAAATTCAAAGCTTTCTAAAATGATGTATTTGAATGATCGTAATGTCATGCGCATGTCGTCGAACGACGACATTGGATTTCAAATATACCCTATATAATAGTTAGAAACGTTTAATAATTTTAAACTTCTAAAATACCCTTGATTGATCTAATATCCATTGTCATTGATGTTATGTCTAGACCCTCAAAACTGATTCTGCTTAACTTTTCTCTTAAGTTGGACGAGTTTCCATCGCACCGTTCAACTTATGTTACAGTTAAAAAACTATTATTATTAAATAGTAAGGGACATTTTAGATTTTTTTATGATGAGTAATAATAATTTTTAATTGTGTCTGACAGAATGGATATCGATAAAATTGCACCCATATTTAATAGGTATATGTGAAAGTTTTCAAATTTAGTGAGTATATTTAAAATTAACCCTTGTTGTTCTTATCAATGTTATCAGAACCGGACTGGACCGGCCGGTCCGACTGTGAACCGGTCCAGTTCCTGGTTCGGTCATCTACGGTTCGGTTCAATTGTCTAAAACCGCTCGAACCGGAGAACCGCCGGTCGGACCGTACTGGACAGTCGGATCGGATTCGACTGATCCGACCGCCAGAGCTTAAATAATCTAAATACTTAAAAAAAAACAAAAGCCAAAACCTAAGGTCCCTGACCCTGCCGTCTGCCTCTCTCGTTTCCCCCCGCACGCCGTCCCCGACCTCATCTCGTAGGCTCGCAGCCGGCAGCTCTCGCTTCTTCTTCCCCGACCCCAACGTCGATCTCTCGGGCATGCCATCCCCGACGGCCCGACCTCGTCTCGCTCGCCCGCCGTCGCGGCTGCCTCACCAGGCTCCTCCGTCCTCGTCGCGCACATCGTCACGCCGTCGCCTCCTCTTCGCTTCTACTGCCTTCTCGTCGAGCTCGCGCGCCCGCACCTCGTCGCGCCGGCGCTCCTGCATGCCCGCCTTGCTGCCTGCAGTGCCGCCTGGCCGTCGCCCCCGCCTTCGCGCCCGCCGCCGCCGCCTCATCGCGCCCTCCTCGCTGTCACCGTCTCGCCGATCAGCAGCAAAACAGCGTGAGCTATCAGCGTACTCATATTTTATTATTATTTATTTATTTAGCCATTTTATTTATTTTAGGTATAAATTAAATTATTAATACATAATTTTTTCTGCCTAATTATATGTGTGCAACTCGTGTAATTAATATCACTCTCATAATTAATTGTATAGCACAAAATTCTTCACATAATTAATGTAGCAAATAAAAATTATAATATAATTAATAAAATATTATAATTATATTTTAGGTGAAATTCTTAGTACCTAGGACGATTTATGTGTAATCCGAAAATTTATTTTTAATATTTTATTTATTTCATAAAATTTAAGTGTCCCTTAAATGTCGTTAAATGTTGTTAGATGTCATTAGATGCTGTTAGATATTGTTAGATGCCGTTAGACGGTGTTAGATTAAGGTGGATTTCATTAAATCATATTATCTGGGTTTTAAGTTCTATAATTAAGGTATAAATGACCTTATAAGGAGTTGAGGATCATATTATAGATGTTAAATTAGTATTAATTTATTAATATCAAAAGTTAGATGCTGTTAGATGTCGTTAAATGTTATTAGATGCTGTTAGACGCTGTTAGATAAGGTAGATTTCATTAAATTCTATTATTTGGGTTTCAAATTCTATAATTTAGGTATAAATGATCTTATAAAGGGCTCAAAATCATATTACAGGTGTTAAATTAGGATTAACTTATCAATATATTAAATTAGGATTAACTTATCAATATATTGACTTAAAATTTAAAAATAATTTAATATTTATGACATCATAAATATATCATGGTGACGTCACCGGTTCGCTTAACCGGTCGAACCGGTTCGAACCAGTTCGAACCAGACCAGTTCCTTTACCGGTTCAATCACCGGTTCGGTTCTGACAACATTGATTCTTATGCGTTTGGTGGAAAGGATTATTATTATTATTATTATTCATTATTTACAAGGAAAAAAGGTTGACATGAATATCGTGATGAGACTCTCCCAAGAAATATTTAAATCTGATCGTAAACCAGTAATTTTTTTGTTCGATTGGTGTAAACCAATGTTATCAGAACCGGACCGGACCGGCCGGTTCGACCGGTCGGACCGTGAACCGGTCCAGTTTCCGGTTTGATAATGCCCGGTTCGGTTCATTTATAGAAAACCGTCTTAACCGTCGAACCAGCGGTCGAACCGGGATATGCGGTCGAACCTGGTTCGACCGGTCGGACGATTTAAAAAAAACAAAAAAAAACAAAACGGAACGTGGAAACCCTCCCGCTCGCATCCCTCTCCCGCTCGTGTTTCGTCGTTTCTGAAATCCGCCGGCATCGCCTCCTCACAGCAGCGCCCGCCATCATCGACACTGCTCCTCGGCCCTTGCAGCACCCGTTGCCCACAGCTCCCGTCATCCGCGTCGTCCTCATCGCGTCCCTGTCTGCAACGCCTTCCTCCCCGAATCCCTGCGCTGTCATCGCTCGCCGCCTGCAGCTCCTGCCGTCGGCTCCGTCGGTCTGTCCTCATCACGTCCCCGCCCGCCGCGTTGTCCTGCCCGAGTCCGCGCCCCACATCTCCTTCTGCGCCGTGCTCGTGAGTCGTGAGTCCGCTCCACTGTCCCCTTCCCCCGTCAGATCGTCTTCCTCAGGCCCCCGTCAGATCTTCCTCACGCCTGGCGCAATGGCGCGGTCTCGTCTTCCTCAGGTTTGGCGCGGTGTCGTCTTCCAGGCAGCGACGTCTTCATCCAATTCCAGGCTTCCAGCGAGGTCGAGCCCCAAATCGGAGAAGCCCTACTGCGATCAGCGACTACGTTGTCTAGTCATCTTCCCCTCGTCCGATCGGCGTTCGGCGACGACGACATTGTGCAGCGATAGCTTCTGGCGACGAGCAGAGCAACAAGCCAGCGACCGCTTCCGGCGACGAGCAGAGCAGCGGCCTGCTTTCCATTTCCGGCGACGAGCAAGGTCGTGATTGTCCGCTGTTGTCCCGTCATTACAAACTTGGACAAAACTGATTGGATCGTCTGAAAAATGGACGCTGGTCGCTGCTTCCATTTCAGCCTGATGCAGTGGACGGAGATGGATTTGGGGGTGACGGAGTACCGAAAATGGTGCTCCGGTGGTGCATGGTTGTTCGGTGTTCCTATAGTGAATTTAAAAATACGAATTTAAATATTAATTCTTTGATAAATAATTTCAATAATATCATATATCATCTTAGTTTAATTCACTTTATCCTTTAATTTAATTTATCTAAATATAATAATTTATTTTGTTCCTCATATTTTAAAATATAATTGTAATCATATATGTATGATTTTTCCAATTAAATAATTTTATAAATTTGCCCAAATTATATTAATAAGCTAATACGCATTTCAACGTTAAAATTTTCTAGCCTATTGATTCATAATTTTATATTTTCAAAAAAAATATTGCAAAATGACCTGTTTTATAGCAAAATTAAAGATTTTATGAAAAATGTAATTTTCACGAAATTTCACATAAAATCTGTATTTAATTAACATTTTTATACTCAAAAAATGTGAATTTAATATGAAATTATATGAAAATTTTAAGAATTATCAGAAAGCACAAATAATATATATATATGTTTGTGTGATTGTTGTGGCCTACCCCCATCCCTACTACAACTTGCTCATGTTCTTCCTGCATATTTTATATTTATATTATGGTTATATTTAGGATTTATGAAAAATGAAAATATAATTTTATCAATATATTTATTTAAATTTTATAATATCATAAATATAAAATATGTCATGCTGACGTCACCGGTTCGAACCGGTTTGCTTAACCGGTCGAACCGGTTCGAACCAGACCAGTTCCTTTACCGGTTCAATCACCGGTTCGGTTCTGACAACATTGGTGTAAACCAGTAATTTTAATAGGAAGACTTTGACCAAGAATTCTCGTGGCACAAAAAACGAGGATTTCCTTATTTTCGGGCCATATCCATTCGCACCCGTCTTATTTATTATTATTATTATTATTATTTTACCAATTTAAGTCGTATTCCTTAATCATTAATTGCTAAAAACACCATGTCAATTACTGTCAACGGGATTTTGGACAAAAATTATAGTCCAAACCTTGACTTCACGGCTATCAAGGTCAGATCAGGTGATATGGTGCTTATCATGCCTGGCATGTCACAAAATTCATTCAAGAATTACAGAGTATAAAGCTATAACGCAAAAAAGTTATAATATAGAGTTCCCATAAAAAAAACAATAACACAATTGACCTCGATGCCATACAATACAACGCATTGCCAGATCTGAAAGCATGCGCCTCGACTCAATTCCATCCTCTTCTCCCAAGATTTAGTTTATAATTTTAGCGCTTGGTTTGTTGTTTTTCAGCAAAAAGAGTCATTGTTTTCGTTTTAATTAGCATTTAGTTAGCTTTTTATTTATTTATTTATTTATTCATTCTCCAACCAGCTTACACGGAAGTTAGAAATTCATCTAACCGATCATTTTCTAATATGACAGTTATTTTATAATAGATTCTGACCATGCAGAGAGCAATCTTACTTTAGGGCATAAGTTGAGCAAAATTGACTTTTGTTGGTGTTTGGCATCAATAATTGTGATCGACGTGCACGTTGTTCTACTTGGGAAAACGAATCCCAAGCTGCAAAAAGGAATTAAAAAAGTATCCTTACGATAGATTGACTTTTTTTTATTTATTACAATTAAACACCAGTGACATTCTAACAACATCTATATAACAATCTCACAAATATCTAATAATGTTTCTACCAATCTTTAATTTTTTTTTTTTTTATTCGTGGACACTCCCGTGATAAAGCTAGAAAAACTGATGCCACATCCGCAATTTGGGTGCCGAAATGCTGGGCCACAACGACCGATGATGGAAGGACCACTGTTTTAAGAACCGACTGAACCAGACAGTTGGACTGGTCGGACCTTGAACCGGTCATGTTCCGGTTCAACCGCGGTTTGACCGTCGGTTTGCATCGGGTGAACCGGAAAAATCAAAAACCGGTCACAAAACATGTTCATTGTCCGGTTTGGTTTTCAAAATATTGGGAGGGACTTGATTGACTTTAACTTTTTAATGTATCCATCCTTCCTCAACGTCGTTGATATGATAACTTTTTTTTTTTCCCGGTCAGAATGTACCATTTGCTACATCCGTTGCAGTGGATTGAGACGTGAACTAATATAATTAACTAACGTACAAGATTGATGGATAAAAACCTTTGGATCTTACCTTTACTTATCAGTGTGCTTTAACGGCAACGCTAATTAGAACTTGCTTTAAATACTTGAATCTGATGGATTTAAGCTTTCTATTTTACCTTAGTTCAATATGTTTTAGCCGCAATGCTAATGAGAACTTGCTTTGAATGCTTGAATCTGTAGGAGGGGTTTTGCTTCTGTGGAATCTTTTTTTCTATATAATCCTTCGGTTTTTGGGCGACTGCTATTACCAACCGAGTGGCAACCAAAAGCAAGGAATTCTTCGGTTGGTAGGGAATTAATGACAAGGAAACATTACCTTGCTTCTGTTAAAATTTTGGTAACCAGAAAAATTTCTATTGCCTAAGGACTTCTGCCATGAAATATTACCAATCCACCTCTGGGGTTAATTCGCAGTCGAAATTTTTATTTGCAATTGAACTTTATGGAACTAAATTTTAGTGGCCAAAAGTCAAATTTCATGTAAGTTTCTATACGTGGAAATGTCTTTTTTGGTTTATTTCGATAACTAAATTCTCCTCCTTTTATAGTTGTTTTGGAAATTAATTATGTATTTTAAATTATATAGCTTATTTTAAGAAATCTAATTTCTTTATTATTTTTATTTTAATGATTTCTTGTTTTTCATTAAAATTTTTTATTCCTTATCTATCTACTTCGTATCTCACAGCATTTTTTAAATGTATTTTATTTTGCTTCATTTTAGCTCAAATCTATAATTCTCGGGACAAAAGGAAAAATTTTTAACAAACCCTGATAGTTTTATCTTTCTAGGTCATTACTTACCTTTATTTTCAAAAAAAAAAAAAAAAATCTGTTTGATAATACGGGAAAAAGGAAATGTAGAAAAAATTGAAGAAAAAGGGCGAGTTAATATTTTGATGTAATAGCAATAATGATATGATTAGGAGTAAATTGAAAAAAAGATAAGATAGATCTACTTTTTGTATGAAAAAATGTGAAGAGTATATATATATATATATATATATATATATAAAATATAGTTAATGATTGAAAGTTGTTCATCTAAAAAATGATTGAAAGTTGCTTTCCTCATTACCAAAAAAAAAAAAAATACTCTAGAATTTATTTGTTTGTCTATATTATCTTATTGTCAATTAATTTCTCATACAAAAATGTCTCTGGATGTGGGGGTATTTATAAAATGTCCCTCCATTGTAATCATTATGAAAAGTGCTTGATTTGTAATATTAAATATTACAGTTTGTGTACATTACTAATAAAAAAAATTATCTACTTCATTTTTGTTACATTGATGCTTATTATCCCTTACTAATACCATTTTCATTTTGGTTTTAGGGCAATTTTTATAAACAAAAAACTTTATAAACCAAAACTTTTCCATTTTCATAACTATTTTATTTTAAAATTATCTTTTTATATCTTTCTATAAAATTATCTTATTTTTCAATCATTTCTACTCGACTATTTATACATATAACTTATGTATTTTAACTTATTTTTTTTACTCTTCATCACTATCCCTATCATATTACATAATTTTCTCCCAATTCAAAAACTTTTCTTCCAAAAGTTTTTATAACTTTCCAAACACACTCTTAAATTCTCTTTTTATTTTATTATCGTCCAATACCTGTTAACCCATTAGCAACATTTTATGGAATCTATGTCACTAATTTTATTATTTATTTAATAAAATAAATTAAAATTATTTTATTCAAAAATTTGTGTGGCCCACACATAATTTTTTATTCTTATATTTATAATTTTTTTTGATTGGTATATATTTTACATACATCTCAATACATATTATACTGAAGATCTGAGACATTCTTACAAATTTGGAGATACACACAACTCCCTCAAAGAAATCTGGAGACACAGCTCCACCAAAGAAATAGGAAGACACAGCTTCCAACAACCTACCGGGAGACAACTGCTCCCACTACCCCTCATTTCCCACTACCCTTCATTTTTTGGTCGAAATCCCGAAACGGGATTCGAACCTGCACCAGCGCCTGTCAAGCTTCTGACGGCCAGCCGGTGACCAACCGAGCACGTATATTTATAATTTAAATTAAGTACATATTTCAATTTTAGCTTTATATTGTAAATTCAATAATGTTATTAACCAAGTAGCTAAGGAGATATTGATCCTGAAAATGGTAAATAAACTCCTCAAGTTGGCACCTTTTCCACTTAAAGTGATACTTTTACCAACCACGCTAGTCACATAATGGGGTGTGACCCACATATAATCAAGTATTTAATGAGTTTATAATTAAATACTATAAACCTATGATTACGTTGTGGCTTGTCTATTTATATTTTTAAATAAATTAAATTATTAGTGTTAATTAAATATAATAATTTAAATAAAATGGATAGAATAAGTAATTGATCATTGCCCCCATTTGGACATATGTCGACTAAGATTGTTAATTACTGAAAAAAATACATAGGTGGTGTTTTTGGCAAGGGAAAAAAGTGAGGAAAGGAATTAGAAAGTTTTAAAAATATGAGAGAGTGATGTCATTTCATAGGGTAATGAATTAATGATCAATAGTAAAGAAAATAAAGTTACAATAAATGGAATAGTGGCATACAAAGATGTAAAAGGTAATTTAAAATAAGATAATTAAGTACTTAGAGAATCATATCACATAGAAAAGTATGTAAAAAAATGTGGTAAAAATTTGGAAACTTTTTCCTTTTTTTTTTTTTTTTCTTTAAATGCCAGTCGCCAGAAAGACCTCGACTCTAGCTATCTACATTCATTTACCCAAATATTATAAACTTTCCTTTAAATGCATTGAACTTGCACAGGCTCTCTGTGTTTCAATAATGAACAGTAGTACTGCTAAGTATTGGATTGCACGATCAACAGCGCACCAACGTTTTTGGTTTATTAATTAATTCATTTGACAAAAGGAAGAGATGTCTTTTAAAAAGACAAAAAAAAAAAAAGGATATGTAAGAACCAGGGATATAACCAACTGGGTGGGGGGTTATTCAAATCCAACATGCCCCATGCCCCAAGATTACCTTTTTAAATTACTAGATTCAGCTAATTAAGGAAAATTCAAATAAACTATATTAAGGTCAAATTTCAATGGAAGAAACAAAATTTGGAATTAATATTTTACTACATACCCCCTTTAAAATTTTCATCCATTTATTATGACTTGAATGGACTTTGATTGGATTAATTAGTGACGAGAGCAATAGGAACAATAATTTTTTTTAAAATTTTCTTTACAAGCTTAGGCCGCATGCAACTCTCACATATATATTAATTGTCCACCGCAACGAATCCAAATCGACCAGCCCTTTCTTCTGTTGCTAAAAAGCAGCCTGAGCTCGCTCGCTCTCTCTCTCTCTCTCTCTCTCTCATCAATCAATGGCTTCTTCTCCTCCTCCTCTTTCTGTAACTGCAGCTGTTGCTGTTGTCCTTGTTGCATTGGCAACAACAGCATGCAAAGCAGCCAGCAAATGCACTTCTCAGACTTTCTCCAACAACAAAACCTTCTCTTCCTGCACTGATCTTCCTCACCTGCAGGCCTCCCTCTTCTGGACCTACCACCCCACCAACTCCACTGCCTCCATCGCCTTCCTCGCTCCCCCTCCTAAGTCCACCGGCTGGATTGCCTGGGCCATCAACCCCACTGCCAATGGCATGATTGGCTCGCAATCCCTCATCGCCTTCCAATCCACCGACGGCTCCATCAACCTCCAAACCTACAATGTCTCTGCCTACGGCCCTGTCCGTCCCTCCCCCATTTCCATCAACACCTCCGGCCTCGAGGCCACCTTCCAAGGCGGGGTTATGAGGATTTTCGCCACCGTGGAGCTGCCCGAGAACAGCACCAAGCTCAACCAGGTGTGGCAGGTGGGGAGCTCCGTCACTGCTGGGCTGCCGGACAAGCATGCCTTTGCCAGGGAGAATTTGCTTGCCACAGCCGAGTGGGATTTGCTCAAGGGGAAGTCCGTGGTGGGGAAGAGTAGTGGGAAATTTGGTGGCGGAGCAAATTCCACGACGGTGGCGCCAGCGCCGACACCAGCCCCATCCTCGCCGTCTTCAACGGCTTCGACGCCGGCGGCGGTACTGAGCACTCCTTCAGTCTCACCAACGTCTTTGATTAGTGGGAGCAGTCGTTCTTGGAAGGTGTTGTTGGCTTTGGTGTTTTCTTTTGGGTATTTTTGGGGTGTTTGATTTGGTTGTTTTAATGATGTTGGGACAGTTTAATCAAATTTTGTGTTTCTAGTCTTTAATCCTAATTTAGATTACTGTTGCTTTAACTGGTTGTTGGGTCTTATATACGGTCTTTGAATCAGAATATTTCTGATTGGTGCGATTCATCATTATGCTGTTGAGATCATCATTGTGCATTTCGTTCATGATTTATAAATCTTTAGATTTTCATTTTTAATGCTTGGAAAATTGTAATGGTGGCATAAATACGCGTCATAGAGTGTAAAGCAAGACACCCTCAACATTTCGTGATATCTATTTATGTGGATCTAAACCGTTGGTTTTGAATCTGTTAAAATATGAATTGTTAGAATTTTCGTGGATTAGATTAACGTATTATGATATTCATATCTTAAACTCTTCAAATATTTCAATCAGTCCCATCAAACCCAAATTTTCTGTACAACTACTCTGTTTGTAAAAATCATCTTGATTGAATATTAGGGGAGTGTTGCAAAATATATAGCATCGATTCATGTGATTTTCAAGAAGTTTAGGAGGACCCAAATATGTGAACAAGACGATTTCTTGTATGTCGTTTGATCTTTTCAGGCCAGCTGTGCGTTCGGCCTGAAAATATATATATTTTTTATTTTTTTCATGGGCAAGTAAATCTAAGTGTATTAAATTTATAAATCAAGTTTTACAATTTTTGGATGTTTTTAACTATTTTTTTTTAGATTTTTAAACACAGTGGTATTTCCGTAATTTTTTGAAACTAAAATGTTACAGAAATACCACTGTGTTTAAAAATCCAAAAAAATACTTAAAAATATCAAAAAATGATTAAACTTGATTTATAGATTTAATGTATCTAGATTTACTTACCAATGAAAAAAATAAAAAAATAAAAAAATAAAAAAATATGTCCGTGCGTCCGGCCTGAAAAGATCAGGGCTCTTCGTATATACACTTAAACTTATAAAATAAATAATAAATCTTACAATAAGTTTAAATGGCTCAAATACACTGAAAATTTTATTATATGGGGAGTATAGTATTATTTGAGCGTGGGCAACCATATAAAAATGAGTTGCATTTTCAAATATATTTTAAAAATTACAGGAGGTTTTTGAATTTTCAAAAATTCACCCCCTATGTATGTGCCTGACCTTACTGAAATATATCAGCATAAGAAATTTTATTTTCAGCAAATAAAATTAAAACGAATTTTGTTACTGTTGATGCGTACCATATGCCTAGAAGCAATTTGCTTGCCCAGTCAACTGATCGCGGCACCTTGGACTTCGTAACCAAAATAGGAATTTTCAATATGCAATTGCAAGGTGAAGTGCCACAATCAAACTGTTTTGCTACTTTTGTTGTTGAAACAAAAATTTATTATAGTGAATGTTTTCCATGTATTTTGGAATAAAAAAGGAATTAGGCTAATTAATTAATGATAAGTCACGGATTGCATGTATTAACTAATAACCGGTTTTACGGATAAGTAAAAAAATGAGAAGAAGAAAACGACATAATTAAAGAACTGGGGTTTAATTATGCTATTATATATTTAAAAAGGCTGGAAGTTCAGAGAGAGAAGCTCAAATTTTTAAGCAAAAGTTGTCAGCCATCTCCCCATGTGAAATTCATTTGGACTTGGATCGGATCTCATAATTAGTTTTGGCGTTTGGTGCGTGGGTAGTTGAAAAGCTTAGGGAACAATCTACAAGAAAAATTATTTGCAAAACTAACATTATAAGTTTGTTTATTTACGATTTTAACCTCGTAGTTTCAATATTTGCAGATATAATTATTTAATTTTTGATGTTGTGCAAAAATAACTGATAAACTTAGTTGTATTTCAAGAATGACAGTCTTAAGTGTACAACAAATATAGGATAATTTTGACATACATGAAAACTGGTTTAATATAGATGTACTTGATATAAAGAATGTATATTCATAGGGTTATTTTTGCACAGCATTAAAAGTTTTAGAGAATTATATTTGCAAATATTGAAACTACAATGTTAAAATCATTAATAGGTAAATTTATAAGGTTACTTTTGCAAATGACCCACTATTTCTCAAGGAGTATAACATTTCTTTATTACTTCCTACGATTCGAGGATTGTGAACTCCAAGATTAAAACAAAAAAAAGGTAAAAAATGATTCTGCCTAAATCTAGGCAAACGCAGGCATATAATGCAGGAGAAGAGCGTCGTATCTCCTAATTAAATAAAGTTTCATCAAGATAGCCTTTGCAAAATAGATGTTAGAATGTAATCAAAGTAAATCACTTTGAGCTTCAGATTTGTACTCTTCTTTTTTTCACATTCCAAAAACTGGAAGAGAGAACTCATTATATAACCAAAGATCAAATTACAATTAAAGGCTCCAAAGCATTTTTTTTTTTTTGAGTATAAAAGGTTCTCTCCCTCCCCTCTCAGCCTCGAACTTCCCAATTCGGTTGTTTGATTGAGAGCTTGGAGAGCCAAAACCAATCTATTCATTCAATAAATTTAGATCATTACAGAGCAATTCATCAATAGATCCGAGCGGTTTCCCCATCATTCCCTAGGGTTACTTCCACGACTAAGTGCACAGTTAGCCAAACAGTGAACGACCATATTTCCATCCCTTCTCACAGTTTAAAATATAGGCCTCCATGTTTGTCAGCTTCCAATCTAATCTTTACAACTATGCCTGCCATATCAGATATTAAGCTCCCATTTGAATTCTAGAGATTTATGAGGATGAGGAGTCTAAACTCTACTTCAATCTCCACGTTTTAAAATTCTTGCAATTCCATGATCCATTTAATTGCTTTAAGGATGGAAAAAGTCTCCATGAGCAGTGCCTTAATCATACCATGCATAGTTCAACCATCATCCCTGAGCACCGTTGCCATCCCACTTATGCCATTTGCTAATATATTTCGCCCATTGGTATTTGTCTTCAATCTTCCAAATTTTGGCTTGTGCCAATGAGTAACTAACGTGCTGGAAAAACCTCTAAGATGGGATAAAAGCTCAGCTTCCTTCAACTGTCTCCAATATGCGCAGCACTAGTTGTAGGCTTAGTTCATCTGCTCCTGCTTTCCTTTCATAACCACCATGTTTCAGAGACACCAAATCTGCCAATAGAGGAAAGTGAACATACCTAGATTCTCCTCGTTTCCCTTATGTGCCAGATCATGAAACCATGCTCTGATGGTCTTAGGCGCCTCTCTATTTCCAACAGATCGCTTGAATAATGTCATTACACAGTCTATTTTAGCACATTTTAAGAAGAGGTGATTGATGTTCTCATTTTCCTCTTGGCAGAGACCGCACCTTGGTCGCACCTCAATCCCACGTCGAATAAAGCTGTCTTTTGTGAGAATGATATATCGGTACAGCCTCCACGCAAATATGGCCACTTTCGATGGTAGCTTTGGCTTCCACATTAATTAAAACACTGCCTGATCCAAATTATACAAATTTATTACAAATGTCTCATTCACTTGGATGCTTCTGCCCGTCTGTAGCATCCTATAAGCAGAGCACACTGAGTAGATCCCGTTTGCTTCCAATTTCCCACTCATGCAATTGTTCTCCTCATAGCCAAAGATCGACACATTTTTAATTTTCTTCTATGCTACTTCTCCGGCAGCACTTAGAATTTTTGATTAACTCCACTGCCATATACTCCGGTTAATGAAATCTGATACAGGGGATATCTTTAGAAATATGTTCGAGAAGAGGACCAACTTTGATTACAGACATATTAACCCAGTGGTCAAAGAAGAACTTCACTTGGTTGCCATGCCCAACTAGCCACTTGCATTCGTCCTTCAAAACCCCACGCCCTCTCATTATCTCTTTCAATACGAATGAATCATAGGCATTTACTTTACAGTCCCATAGGTTGCATTTGGAATGGTATTTCCATTTTAGTACTCTAGCACAGAAAGATTCATGCCTAGTAACCAAGTGCCACGTTTGTTTTGCAACAAAAGCAAGATTAAACTTTGAATGATGTCCGAAACCCATTTCCCACCGCTTTTTGATGATCACATTTGATTCTAACCTACTTAACTCATAGCCAACCCATGGGAAGTGCTTCCGTGTTTTTATCGCAGGAAGCGGCATCTTCACCGTCAATCTAGAGTGGATGACTACGATGCATTTGGGCTTTTTCGGAAAGAGAAAAAATTATGAGGGAGCATCGAATTTGGTGCCAGACCTGCGCGTCACTCACTCTCTTTTACGTCTCTTCCGTCTCTTCCGTCTTCCTTGTTTTGTTTTCGGAGATTGTTGATTTTTGTTGGGCGATGGTGGATTCGATGGAGATCGAAGCTCAAACTGATGGCAAAGATGCTTGGATTCTTGGGCTAATGTATGAGAACCGCTTGAATGCTTGATAGGAGATAGCCGTGATCTGCACACTGGCTGCTGATTTCGAAGATGGCAGATCTTGAGGATTATGGCTGCTGTTGGTGAAGCAGAGAAGGGGTCAGTTGAATCTGCTAAATCTTGCTCCGATTTGTGGCGCAAGGGCTGCCGCACTTGAAGGCAGTGGCGAAAAAGGGTGGCTGAGATAGGCACTACCGTAGGTGATTATTCGGGAGCTCGATTGCTACTTGGGTTGATGTCGAAAATGGGTGCAGCTAGAGGCATGCTGGAATTTCTTCCGTCCAATTAAATGCAACTGCCGGTCTTTGCATCAATGTCTTTTTTTGCAATTTTGAGCGGTTGCATGGCTGGTGTTGGCGAACGACAACTGCTTCCTGCTTTGTTTTAGGCAAAGATGATCGGGGCTGAGGAATCGGATTTGGTGCTATTTTCATCTTACGAATCAAGTTAGTGGGTTAGATTCTTGAATCCATGGCCACCGTGGGCGGATTTGAAAAATATGGGGCTGCAGATGGTGGCTCGATTCGCCGGCTTGGAAGAAGGATGATCGCCACCAACATAGATGCCGAAGAAGATGGACTTACGCCAGCTAGTTTGCACATCTTAGGTTGTAAGAATCATCCACTGGTGTGGTGGGTTTGGGAAGCAGCAATGGCTGCCCGTGGAGAATGGACGTGGTGGAGCACATTTGAACAGTGTCTGAGGGTCCATATGCTATCGTGCACGTGCAACTGTTTTGTAAAATCTAAAAGAATTCAGCTTGTTTTGTAAAATCTGGACGGCAAAAAATAAAAAATATGGATATATCTTATAAAGTCCCTTTAAATCATAAGGTATTGCAAAATAAATTCAACTACTAAAGCTTGGCTACTTCAATTGCTGAGAGTTTAACTGTATACACGAAAAACTAGTCTAATTTGCAATAGCATGGATTTGGAGTTTAATATTATAAAAATACTTTTTCAAATATTTTATTCATATGTTTTTAAATTTGCATACTTAGTCTTTATTCATTAATAAATATAATTTATAATACCTAAGAACTGATATTTTCATAAAAAATAATTTATAATTTATAATTTTCAATTCATTATATACATATATAATATAAACCCGTAACTTCTTGTCTTACCAATGGATAATTAAGCTTCATTGTAATATAAAAGTTCATATGTAATCCTTATATATCACAATTTATTGTATATATCCTTTATAATTGGATGTGTTAAAACATGTGAATATTCAAAATTATAGGTCTATTATATGTAAGAAACTAATATAAAATCTAAAATACAATTTACTAATCTATAAATGTTATGTTGGTATAAATTAGAAAGACTGATTATCCATTCAATTGAAACAATCATTTATTATTTATTTTTAAAATAAAATTTAATAATTTATATGTTTTAATGTTTTCTTATAAACTATAAGAATGTTATTTTAGATAACTTTATTTTTAAATATATAATTTATTTTCTAAATATAATTTATGCTGGAGCATTGCGGGAGGGTAGGTTGGCATATGAATTTGACTTTTAAATCATGAAAATTTTGTTGAGCATTTTGTTATCATTTTTCTATTCGATTGATTTATTTTAAATTTAATTTAAATTAATATCTATATTTATTTTACTTTTGAAATAAAAAAAAATTTATTTTAAAATTAAAATTTAGGAGTTGATATTTTTAAAATTTTTATATAAACTATAAGAATACTAGTACACCTTGTTTTTTTATAATTGCATCCGGTTCGACTTGTTCGGCCATGGTTCACTCTCTCCAAAAATGAATGTTTTGTTTTTCTAAAATATATATGTGTCCCGCAAGCCTCCAAAAATGAATATTTTATTTTTCTAAAATATATACATGTTCCGCGGGGCTCCAAAAATGAATATTTTCTTTTCCAAATATATATATATATATATATATGTCCCATGGACCTCCAAAAATGAATGTTTTGTTTTTCTAAAACATATATGTGTCGCGCAGGCGTCCAAAAATGAATATTTTATTTTCTAAAATATATATATGTGTCTCGCGGGCCTCCAAAAATGAATATTTTATTTTCTAAAAATATATATGTGTCCCGCGGACCTCCAAAAATGAATATTTTGTTTTCTAAAAATATACGTGTCCCGCGGGCCTCTAAAAATGAATATTTTATTTTTCTAAAATATTTAATGTCTCGCGGGTCTTCAAAAATAAATATTTTGTTTTCTAAAAATATATGTGTCCCGCGAGCCTCCAAAAATGAATATTTTATTTTTAAATATATATATGTGTCCCGCGGATCTCCAAAAATGAATGTTTTGTTTTTCTAAAATATATATGTCCCGCGGGCATCCAAAAAGGAATATTTTGTTTTCTAAAATATATATGTGTCCCGCGGGCCTCCAAAAATGAATATTTTATTTTCTAAAAATATACATGTGTCCCACGGGCCTCCAAAAATGAATATTTTATTTTCTAAAAATATATGTGTCCCGCAGGCCTCCAAAAATGAATGTTTTGTTTTTCTAAAATATATAAATGTCCCACGGGCCTCAAAAAATGAATATTTTATTTTTACAAAAATATATATGTGTCCCGCAGACGTCCAAAAATGAATATTTTGTTTTCTAAAAATATATATGTATCCTGGGGGCCTCCAAAAATGAATGTTTTGTTTTTTAAAAATATATAAATGTCCCACGGGCCTCAAAAAATGAATATTTTATTTTTACAAAAATATATATGTGTCCCGCGGGCGTCCAAAAATGAATATTTTGTTTTCTAAAAATATATATGTGTCCTGAGGGCCTCCAAAAATGAATGTTTTATTTTTTTAAAATATATAAATGTCCCACGGGCCTCAAAAAATGAATATTTTATTTTTATAAAAATATATATGTCCCGTGGGCGTCCAAAAATGAATATTTTGTTTTCTAAAATATATGTGTCCCGCGGGCCTCCAAAAATGAATATTTTATTTTGTAAATATACATATGTGTCCCGCGGGCCTAGAAAAATAAATGTTTTATTTTTCTAAAATATATACATGTCTCGCGGGCGTCCAAAAAATGAATATTTTGTATTTCTAAAATACATATGTGTCCCGCGGGCCTTCAAAAATGAATGTTTTGTTTTTATAAAATATATACATGTTTTGCGGGCTTCCAAAAATGAATATTTTGTTTTCTAAAAATATATATGTGTCCCGTGGGCCTTCAAAAATGAATGTTTTATTTTTATAAAATATATACATATTCTGCAGGCTTCCAAAAATGAATATTTTATTTTTTAAAAATATATGTGTCCTGCGGGCCTCCAAAAATGAATGTTTTATTTTTTAAAAATATATATGTGTTTCGGGGGCCTCCAAAAATGAATATTTTATTTTTTTTAAATTTATAAATGTCCCACGGGCCTCAAAAAATGAATATTTTGTTTTTAGAAAAATATATATGTGTCCCGGAGGCCTCTAAAAATGAATGTATTGTTTTTATAAAAATATATATGCGGTTAGATGCAGTTAGATACGATTAGATGCTGTTAGATGCCGTTAAATGCGATTAGACGCTGTTAGATTAAGTTGGATTTCATTAAATCATATTATATGGGTTTCAAATTTCGTAATCAAAGTCTAAATGACGTTATAAGGGGCCTAGGATCATATTACAGGTGTTAAATTAGGATTAACTTATTAATTTCAAAAATTAGATGCGGTTAGATGCAGTTAGATACAGTTAGATGCGGTTAGATGCTGTTAGATTCCGTTAGATGCTGTTAGATGCCGTTAGATGCGATTAGACACTGTTAGATTATGGTGATTTCATTAAATCATATAATATGGGTTTCAAATTCTGTAATTAAGGTCTAAATGACGTTATAAGGGGCCTAGGATCATATTACAGGTGTTAAATTAGGATTACCTTATTAATTTCAAAAATTAGATGCGGTTAGACGCAGTTTAGATACTGTTAGATGCGGTTAGATGCTGTTAGATGTCGTTAGATGCTGTTAGATGCCGTTAGATCCGATTATATTCAGAAAATAAAAAAATATTAATAAATTTTCAAAAATTCTAGAAAAATAAAAGAAGTTGTTATTTTTGAGAGTATCTTAATTACATTAACTTTAAATAATATAAAATAACTCCTAATAAAAATTATATTTTCCAACTTTACCAATTATAATGAAATCTTTTTAAAAAATAATTTTTTGTACACAAATATTTTTAGAAATTGTCAAATAATGAAAAATTATGTCTACATACATTTTAATACTTGATCTAGCAAATGAATGGAATAGATTGAGATTTTGTATATATATAATACAAATTTTATCAAAAAACCAAACATACTCACGTTTTTAAACAAATATACTCTCGCAGTAAAATTACCACAATGCCCAGCTTCCTTTTTTTTCCCAAGGGAAGTGCTTCCCCTGGGTTGGGACTCTTTTTCTCCTTCCGTTGCATCCCCCCACAAAAGGGCTGATCATGCCATTCCAGTCATCACAAAAACTTTTTAGCATCAGAAACAGGCTCATAGCATAGCTCGGAATGGCTGGCTTGAGCTACCGATTTGACGAGGACTTCTTTTCCACCCCAGCTTGGGAATTTCTGCTGTTAACCTAGGATTTTCTTCTACATTCTCTCTTTTATGTTTTTAAAAACAGCAGCCTTTGATCATCCCAAATAAATTGGTAACCCCCAAGTTTTCTTGATGTTGGAATTTTGGATACACATATATATTAATTATATGTATACGCTATCATAAATAGCAGCCCAAATTATAAAGTGATCTTATAAGGTTTTATAGGCCTAAATCATCTAATAAAGTATGGATCTCCTATGCGTAGAAACCCTACAACCTAATTTCTAATTTCTATTTTTATGATGGGCTAAATTAGAAATATGAAAGATAGGCTTCCTATATAAATGGTTGTGGTCCCCGGATTATGCACCTATCAGGGTTCTTTTCTACTATCCCATCAGTAGAGAAGAGGAGCCACCTTCTCCTAAAAAAACCCTAAGGCATTAACCTGGAAGACCAATAAACCATAAGGATTCAAGAACAACTGCTTCCATGGATTCAGGTACGCTTCCGCTTATGGTTTTTATTTTCTTAATGATTTAGCATGAAGGATCCTGGATGATTATGGATTTAATCAATATGGTTTTCCCAACAACTGGTATCAGAGCACTCTTCATGTTGAATTGTTAAGAAATATCAAGATTTTGGTTTATGGAAATTTGGATTCAATCACTGATTCAATTATTTAGATCTTGGAATTATGCCGTTTCAATGATATTATTTGGTTCAATATCGTTTTGGCATACAATTATACCGATGGTTAGGCATCATGCTTCTGTTGTGAATATACATAGATTTTTGGCTTCTGTGATTCAAGTTGTGGAAATTTCTCATGTAGAAATTTTTTGATCCATGGATTTAGAACAAAAGGGATCATCGTAACATGGCTGCCGGGTTTTTTGGTTTTCTCACCTTTTATGGCTACCGCTGCCGTATTTCTGTTGTTTTGTTTTTATGCCATCGGCGTTGGATTTAGTTCATTACTATCCTGGGAAAATCAGTCGTTGCAATGGGTTTTCCTATTTTTTTATTTTATTCTTAGAACCCCTTTGGCCGCGGCTGCTATGGAAAACCCAACGAATGGATTTTTACTGTTCGGGATATTGGCTATTTCCATTTGATTTTTCAAACCTAATATATGGATTCAGGATCGGCAGCCTCTATTATTATGGACTCGATTTCAAGACTTCCGGATTTAAGTCGGTTTCTTGTATAAAAAAACGAAAACATACCTTGCTGCCGGTGACGGTCGCTACGATTTGCCGCTGGTTTTGCGGCTGGGCAGTGACAATGGCGTTGGGTTTTTCTCCTATTTGGTTGCCTATTCGGATTCAGGCAACGCGATGGTGGAAAACAGTTTGCCTATTGCTGCGATGACGGTAACTGCGCCGCTGCCGTTTTTCCTTTCTCCGATCTGTCGTTGCCGGAGAAGGAGCTGTGGATGGGGCAGCGGTGATGAGCGGTGGCGATGCTGTGCGGCAGCACTAGCTTCAGCAGCAGCTGGATAGCTGCCGGGCCGGGAAAAAAAATCCATCCGAAGAAGACGCCAATCGAAGCCGAAGCCGAAGCCGTTGCCGAATAAGACAACAGCTAATGGGTTTTGTTTTGCCGCCGCTGGACGCCTGGTCTCAGGCTGCCGGAGAAGACAACCCATCTGCTACCGGGGAAGACGCAGGCTGCTACGGCGCCGGCGATCTGCTATGGAGCTGCCGAAAACGGATGGCGATGGCATCGTAGCAGCAACGGCAAACGCCGGGTGTCGGGGCGGCGCTATTGCTGGCGGCGGCGGGCGGCGAGCGGCAGCCGGACGGGGCTGTGGCGGCGGTGGCGGCTTGGGCATTATGATGGGCAGCTAAGGTTAGTGTTTATCCCTGGGGAAGGAGATGAAGTTTCGGAGAAAACACCCTGGCCAGACAAATTACAGAAAAACTCCTTGCCAGATGAGTTTTGCTAATAGGCCCTCCTCTCAGGAACTGGGTTTGGGCTTATGCCCAAGCCTGTGAGCTCCAGTCTCAAGTGGGCCCGCCTGCTGAAGCCCAACAGCCATTCTCTTCTGAACTTGGGCGGGCCTGTGAAACAGGCCCAGGTGGTAGCAGCCCAGTTCCCAAGCCCGTTTAACTCTCACCTTTACACCTGGGCTTGGGCTCCTTTCAAGCCTGCATTTGACCCAAACAGTAAAGCCCAATAGCCCAGTATCCTGCATTCAAACCCAACCCCTAAGGACATGTGGCATGCTAATAACTGTCTAAATTGAATTAATCATATTTTATGACTCCGTTATTCGATTTGGACGATCCAATAGTGATTTTTTTATGTTTTTGGACATTCTGGATTGAATGGAAGGGTTTGATTAAGCCAAACCAGTACATAAATATTAATTTTTTGTGAAATTTTAATATATGCATGCAATTTTTGAATTATATGTGCAATTAATTCATGTGGTTAGTTTATGAATATTTAGAAAGCAAATTATGTCTAATCTCATGTGTTCATGATTTGTTGCTTTCTATTAAAATCTTAAATTAACCTATTGTTGCGCAAAATTCAATTTTGGATTTTTTGGGTGTTTAAATTCAAATTAACCCATTATTATGCAAAAGTTTTAAGTTTGGAATTCAGAAATAAGTTCAATAGTTTGGACTTTTTATTAAATTCAAATAATGGTACAAGTATTTTTATAGATGTTTAATGTTTTAAAATAAATTGATTGAAACAACATGCTACTAAAGTAGCCTCTCTTGTGTAAGTTAATTTATTTTTAAGACATTAAGATAATTGTGTATATGTAATTCATGCGAATATTCATCGGCCCAAAGGAAGATTAATATTTGGCCGAATTGCGTACACACTTGTGGTAATAAATATGTAACAATTATTTGGTACTCCATGTGAATAACAAGTCGGTCCAAAGAAAGGCTTGTTATTTGACAGGATTTTATAGTTAAATATTTAATTATTACACTAAAATATTGCGGATATGTAATTAATGCGGATATTAATCGGTCCAAAGGAAGATTAATATTTGGCCGGATTACATAGACACATGCGGTGATAAATATGTGATAATTATTAGGCATTCCATGTGAACAATAGTCGGTCCAAAGAAAGGCTTATTGTTTGGCAGGACTTTATTATCAATATTTGATCACTGCACCAAGAGTACCACTTACAAATTAATACTTTTGTCCAAAGACTAAGTATTAATGTTGTGCTAGGTATCTTGTGATGGGCCCTACCATTATTTGAATTGCTAAAGTTCTATATAAAACTTATGTGAACATATTCTTTTGTTCAATTTTTGGTTAATTTATCTGTTTGTGCCATATCTGCCAATATTTATTTTATTTTCATGTTCAAGTAATGAAAATAAAATATTATGATCATTCTTGGCATTATGAATTTAAACCATGCACTAAGGATTAAACAATTCACTACTCTTGTAGTTAAAAGTTTCAATGAGAAAAAATGAGAACTTTGAGAAGTGAGATTGTTAAAATTACATGAGTTTTATGATTATAAAATATAAAATTTTGGAAACTTTCAAGGAGGTATCATGTCTGAAAAGGTAACTAATGCCAAAATTTATATGAAAAAAATTCTAAAGTATTGCTAAAAGTAATAAAGCTGAAACAAGTACGATTCGGTCGAACTTGATTTCAATAAGGTATAAAGTTAAAGGAAATATCAGGGAGTACTTATTTCTTCTTACTTTGAAACTAAAAGCACTAAGGTTAAAGCAGATTTGCTTGTGCAAAAGGAGAATAAGTTGAAGTAAGAATAGACTAAAAGTACTTGCTTGGCAAGTACCTATTAGGACATGAAAAATGATTAAAAAAAAAAACTACGGATGGTCCAATACAAAAGGAACCAAATAAGGAATTTGGGTATTATTTTTAGCAGACTCTTGGATACATAGAGGAGAATTGTACTAATAAGGATACATTTTTCACTTTGGTTTGTTCAGTGATTAATTTAGCCTTAGACCCAAGACACATTTTTTATGAATAGATTTGGTGTTGCTATTCATGTAAGGGTGTCGATGCGGGGTTGCTTGAGTTGCTAAAAGGCCAAATGATGATGAAAGATTCATCGATGGAGGCGATAGCAAATCAAATACTATTAAGGCTATATGGATATTCAAGTTGATATTATTAAAAACTCAATTTTATTTGAATTCGAAAGAGACATATGGTACCATTTTTAAATGAAATTTGGTTTCTATTTTTGTATTGAATAAATTTGGTTATTTTTTATTCATTTGGAAATAGTCATTTTAGTTCTTTTTTTAATTTAAATATTATTGGATATGCTGAACAATATCAAAATATAAATCCTATGATCCCACATTCAGTTCTATTGAGACCAAAAATGTCAATTCTTTGAGGAAATTGAGCTTGAGGGGGAGATATGGTTAGGGACTATGTCTTTAAAGAAAAATCTATAAGACATCGTTGATAAACAGGATATTCCTAATGATCAAGATCAACAACCTCAAGAATGAATGCCATTGAAGTGATCTACTAAAGAAAGGAGAATGCAAGATATTCCAGTACATCAGGATGACATTGGAATGGTGGAAAGTGATTCCATCAAACAATGCAAAGTAAAACCTTTCAAAAGTAGATTGATACCATAAGTATGTGATTAAGTTCATGAAAGACAATGACGTTTTGGTAGCCTATTCTATTACCTAAAGGTATAAAGTTGATTGGTTATAAATGAATATTTAAAACCAAAAAGGAGGATAATGTGGAAAGGCATAAGGCTTGTCTTGTCACAATGAACTTTACTCAAAAGGAAGACATAAATTATAAAGAAATTTTCTCTCTAGTTTTATTGAAAATTTCTTTTAAGATAAATGGCTTTAATAATGGGTTTTAACCTCAAGCTATAGTAAATGGATGTAAAGATAACATTTATAATAGACTTTCAATTTTTAAGATAAAAAGATCCATCTACAAGCTCAAATAAGTTTCCTAATAATGGTATTGCAAATGTCATCAAATTATCATTTCATTCGGTCTTGAAATGAATTTGGTTGATGATTGCATATACTATAAGTTCAGTGGGAGTAATCATAGTTTCAGTGGGAGTAACACACAAATATACTGTTTCCCAACATCAAGATAAGTTTATTGCATAAACTTAAGATATTTTTGTGAAAGAATTTTGAAACGAAATATCTTAAAAATATGTCTTTTGTATTAGGAATTCAGATATATTAGGATTATTCTAGATATATTATTGGATTATCACAAAAGACCTATATTAAAAAAATACTTAAGATACTTGATGTGCAAGATTGCAAATTAGGAAATACCTCATTGCTAAGGAAGACAAAATTAATTTTGTCTAAATCAATGTCCCAAGAATGATTTTAAATCTAAGGAAATGCAAAAGACTCCCTATGCTTTAGCAGTGGGAAGTTTGATTTATGTTTAGGTTTTGAATCTCAGGATGTATGCATTCGGTTACTGTGTACATTATTGGGATGTTGGGCAGATATTTAAGTAATTCAGGAATGGATCTTTAAGATGCAGCCAAACAGATTTTTAAAATATTTTTAGAAAACAAAACATTATATGTTCACATATCGAAAGTCATATAAGTAAGAGATCATTTGGTATTCAGACTTTGACTTTATTAGATGCAAATACAGTTTTAGATCCACTTCAGGCTATATTTATCTGCTTGTTGGAAAAGCTATATCAGAAAAAAATGCTTAACAGTCACTTATAGCTTTTCGACCATGACAACAGAGTTTATAGTATATTATGAGACATCCAATTATGGAATATGACTACAAAATTTGTCACATGACTACAAAATATAGATAACATTGAAAGACCACTTAAGTTATTTTGTGACAATAAATTAGTAGTCTAATATTCCAACAACAACAGGAGTTCAGCAATGTTCCTGGTTGTTAAGGAAAGAATTCAGGAAAATAAAGTGTCTATAAAGCATATTGCGACAAACTCCAAAATTGCGGGTCCGCTTACTAAGGGTAACACCTTATGGTATTTCATGAGCATACTGCTCATACAGGTGTTGTATCATTTAATGATATGCTAGTTAGTCGGAGTTTGCATTTATTTGCTTTTCTGGTTTGGACACTTTACTATGGTTATGGATATTTTCTGCAGAAATAAAGTATTCGGTATTTTGGTTTTTCAGTACTTTTGGTTTTGGTTTGATCCCACCAAATAAGGTGGACCAGTTGGAAATAGGCATGTTAGATCACATTACTTGTAATTTTCATGCTACACATTCATACTTAATTTATGTCATTTGGTTATGTTTGATATATGTGATCATAGATGGGTCTAGTTACGATAAATGTGACAAAGGCCGCCTTGGTTCTATGTTGGCATAACTAATGGACGAGATTGTTCGGAGATGATTTTAGTATGATAACAAAAGGTTTTGAGCTCATAAGGTTATATATATAATTATAAAATATATGTAGTCTAAGTGGAAGATTGTTGGAATTTTGGACACACATATATATTAATTATATGTATACGCTATCATAAATAGCGGCCCAAATTATAAAGTGATCTTATAAGGTTTTATGGGCCTAAATCATCTAATAAAGTATGGATCTCCTATGCGTAGAAACCCTACAGCCTAATTTCTAATTTCTATTTTTATGATGGGCTAAATTAGAAATATGAAAAATAAGCTTCCTATATAAACGGTTGTGGTTCCCGGGTTATGCATCTATCAGGGTTCTTTTCTACCATCCCGTCAGTAGAGAAGAGGAGTCACCTTCTCCTAAAAAAACCCTAAGGCATTAACCTGGAAGACCAATAAATCACAAGGATTCAAGAACAACTGCTTCCATGGATTCAGGTACGCTTCCGCTTATGGTTTTTATTTTCTTAATGATTTAGCAGGAAGGATCCTGGATGATTATGGATTTAATCAATATAGTTTTCCCAACACTTGAAAGTTATGCCCACCAGATCTAATGTTCAATTCATTGAGTTGCTTTTGTTATGCCCATGTATTTGAGCTGAATGGGAGGGAGGTCTAATTCATATTCACCATTTGACCAAAGCACCTGTTGTAAATTGCCAGAATGTTCTTCAATTTGTTTACATTCGTGCCTGTGGACCTCATAAATATAAGTGCATCATTTGCGAAGAATAGATGACTGACCATTGGACATTGGTTGCCCATTTTGATTCCATGCAAGTTCTTCTTCTCATTAGCTTTGATTAGTAGTGATGATAGCCTCTTTATGGATATAAGAAATATATACGGGGATAAATGATCACTTTTCCTTAGCCCCTGAGAGAGTAAAAAACTGTATAACAACCACTTATTGTGATCCTATATCTAAGAGAGCATAGGCATGCTCTTATCCATCCAATCCATATCTCAATGAAGTTCATTTTCCTCATCATTTGGCACGAGTACTCTCATTTCACCCTATCATAAGCTTTAACATCTCTAATTTTATCATCATTTTTCTCTCCTCTCTGCTACGTTTTTCTCAACGAATGTGTACTTTATAGGCTCATGTCATCAGAAATTAAGTGCCTTGGAACAAATGAACTTTGATGTCCCCCAATCACAAGTGAAGGCAGGCCCTCAATCTATTAGTTAAAACATTTGAGAGAATTTTATATATCATTTTGCATAAACTTCCTAAAATTAGATACTTTTGCGGCCCCTGGTTTCTTTGAAATCATCACAGTAATCATCTCACTGAAGAAAGATTTGAAAAACGTATCTCAAGATTAACTTTATTTTACTTGAATATGTCGATAATTTTTAAGTCAATCTACTGACATATTAACTAACTAAGCCGTCCGCATTTTATGCATAAAAACTTTGATGTGTTATTGTTTAAACAGTTTAGTAACTTAGGGTGTGTTTGGCATTTGGAAAAACATGTAAAATCACGTAAAACTTTTCATGCCCCAGGGTGTGTTAGGAAAAACCTGTCGTTTCAACGACGACAGTCGTCTTCTGCAGAGGCCGGACGTCCTCTGTGTACTATGGCAGAGGAGTCGGTAATGGTCGTCCAACATATGCCCCGGGCGCCAGCGTGGACAAGTCGTCGTGTGCATTAATTGGCATTTGGACTTTGTCCTGGGGAGTAGCGGCAACACCGACGATATCATGGGTGCGTCTGGATGATGCGACAGGTTTTACACATGGAAAAACTGTCACAGGGCATTTTGCAAATGCCAAACGCACCCTTAATTTTTAAAGACACATTTTTCGAAATCTGGTGATGTTCGGATAAACAATACATATATTAAAAATCTCTATCTTCACACGCTGTAGGCATGCTTGGCTATGTATAAAACTTTTTAAATTAAATTTTTTTAATTTAAAACTTTTCACTCTCCAAAACTACAATATTTTTTAATTATTTATTCACATCTTCTTATATAACTATCATATTTTTTTAATTATTTTTATACAATTAATTTATTTAATTTAACTTTATTCTTTTACTCTTCATCATTAGCTATTTCATATTACATTATTTTAAAAACTTTTACACTAAAAACTTTTCATCACTTTCCAAATACACTATACAAAAAATATAATATATATGACCAACTTTTTTAGCTAAAATATTTATTTGGCAATGTTTAATCAAATGCAGTCAAATCCATATTAATTGTGGCTAAAAGTATTATTACTATTTGCAACTAAATTTTAATGATTACTTTGAATATACTTTTGGTTGCATTTAACGTAAAAAATGACTGCATTTAATCAAATGCCGGCGCTTAAAAACAACCAATTATATATACCTAAATAATTAATTATAATAAAAATATATCTAATATAGCTGAATTCATATGTAGCAAAGAAATCAGCTACATTAAGTGAAATACGGTATAGTGACATCCGGCTGCAATTCATCGTGTCGAGGTTTTGTTAAACCATTGATACTAGGGAACAGACAACTTTTTATGACTTATTAATACAAAAGCTTATTTTAACCTAACTAAATTATTGAACTCCACTTTTCACGTGCAAAGATCAAAACCAAACATAAAATTAGCACTTTTTTTTTTAATATAACAAACAAGCCACAAAACTCAATAAAAGGCCAAATACATAACAAGTCAAACCACATATATATTATTTACATCCATCAACCACATTCACAATTACAATCACATCCAAGTTCTCAAATCCACACACATCAGACTCCTTATTCATTTTCACATGCACAGATCAAAACCAGACATAAAATTAGCACTTTTTTTTTTTATATATGACAAACATGCGACACAACTCAATGCAAAGACCAAACACAAAATAAGTCAAATTATATACATACATATATATATATTATTTACATTCATCAACCACATTCACAATCATAATCACATCCAAGTTCTCAAATCCACACACATCAGCCTCTTTATTCATCAAAATACGAGAGGCCCAGAGCACAACATACAGTAATTAATAGCATCCCGGAGTCACCCAGGATTTACATGAACTGGCTATAGCATTAATTACCTCTAGATCGGCATTAACTGTCTCATCAGACATCAAGGGGTTCTACAAGGACCATCCTGATGCTTTCTTTAGTCTCATTGGCCGACTCGGTGTACATGTCTTTGTAAGTATACATGAATTCTATTACACGTGCTAAGTTTAGAAACCGCTTCATTACTTCCCTGGGAACTGGAATTGGTTCCAAGAGGTCCTTGTTAATACGTTTCCAATAATCTGCACACTTCTCTAGCATAATCTTCCATGTTTCCTCATATGTCGTGCCAAACTCTGTCATATAGCACTGAACTCCTGATGCCACATGAACCGGTCTGCCTTGCTCCCGCTTCACAACACACCAATATTTTTGTTATAATTAGAAGAAAATAGTAATTAGTAATTACGAGGAAAAACAAATGCATGTGCCTATATATATATATATAATATAGGGCCCATTCCGTGCAGACAGATTGCATCTTAATAAGATACAATTCGTTGTAAAATGGGTCTCACACATATTAGATTGCAATGAAACTTTATACAATCATTTATTTATATAAAAATCATTAATGATATCTTCAAAATCTTTTTATTTGTCTAATATCACTGTGCATGACCCCATTAAAAATCAACATAATAAAATGATTTAACGTTAAATATTAATTTTGATATTATATTTTCAATATCTAATTAAATATTAATTTTGATATTATATTTTCAATATCTAAACTATCTAAAATATCATTTCTACCTAGATAAATGATTTTATTAAGTATTATTATATTCTAATACATGTGTAAATGGATCTAAATATTTTTCATAATTTATATACGAATATATATTTTTCAACAACCCATAAACATACTTAATCCAGGTGAAACTAGGTCTCTTAAATAAACAAATAATGTTAAATACAATGAGTGACTTGAATTTTCCATTAAAGATTAAATCTTAAAAATTAAGAGAATGCATAGTTTTGCTTATGAGTAACTTGATTACATTAGAAGCGGAACTGTGTATATATATATATATCAACAATATCATTATATATACATACCTCATTAGATACAAGATCATTCTTGAGACGGCTAAAATCACCAACTACCTTAATCACATCGGGAATATTTAAGGTCCATTGTAATGCTTCGTTTGTTACAATCTCTCCCATTCCAACCAGACAGATGGTAGAATGCATTGGGTAGCTACTACTCATGAGTGCAATTTTCATGTACTCTTCTAACCTTGGAATGTACCCTGTACTCGCCCATCTAGTTTCTTCTAAGTAGGCTTTAGCCACTTCTGTAAACTGAATATCCACGAAAGGCAAGTAATTAATTAGAACAAAACATGATACAAGGATTAATGATATAATAATTATATATTAAGCTTATAGCTTGTTGGCAAATGAAATTAATCAGAATAACCAATGGTCTACATTATCAAAGCACGGACAATAAGCATGTGCACAGATTTTGGGTCATTTCAATTAAAGTTCCTTTGGCATTCCATAAAAAAAATCACACCTTTTCATATGCATCTTTGGAGATGACTTAATATTTTAACAACTTAACAACCTTACTTTTTATTATTATATTTATTTTCTAATAATTTTTAACTTTTTTTTTACATAATTAACTACCTTCACTATCTATTTTATCATCATTTTCTTTGCTCCATAGAATTACACTTTCACATCCCCCACTCCTCCCCCTCCCCCTCCCCCCCCCCCAAAAAAAAAAAAAAAAAAAAAAAAGATTACACCTTCACATGCCACTAGAGGCGTGCCGTGATGGTAACTCATGCATGTCTATTGTTGGTCAGTCATGAGTTTAATTCTTTCCTTCTTTTAGGTGGTGTGAGAGTTTTTCTATTTCCTCCTTTTGGTGGTGATATTTACAATTTTCCCCCCTATGTAGAGGGGTTATTGAAAAAATTTTCCCTCTTGTGTGAAAATTATGAATGTGCTTGAATGTAATACGAGTTATCATAATGTATAAATATCCATAAAAAAGAATTACCCCTTCACATTACATAATTCTCTTACATTTTTCACATAAAATTTCCCCAATTTTTTTTTTTTTTTTTTACTGATCCTCAAGTTAGTACTTCGAAGCTCATTAAAAATTCGATTCAACTTATTCTTACCCTTCATTTGATGAGAGAATTAATGAGTGATCAAACTCTATAGGATTACATCTACATGAGTTAAGAATTGTTAAGGTTGAGCTACATGCAATGACAAACACAAGCACATAATGAATTATATTTGTGATTCATCTTAAGCCAAATCCACAAGAGAAAAGTGCACAAGGCCTACTCTGCTATTCTTTTAGCAGACTGTACAAAATAATTAGTGTTGATCAATCATAAAAAGGAAATCAATTCAGCAGCTGAGCTTACAGCTTTCTTCAAGTAGGGAATACGGTTGGATTTTCCTTCCGTGCTCAATTCCTTCTCAAAATTCTCCACAGCAGTAAGAAGGGCACTGAAATGCACTTTCATATAATCTGGCAACTCATCCATGGCTGCCCAATCCCATCTGAAAATGAATTGCCATTTTTCAATTCAATCATGACCAATAATCCATATACATATATTCTCACAAAATATTTATGAATAAAAAAGAATTGATTAAGGACAAATTAAAAGGGGCCAAAATCAGCACCTTTCTACTGCAGTGGTATACAGTTCAAGCTCATCTAATTTACCGTACACATCGTAGATATCATCCATGATCGATATAAAAGACGTTATTGTAGTCATTATCCTTCTAGCTCGGGAATAATGTGGCTCATAATAAATTCCTAATACCCAATAGTAACACTCAACCAGTCTGTCTCTGATAAACGGCAGTTTTGTCGCAAAATCATTCTCTTTCCACCACCTGAAAAGCAAAAACATTAAAAATTTCGACTGATAAATACTTAATCACGAAGTCATGAAGTTGTGTTCTTGCAAACTTAGTCAGATCTCATTGTTGAATGAAAATTCATCCATCTTACAATTATCTGCCCAAAAATTAGTTAGTGGTCTTGCAAAACGAGCAATTCCGCCATTTGGGCCCTTGAAATGTGTTGCTTAGCATATGAAGCTTGGCTAGCTCTAATGCTATGTGATCCATATACATATGACAAGGCCGTTAGATCCTCTTTACTTTTGGTGGTTTTTCCATCCGAAACTCCATAGTCAGAGAAGAATTGCAACGAGTATCTCTTAATTAGTAGTACCAAAATATAAAAGACCCGCACTATTTACATGAATTTGCTAGTGTTTCCCTTCTGTCAGATTTCATTGACCGAAGTTAATTTTTTTGAAAAAATAACGAAAATGCCTAACCATTATTTTCGCTGTAAGTATTGTGAAAATAATTTGGAAATCATAACAAAAACGATGACATTGATAATCAATTTATTATTAGCCAGGGCATTTCTTTTTTTCCTTTCGTCAAAAAATTTAGCTACTGTTTGTGAAATCCTAACAGAAGGAATACATTTGTAATTATTTCATGCAAATATTTCAGACTACTTTATAATTCGATGAAACTAAAACGTACTCCTGCAAGTTCTCCCAAACTAAACGGTGACGTATGCGTTGCTAAATAACAAAAGTCATTTAACTAGAATATATATGCATACCTTGAGAGTCCAAGCAGCTCCTTCTTATGCAAGGACTGCAAAATATTGAAATCCAACTTGGCAAATTCAAGTAGTATGTCATTTCTCTCCTTGTCTGGCAGTTGTTGGTAGATCGAAATGAAATATCTAGACTGAAGTCTTTCGATGCGTTTAAGCAGCGGTAGTTCCAAAGCAAGCTTCACTAATTCTTGCAGGGGAGAGCTCAAATGTGGCAGCGCAGATTTGAGTTGATTGGTGGTGAAATCAAGGGCTTCGTCCAAAATGCTGTCATTATGTGTTGTGCCAAAACATGCTGCTTCATAAAAACTCAATAATCCTGGTATGTTTTCTCGTAATGCCATCTTAAAATTACCTTTCTCATCTTTAAACTTCTTAAACACATCTGTTTCGACAAATATTCCAAGTATTCATTTGTGCAAATTAAGTAGCGAAAAAAGGGAAATGAAAGAGAGAGAGAAACACTCGTGCTGATTCGCATACCAGATGACACGTTATAGCCTTCTTGTCTAAGCAGCCGAAATCGCAGAGCCACAACATGAATATCTTCATCGTGATTGTCCTTATTATCTGCGTTATATATCCTATTTAGTGCCCTTTTAATCTCTGACTCAAAGTGGTACGCAACTCCCAATCTTTGGATTTCATTGATCAAATCTAATTCTTGAATCGATCCTCCACGTAGCATCTTCTTCACATCATGCTTCAGCTTTTCGGCCCTTTGCTTGGTTTGTTCATCAATCTCCTTCAATATTGTTTTTAGAAAAGAAAAAAAAGAAAAATTTAGTTATAAAAAACGTTTTAATACGTTTGTATGTAGATGAATGAACATAATTTTCATGTTCCACATGTAATTATATATTTAAGCAGTCATTATTTTCCTTATTCTTGATTAAATGTCTTAATGGTGCATGCCCAGTTTTCTCGCCTATTGGCGAGATCATCTAGAAAACTCTTTCTATCATGTCCTACTTTAGTAAGGTAAAATTCCTTCATGTTTTGAGAGCTGGAAGCGGGCCGGCACATTGTTTGGCTAATTTGGCTTTATCCATGTCTAAAAATGAATGCTTCTGGTGGCGATAACCACCTGCCCATTTTGTAAATACTTTGTGCATGGATTTTTGTGTGTGTAATGAATTACACTTTCTATAAAAAAAGATTATTATTAAGTTGTTTTCTTATACCATGATAAAAATGAATGATGTTAAATAAATTAAATAATTTTATTAATGTTAATGTCGTCATCAAGATAGACGTTAGAGAGATCAGGGTGGAGCTGAAGGGGTGATTTTCAAAATGGAAAAAATTTATCCTTAACATTAAAAATAGTATTTTGAAATGGTTGCCTCCATTAAACAATATTATGCACCCCGCTAACCAGACTTATATGATCACGATCGAAAAAGCTTAATTTTTCATGATCAACTTGCACATATATTTATTATGCATGCATTCATCTTCTGCACATATATATAATTTTGTAAGCCACTTGCCATTTCTTGGGGTGTCATAACGGCGAATCGATCTCCCCAAACACTAGGGTGGTAGTTTGCTAACGCTCGCCCGATCACCTTCTTGATGGGCATCTGCTGATCATGAGAGGAAGGGAGATCATCCGACAGACCTTTTCCAACCATTTCGCTCGCTCGCTGAGTATAATCTGTAAGGGATGAGAACGAGAGAGAAAATATATAGGAATAATCAATCCAAAAATATATATTTTTCGGAGAGAAGCAGGCAATTCTATTTGTTGCTTGTTCGAACAATTATACTTGCGGGTATTTATAGACATATGCCGAAAACGCTACTGTGAAATGAGATTTCACAAAAATAATTTCATAAAACCTCATTTATTTTTGAGATGTTAATGTTTAATATAAAATTTAATTTATTTATTATATTTAATTTCATTTGTTTAGTTAGTAAATCAAGTTTTATCCAAATGTAACATGTGCATAGGTCACATTTGTTTAAAAATTTATATTTAGTATTAAATTATTTTAATTATTTTAATTTTACACATTTATAGATGAGATTCACATATTTGTAAAGGAGATTCATATATTAGGATATTAGAAAAGTAAAAGAATTTTTATAATAATATAAATAATAATAAATATAATAGATAAAGTTATTTTCCATCAATGATTGGAGGTTAAAATTAAAGAGAATCCCGCATAATTTCATAAGCGATCGGGTTGTACATCTACGGAGATGCTTTTAACATCCCCGTGCTCTTCGGATGCCGCGGAGGAATCGATTTTCTTTCTTTTCACCGATCGGCTAATGAGGAGCAGGGACGCTTGCGTGTACATAATTTTAAAAATCCATTTCTTAATATAATAGTGGGAAAAAGGAAAAAATATTTTAAAGACAAAAAATTAATTTTAAAAAATATCATTCACTTTTTCTATACAATAACATCTAATTTTTTTTATTCTTTCTAATTTCTAAGATCAAACCCAATGTAAAAGGAAAAATATTAAGTAGTTTGCACTCTAAGACATTTATTTGATCAATATTTTCAAATTTTAACAGGTTTATAAAACATTCCTAGGGTTGATATTACATACCATTAGTAATAGACATTCTTGATTAAATTTTTGGGTGTGTTTGACAATTAATAGAAAATATCATGTTAAAATTATTTTTAACTTATTTTCCACCACTATCATATTTTTTAATTATTTTTTTACATTTTCTTATACAACTATCTTACTTTTCAATTATTTCTACACAAACTATCTATCTAACTAAACTATCTATTTTAAGGGTGCGTTTGGTAATCCATAAAAAATGTCAACTTAAAACTTTTCAATCTAAAACTTTTCACTCTCCATCACTATCATATTTTTTAATCATTTTTTCACATTTTCCTATACAACTACCTTACTTTTCAATCATTTCTATACAACTATCCACACAACTAACCTATCTATTTTAACTTTATTATCTTTACTACTTATTATTACCCCTATCATATCACATCATTTGACAACTTTTACTCCTCAAAACTTTTCATCAAAAGTTTTATTCATTACCAAACACACCCTAACTTTATTTTCTTCACTGCTCATTATTATTTCTATCATATCATATCATTTCAAAATTCTTACTCTCGATAATTTTCCATCCACAATTTTATTCATTCGAGAACATGCCTTCGTCTAATCTGATGGGTCGCATCGGTCAAAAATGGCAAGCGCTGGCATACGCACATGTCAGACGCCGGAGCCTGCAGCAGCCGGCGTGGCCGCCGCCAGCCGAGTCGGTAGGATAGTCAGAGATTGTTCTTGTGGCTTCTGTTTAATTACATATATATATGGAAATAATCCAGTGCATACAACTGCACCATGCAGTCCATGTACTGTAGGCCCCACTTGATCATAAATAGAAAATCCACCCCACCTATTGTATTTAGAATTGTTCACTTTATTAGCATACCAATTTTCATCCAAATCCAACACGTGTGTAGTCCCCATCTTAAAATGGTGCAAAATCAACGTAATAAAATAGTTTAATGTAAATATCAAGTTTAAAGTGGTTTTTTCAACATCTAAACCGTCTAAAGTATGATTTATATATGGATAAATGAGTGTATAAAGTTTCATTATAATCTAATACATGTGGGGTTCATTTTACAGCAGACTGCACAGGATCGAATCTCATATATATGTGTGTGTGTGTGTGTGGATATTATCCATGCACGAATGCTCGCCAGAGCGCCATTACAACAGTGATGATTCTATAAGTGCAATAAAGTATATAATATTGGATAATAAGCTCCATTAATTAGCATGCTTATTAACTTTTTTTATATGTCATGATGAAGATGCTAACTACTCTAGTTTACAGCCTAACGAACATGACCGTCATACACATAGTGGTGCAACTTGGATTGAGTAAGTCCGTTTCGAGGTTCATCATATCCTTATGTGGAACCCACGCTATTTGAGGCCTAATATAAAAATAGTTTATAAGTTAATATAATTTATACCCTTAAAACTTGTACAAAATACATGTTATTAATGTAAAGTTATGGAAAAGTGGGTATGATTAAAATAGAGGTGCAACTCGGGCTCATGAAATTCAGGTTCACTTCAACCCTAACCATAACTCTAACTCTATTTGTAAAACTTAAACCCTAATCTTATTTTTGAAAATTGGGTTTGGGTTGGAATTTATGTTGATGAATTCACATTTTTATTTAAAAGTGATAAGTTTAGAATTTCATATGAATAAATAATAATAACAAATCATATAAGTAAACATAATAATATATAATCAAACTAAATATTTTTTAAAAATAATAATATAAAGAATATTTTTAGAAAAAATGTAACTAGAAAAAATTTAACATGAAAAATAAGACAAAGGAAGAAAATTAATGAGTGTAAAAGTAAATAATAGAAATAAAAAATAAATATAAATGAAAATAATATACTTTATTTATAATAAAATTACAATATGCGTCAAACATGTATTCAAATATAAATATAATAACATAAAATATAAAAAAAACAAAGAAATATTGTTTAAATAGTATATATAATATATTTTATAGTAAATATAAATTGAGAAATTGGGCTTGGGTTTGGGTTCATTTGAACCCTAACCCTATCGTATTTACAAATCGGGTTCCGCGGGTTTTCGTAACGAAAAAATAAATTTCAACACCGTTCAAAATCAGGTTCAATGGGCCGGGTCGGGCTCAACAGACCCAAGTTGCAACCATAGATTAAAAATACTAAATTGTGATTTTAGAAAAGTAAGGTTAAATTGTGAATTTAGAAAAGAAGGATTGAATGGTGGATTTGCATAGAGTAGGGACAAAATGGACCTAATTGGAATTCAAAAAGGTTAAATTTGGATTTATAAGAAAAATGGAGGGTAAATTATGATTTCATAAAGATAAGATCTGAAAATAAATTTTTATAAATTTTTCAGAAAGGAATTTCAAAATTTTACATGATACGAATTGAAACTATTTAAATTGATGGACCTTTTGGAAAAAAAAATAAATGAAAAAATTTAGGTCAATTAGGGTCCTTATTAAGGGCTTATTTTCGCCTACACTGCTTTCATTAGATCTGAGCATATATAACTTAGATTGACATAAGAATTCAACGCAAAGTGTTAAATTATATGCTCTTTAATTTAGACGGATTAAATTAGGAAAACTAATTGAATAAAATACTTAAACTAATTGGTTTTGCTTACCTCGAAAAATGTGCCCCAAAATCATGCAACTCAAGAAGGAAGGCAAAAGAAGAATGAAGTCCAAAAAGTCCTATTTTAAAAGAGTTTTTTGCATTCATGGTACCTCAAAATCAAAATAACTATATCTATATTAATTATTTTAGAAAATTTTTACACTAACGTTTTTGTAAATGTTTTGCATTCCTGCTAAACATTTTAGCCTATGAATTGACAGGACAATTAAAAGGATGGTGGAAGATCGAACTTACCACAGAAGAACAGCATTATCAGCACTATTGTAATCAATGTCCCATTCAAACCTAGTGTACCGTCTCATTGTACGGTTCAGGAACTGTACCCTGCTTGTCCTTGAGCTCTTCGAATCCTCTTCATGCTCGCACACCCTCCCTTGTCCATGAACCTTGCGTCCTTCACCTACGTGTACACATGAGATGCACAGATTAATGTATTCGAACAGCCATGTCTTGTTCTAATGCAGGAACTCTGTTTTATTTCTGTTCAATAACGTCATGCACTCAAGAAGGAAGGAAGATAAACCTATTTTAGAAGAGTTTTTTGCATTCACGTAACCCAAAATCAAAATAACTATATATGTATTAATTATTTTAGAACATTTTTATACTAACATTTTCGTAAATATTTTGCATTCATGTTAAACATTTTAGCCTATGAATTCATAGGACAATTGAAAGGATGGTGGAAGATTCTACTCACCAAAGAAGAACAGATAAGTATGTTAGATAATCCTGAGCTAATAGATACCCTTATCAACACGATTATTTACCAATTTTTAAGAAATTAGAAGATTACCAAGCAATAATTTAGGAAAAATTATTAAATTTAAGGTGTAAAAACTTTCAAACTACAAATGGTATAAAAATGTAATTATGACGAATGTACATTTATTAGATGATGGCTTAACACCCATTTATAAGGAAATTTCTTTTCAAGGATTATCATCTATAGTAAAAAATAAAATAAAATATTTATTGAACAAGAAAATAGTAGAAAGTTAGCATATGAAAATTATACACAAATAACATTATTTGCAAAAATTAGAATAAGAGCCAATGAATTCTGTAATTAGAAAGAGTAAAAGAGACTAAATTCCTTAAAAGCCAATATTTTTCAAAAAATTTCTCTCAATATGGAATAGAAAAAATTACCATTTCAAAAAGATATTTTACAAAAGTCAAAACACCCTAGAGCCAATCCATATAAAAAATATAAAATAAGGTGCAAAGAGAATCCTGAAAAAATATTATAGGAAAAATAAAAGAAAAAGAAAATAATTTAAACTTAAATATGAAAAGGAGATAAAATGTTATAAATGCAAAGAAGCAAGCCATTGTACTTAAAAATGTTACAAAATTCAAGTACAAAAATTTATTATTAGTAAAAAATTTGGACTTAAAGGAGAAGGAGGAAGAATTATTTTGGATTTAAAGGAAGAAGAAGGTAGGGAAACCTTCTCATTTGTTTAATTTTATTGTATATAGGTCTCATCTATAAATATGTAAAATTGACGTAATAAAATGGTTCATTGCTGAAATATTAATTTTAAAATAGTTTTTTCAGCATCTAAACTATCTAAAATATCACTACTATGTGGATAAATGATTCAATAAAATATTATTACATTATAATATATGTGTATATATATATATATATGAATGAATCTAAGCATTTTTCATAATTTATATATGAATATATATTTTTAAGCAAATATAGCCCATGCACATACTTGATTTGAATAAAGTTAGTTTCTTAATTAAGCAAATAATGTTGAATACAATGAATGAATTGAATTTTATATCAATTATCAATATTTTAAAAATTGAGTGAAAATTTTGTTCATCTTCTTTTGCAGCTCATTGGTAACACCAATTCTACATGCTTCCCAAGCACTTGGGCAAACTTCTTCAAAGCAACTTGCAAAGGAATTGACAGATGAGATGCTACAAGTAGGTGAGCCAAAGGTACCTTCTTCCTGTCAATATTTTGAACTTGTTGGTAGTTGAGTGATGATTCTTCTACACAAAATTCTTTAAAACCCACAATGACTTGATCATTGTAGATATGAAGATGTTTCGTGGATTCCAGCTGGTAAAATGGTTTGTCGAAATGCGATTTTGTTAGCCATTAGCCATTTCTTAGGGTGTCCCAATATTTTCAAAATTGAACACTAAGTTGAACTGTTTTTAGATTTGGTTCAGGTTGGACTAGTTTAACTATTGGTTTAAATTGTTTTGAACTGTAACATTAATATAAAATATTTACTATAAGCAAAATTCATTATTTATTTTAAATTTAATTAAAAATTTAAATTTAATGATATTTCTATAAGCATCCTATAAAACATATGCAATTCAAAATAATTTTCGCGCATTAAAGCTGAAATTCAGTGTTCAATATAATTTTCTAGACAAGGTACTTAGATGTCATTACTTGAGAGTATTCAAGATGTATAAATAATGGAGAACCCTGCATAGCGTAGTTGGTTCTCATTGGTGGCAATAGTGCTCCACGTCTGAGACTCAAATCTTGCTGTCTGCATTGTGCATAGGGGACTCAAATCTTGCTGTCCGCATTGTGCATAGGGGACTCAAATCTCACTGGTTGCATTGTGCATGGGGGTGTAACTTGGGTTGGGTCGGTTCGAGTAGTGGTATACCCAGACCCTATTTGCAATAAGCCTATCTTAACCTAACTATTTGTCGATTTGGTTCTTAATATACCCTACTCTACCCATTACTTATAGAGTTGGTTTTGGTTTTGGTTCAAAATTAGTTCTTTTAATACTCAAATACAATATTTTTAAAATATATTTGTATATTTTTTAAATAATATATAATGATACTCATTTATATTTTAAAATCATAAGTATGTATCTTATTATTTACATTATTATATTAAAAAATATGAAGTATAGACCATCATAATCCAATCGTAAAACTATTAACATATTATAATCATAATTTACAAGCTTATTTATAAGAGTATTTTGGAAGTCAACGATGTCTATGAATAACCGAACAAGTTTTGTACTTCACAATCTACAACTTTACAAGGACAAGATTCATTTAAATTCAAATTTATTAAAATATTTGTGTATATAGGATGTCAAAGACAAAACACGATACATAATATATATTATATTGTATAGATATACAATTTTGTACTTAATTAATTATTCTTGTAAGTATTCGTGCAAGTCGGTTTTGAGTACTCAGCGTATCTACCTTACCTATACCCTATTTGAGGGAACGGGTTATTGATTATATGCTTGTTTTAAGAAAGATTAATTTGAATTTAATTATTAACAAATAATTGAAATATCATTAAAAAGGTTCTAATGAATTTGTGTAAGTGTGCTCAGATATTTTCTCTCTGATTATGTGTATGAAAATAAAAATGTGAAATAATTTAAGTTTTAAGAGCTCAAGTTCATGAATAGCAAGTTCAGTAAAGTGAAGTCTCAGCCCAAGTCGACTTCACTTGTGACTTGGGTGAAGTCTCAACCCAAGTCGACTTCGCCTGCGACTTTAGACAGACAACAAATTGAAGTCTCAACCCAAGTCGACTTAACTTGCGACTTGGGTGAAGTCTCAACTCAAGCCGACTTCACTTGCGACTTGGGTAAAGTCTCAACCCAAGTAGGCTTCACCTGCAACTTCGAAGGTAAAATTCTGGACAGCAAGTTTTAACAAAGCAAAGTCCCAATCCAAGTTGACTTCACCCATCTCAAGTCGACTCCACTCATCCCAAGTCGACTCCACTTGCGGCTTCAACCTATAACGGTCGAAAATTCAAACATTGAAACATTAGACACACGTTAATTTCCACTCCAAAGGCTAGATCTTTTTCTTCTATAAATATCATTGAAGTATGAGCGTGAACAAGAAGAAAAGAAGGAAAGAAAAAGGAGATGAGCTTACACATTCTATTATTCAAGAGTGTTGAAATCATTTGAACAACTATTGAAACTTCAAGTGCTACTACTTCAAGTGTGCTTACGAGATCATCTTCTTCACATAATAAGGAGCTTCTAGAGCTGATTGATTACACGTCGTAAAGTGTAAATTCTCTTGTCTATTTTCTTTTGTGTTGTTACCTTGGATCGGTATTGGAGATCGAATTCAAGAAGAAGCAAAACAGGGGGTTGGTTTGAGTTTGTCTCACTAACGGGTTTTGCTTGATTGGTTTGAGTTTGTTTCACCAACAAATCAGATTTGGTTGGTTAGAGTTGGTCTCACCAATAAGTGACTATTGTATATGCCCCTAGAGCTAGAATTTAAAAGAGAGCGGGTGCTCTAGATTGTATTGAATATACAATAGTGGAACCCAAGACACAACTGGTGTGTGCTTGGAAGAGTAGAGTAGGGAAGGTTGCCCGAACCACTATATATTATTGTCTCTTGTTTGGTTTAATTGCTTGCATTTTATATTTTATTTGCACACTCTCATTTTATTTCATAGCACATTTCATCAACGGGATTAAATTAAAAAGGAAGAAAGTTTCTGTTTAAGTAAAGAATTTTAAAATACCCAATTCACCCCTTCCCTCTTGAGTTTTGCCATAAACTCGGGACCAACACGGGTAATAACTTATACCCTACCGGTATCTATAGGTAATATTTTTTTTTCCATCTTACCTAAATTAGAATTGAGTTGGTGAGCATCCTACCAAATTTGCACTACTACCATTACATTTGAGCAGTTGGCCTCAAACCTAGGGGTGAGAATCAAGGTGGGTCATATCGGGTCAAGGTTTACCTAACTCTAACCATAGTTTTTAAAAATTGAGTTTGGCCATCTTTTTATACTTGGTCGGGATAAGGTCGGTTTGACCATCACTTTTTTAAATAGGTTTTGGGATAAATTTCGGGTTGGTATCAGACTGGTTTTGGGATAACATGTTGGGTCCAAAAATTGATCAAATAAGATAATTTTAAGAATTTATATACTTATCAAATATAAATATACATTTATAATAAATTTAAATATTATATACTTCAATATTTAACTAATTATTAAAAAATACATAATTAAGAAAATAAAACATTTGAAAATAGAGTATAAATTTATTAAAATAGGTTAATATACAATTAAACATTTCAAAATTTTTTTATTGATTCCTATATTACTTTCTGAATAAATTAATTATTCTATTATTGATAGAGTTAATTATAAAAAATGAGAATTTCGAAAGAAAATAATAATAATATTTAAACATAGACTTATAATTTTTAATAAATTAATATAAGCGGGCAGGTCGGACTTTTCGGGTCAGGACATTGTCGACCCACCCGACCCTATTTTTGAATTCAGGTCAAAATTTTTGACCCATCCCTATTGGGTAAAAAAATATTGATTTTACTCGGCTAAAAATGGATTGGCTTAAAGCCGGGTCACGGATTGACCCGACTCAATTTCCACCCCTCCTCAAACATAGTAAAAAAAAAAAAAAAAAAAAAGATGTATACACAGGGTGTGTTTGTTTAGGGCAAAAAAGTGTCAACTAAAACTTTTCAATTTAAAACTTTTCACTCTCCATAATTATTCTATTTTTTAATTATTTTTTTACATTTTTCTATACAAACTACCCTACTTTTCTATCATTTCTACATAACTACCCATACAACTTATCTATTTTAACTTTATTCTCTTTACTCCTCATCATTACTCCTATTATATCACATCATTTTCTATTGATTTGACAACTTCTACTCCAAAAACTTTTCATCAAAAGTTTTACCTCCAACCAAACACACCCGCAATATACTCCGCATGCATGTCGGCTGAAGTGGCGTATAGGAAAGTAAGTTACAGCAGTCACTTTTTCTTTCTCGAAATATGCAAGCTAAACCGCGGCCCAACCAATGGTCAAACCGGTTCAATGATATGCAAAGATTGAAATTTGCATGCCAACCGGACCAGGTTGCTCCCGGTTTGCGGTCCGGCTAGTCCGATCTCATTTTCAAAACACTACTCATAACAACAAATCGATCACCCCAAACACTAGGATGGTAGTTTGCTGACGCTCGCCCGATCTCCTTCTTGACGGGCGCCTGCTGATCATGAGTGGCAGGAAGATCATCCGACCGGCTTTTTCCAAATTCCAACCATAGGCCGGCCGGCTGGCTATAATATGTGAGAGATGAGAACAGAGAAGAAACTAATAGACATGTAGTTTTAGACAAGCACGCAATTCGATAATTGCTAACTATAATAATTGAGTTGGGAGTGGCTAAAAACCTTTGAGGAAGAGGGAAACGTCTTCATAGTTTCTTATCTTAGCGAGGAACTGCCTGGTCGACGTGTATGCCTGAAAAATTAAAAATAGGATGACGCATGAATTAGATGTACGAGCTTTGCTTGATATTAGGCAACTCCGCTCATTTTTAATCTCTTGTTGCAATAGTTATTATATTTAATAACACTTAATTAGATAAGAGACTAAGTTATATTCAAATCAAATATATGCATGAGTATTGAGTTATGCTTGCTGAAATATATATATTCATCTGTAAATCATGAAAAAAATTTAAATTTATTCACATATACAGTAGAATGCAATAATATTTTATAGAATTTTTTACTCATATATTAATGACATTTTAGATGATTTAGATGCTTAAAATATTAACATTTAATTTTAGACTATTTTATTACATTAATTTTATATATTTCTAGATGGGACACATGCATAGTGAATAATAATAAACAAATGAACGTACGAGTTTCAGAAAATGTAAATGATCCTAAATATAGATGGAGTAAAATTTTCTTCAAACATTAAAAAATAAGTAAGTTAGATCGAAAAAGAATTTCATACAAGCAAGACCGTAGATGTACAAGCCGGACCGTGTGCAACCATCATGTTCCATCCGGTACAGAAGCACTCACCGGTGGCCGTTGAGCAATCGATTTTGCTTCTTTTCACTCGTTGGATATTGAGGAGCAAGAATACTTGCGCACAAATTTTAAAAGTTCATTTTTTTAATATCATAATAGGAAAAATGAAAAATACTTTAAACATAATAAATTCTATTTTTAAAAATATTCTTTAAATTAAAATATATCTATTTCATGTCAATCAGATTTTGAAAATTCCATGAAAAGTATAAAATTATTATTTTTAATATTTCAATAAAAATGCAAAATAAAAGACATTAGTTTCATGTCTGTCGAAATTTGAAAATTCCCTTATACGGAATTGTTTAAAAAAATTATTTGTTTATATTTTAATAAAATGCAAGAAAATTCCTTAAAATACAAAAAAAAAAAATTAAATATTTTTCCCATTAAACCAATATTGTCAGAACCGAACTGGTAAATGAACTAGTCTGGTTCGAACCGGTTTGATCGGTTAAGCAAACTGATTTGAACCGATGACTTCAGCATAACATATTTACGATATCATAAATATTTAATTATTTTTAAATTTTAAATAAATATATATTGGTAAAATTATATTTTCATAAATCCTAAATATATATGTTAAATTTTAAGAATCACAATAAAAGTACAAAACATGCAAGAAAAATTAATAGCAAGTTTTTAAAAATCTTTAAGCATGAATGTTAGAAAAATTAGCTACATTAACTAACCTGAAAGATTTAAATTTATAATAAGCCATGACTGTTGATGCTTGGTTGTTGGTTCTTGAATTCTTCCTGTTTATCTCGGTACCTTTATGAATTGTACTTCTATAAATATATCTAGCAAAATAAGAAATAAAATAAATCAGTAAGTGTTGAAAATTTAAACAATTAAATAATTCATAATAATATAAAAATTAAGAACATCTCCTCTGTTCAGCAAAAATGAAAATTTAGAAGTCTATAGACCGTTAAATGCATCATTCTCATCAAATATAGATTTCAAAAGTATATAAATATACCATTCTCACCAAATATAACATTTTAAAAGTCTACTAGAGTTGCTAGAGTTGCATTTATTCCTATAGGGGTAGTAGACTAGTTTCCACTTGTAGATGGATTTAATAATGACATGATAATCAAACAATGGCCTAGGATAATATAATGTTTATATTAGAAATAATGCAATTAACAACATTTTCTCAAAGAGACGATTCAATACCAGATAAATTGCAATGAATGTGATAACTTTTCTAAAGCAAGTTGCAACAAAATAATCTCACTGTACAGACAGTTAATTTAATAAAAAATCACATCCAAATACAAATTGTAGCAGATAATCTTGTTGTAGTAGATAATCTTGGATAATCACATCCATGGTGCCTGTCTGGTGTGGTGGTAGGTTTCAGAAAAATTACCATTGCAGGCTTGTGAATGACGATCGCTAGTTGCTAGTCGACAATGGGTCTAATCTGTAGGGGCTTACAATGGAGATTGCCAGCATTGTTGTTGGCTTTAAGGGGAAATCAAGGACGGCAACCACAAGAGACCTTTCGAAAAAGATGATGGAGCACCCTTAGTTGGTGCTCTGGAGAAATACGCATATTTGCGTACATGTGAGCCTCATTGTGCAGTAGGGAAGAGAAGGCGGCAATAGGGAAGATGTCGGAGTAGACGCACGATGAAGAGAAGGTAGTAGTAAAGAGGCTGTCGTAGAAGACGCCGGAAGAAGAAAATGCAGCAATAGAGAGCTTTTGCAAAAGATGCTAGACGAAGATATGGCAACAACAGGGAGACACCAGATTTTATGAGCAGATGCTGAAGCAGAGGCTGTTGTCGATCAAGCTTAGATCTTGTTGAGGTTGGGGAGAAAGGGTGTGGTAGGAGCAAGCTGGCTAGGGTGGGCGGGATGTGATTTGGGGGAAACCGGGAAAACAAAAATCGACAGGCTGTGGGCTACGGTGCCCTGCTAATATTTTGTTTTTTTCTGTTGAACCGAGGCAACCCGGTTTGACCGTTATCAGTGGTTCGACCGCGGTTTGTTTGGTTTGGACAGTTCGTTTGCTTGAACCGAAACCGGGTAAGTTGAACTAGAATTAGGACCCGTTCTGACAACACTGCATTAAACAGATTTATTTCTTTTCAGTCAAATTCTATAATTTTTCTCATTAAATAATTTTATAAATTTAAATCTATAAAAGTTTATTAGGTGTGTGTGACTTTTACCAATCATTTTTACCGATTTGATTGGAAATGATTTGATTGGTACATATTGGCCGCTGCAAGCATACCTAGATGATGAGGTGTAAGGTGAAAATTGGAGGGATCGTAGGAAATTGGGAGAAATGAAAAAGAAAATATTTTGAAAAATATATAATTGATACAAATCTTATACCTATACTTATTAACTAATATAGTCGATGAAATACATTCTTTGGTCTTGTCCGATGAATTGGTGTACAAGTCCTTGTATTGGTAAAGAAAGTCCATTGCACGAGCCAAGTTGAGGGGCCCCTTCAGTACTTCCTGGGGAACTGGAAGAGGCTCCGATAACCACTCCTTGTTTAAATCTTTCCAGGCATGAGCAGTCTTCTCTCAAAAACTCTTGCATCCTTCCTCGTATGTAGGAGTGCAACTCGGGCTCATAAAACTTGGTTTCGCCTCAACTCTAACCCTAAACTTTATTTATAAACTTAAATCCTAACTCTATTTTTGAAATTCGGGCTCCGGTTGAATTTCGGACTAGAATTCTAGTCGAAATTATTCTATATATTTGTTATCTATCTTATACTTATTCAATTTTAAATCTATCATTAAAAGAATAAAAAATGATCTTTTTCTATTTTCAAGCAAAGATTCAAGTGTTTAAGAATGTAAAAAAGAAAAACCTTATTTAAACATTCTCTTTATATTAAATAGACTAATAATTATTTTAAAAAAAAAAAGTAGACTAGTAGCCTGTTTTAGAAAATGAAAAGGTACATTATTTTTCTATTATGTAATTTAATATTAATATCATAACCATATATATAAACATTAATATTTAATTATAATAAAACCTTATAACGTCAATCATAATAAAAAATATTCAACAATCATAGTATTAAGTCAAATAAATTACAACAAATTTATTTTAAGTAAAATAAACATCTAACTACTAATATCATCTTGAAAAGACCAAATAATAACATCCTACATAAGTAGCTAAGTTAAAACACCAAATAAAACATCTCAAGTTCTAAAAATAGTTTTCATTTTTTTTTTGTTTTTAAATTGCTACTAAACCAAACTCTTTTTTCCTAAAAGAAAATATAAAAATATTATATTTTATAATTGAACTTAAGGAGGAATAATGTTTATACATGGTATAAAATAAAATATAATATATATAAGGAGAATGGAACCAGATTTATATAGAGTATAAAATAAATATAAAATATATATATTATATATAATTTGGGTTCGGGTTTAGCTCAACTCGGGTTCAAGTTATTTTCAATTCGGGTTCGGCAGGTCGGGTTGAGTTCGAGCCCAACCCAAGTTGCACCCCTACTCGTGTGTGCTCCCATACTCTTTCATGTACCACTGAATTCCTAAGGCTACATGAGCTCTCTCTTGTTCCAGCTAATTAATTAACAAACCATGTATAAAAATATAAAAAAAATCGCTGAGTTAGCAAGAAGATTAAGTATCGAATAATATTTTATTAAATCTAAAGTTTTTGAAATATTTCCAATTCACGTTTATTTATTTAGGATCATTAACATCCATGCTAATAAAAAAATTAAAATTTTCCTTTATGCTAACGATTTTAAACCTTTTTCAATTATATCAAAACTTTTTCAAATTAATTACGTATATGCCAACACTAAAGGATTTCTAAGTTAGATTGATTTTGAATTCACAAAATGTCTTGATTGCTAAGAATGACTATACTGATGTTTCTAGGGTATTTTTGTCCATTTATAACTTATTTAACTTGAAAATTTAACTATCTTTTCATGAATGAATAGCATGGATAAAAGACTTTCGAGGTTGTTACTTGGATGAAATAATTTAATTTTTTGTAGAGTTCAATGTTAATGCCCTATTTATTTATTCATTTTGATTTTAATCTTATATATTCTAAAGCTTTTAAATCATTTAAAATTTTTAGATATAACCATGAAAAAGACATAGAGTTCGATATCTATACATTTGCATGTACCAATTCACTTCGTTACTCCCATCTAGTTTGGACCCTATATCAATGATTTTGTTAAATCTAATCCATCCACCGTATATAACACTATTTATTTTATTTAGATACGAAAAATCATATCATTTTGATGTATGTGTATGTCATATCTTCTAAAAGTGTATAAAAATGTACACAAATTTAGAAAATCACTTGAATCCTTACATCAAAGTTTTAGAATATTATGAAATTCTATAAAATCACTAATCTAAGTAGGATGAATATTGTAAATGCTTTGGATATTAAATTGAGATCTCATGGGTCCTTATAGTAAACAAATTATTTTTAATGGATTTAAAGTCACTCTTAAGTAATTGTTAATTTTGAGAATAATGCAAGTTATGGATTTAGATAATTTTTGATATCTAAATAAAATAAATAGTACTACATACAATGGATGGATTGGAACAAAATCATCAATATAGGACTCAAACAAGATGAAAGTACTGAAGTGAATTGGTACATCCGGATGTATAAAAGTCAGACTCATATATATATATATATATATATATATATATATATATATAACAAATAAGCCACACAACTCAATACAAAAACCAAACACATAATAATTCAAACCATATATATTATTTATATTCATCAACCATATTCACAATCACAATCACATCCAAGTTCTCAAATCCACACACATCAGCCTCTTTATTCATCATCAAAATACGAGAGGCCCAGAGCACAACATACAGTAATTAATAGCATCCCGGAGTCACCCAGGATTTACAAGAACTGGCTATAGCATTAATTACCTCCAAATCGGCATTAACTGTCTCATGAGACATCAACAGGTTCTACAAGCAGCATCCTGATGCTTTCTTTAGTCTCGTTGGCCGAATCGGTGTACATGTCTTTGTCAGTGTACATGAATTCTATTACACGTGCTAAGTTCAGAAATCGCTTCATTACTTCCCTGGGAACTGGAATTGGTTCCAAGAGGTGCTTGTTAATACGTTTCCAATAATCTGCACACTTCTCTAGGATAATCTTCCAAGTTTCCTCATATGTCGTCCCAAACTCTGCCATATAGCACTGAACTCCTGATGCTACGTGAACTGGTCTGCCTTGCTCCCGCTTCACAATACGCCAATATTTTTGTTATAATTTCAAGCAAATAGTAATCAGTAATTACGAGGAAAAACAAATGTATGTGCTAATATATATATATATATGAAAAATTATCAAGTGCAATTATGGTGTGGGGCTCTGAAACGGGCCTCACATGATGATAAAATCAAAATCTATTCTACCCATTGTATTTAGAATAATGTATTCAATTATCATATCAATATTCATGTAAATCGGACATGTATATGGTTATGAAAATTGTTCAAATTCAACGTAATAAAATAGTTTGATGTAAATAACAACTTTAAAATGATTTTTTTAACATGTAAACCATTCGCTATAAAATTTATATATGGATAAATGATTGTATAAAGTTTCATTCCATTCTAATATGTGTAAGGCCCATTTTTGGGCAAATGTAATGTTATTCTAGTGCAGTTGCGCTACCTAGAACAACTCTCTTCGTCTCTCTCTCTTTCTCTATATATAGAGAGAGGAATATTCAGGTGTAGCGCAACTGCACCGTAACAGCAGTGCAGTTGCACCAAAATGGGCCCCACATGATCATAAAATTATAATATATTCCACCATTATATTTAGAATCATGTATTTTATTACCATACCAATTTTCATTATAATCGGATATATGTATGGGCCCCATTTGAAAATTATACAAATTCAACATAAAAAATAATTTAATATAAATAACAACTTTAAAATAGTTTTTACAATATATAAACCATGTGCTATAAAATTTATATATAGATAAATGATTATATAAAATTTCATTGCATCTAATATGCGTGGGGCTTATTTTTGAGCAAATGTACCATTGCAGTTGTGCTGCACCAGACCAGAACAGCTCTTATATATATGTATATGAGAAACTTTCTTGTGCAGTGAAGCTGCACTATAATTAACATTTCATTTGGCCCAAAATGAGCCCCACATATACTTAAATGCGTTTATACTTTATAAAATCATTTATCAATATATAAATTTTACAGCAAATGATTTACGAGCTGAAAAATAACTTTAAAGTTATTATATTGAATTTGTACCATTTTCAGATGGGGTCCATACATATATCCAATCGTGATGAAAATTGATATAATAATAGAATACATAATTCCAAATATAAGAAGTAGAGTAGATTATAATTTTATGATTATGTGGGGCCCATTTCGAGGTAATTACATCGTAATTATGGTGCAATGAAGCTACACTTGAATATTTCTATCTGTTCCGGAACAGAGATACATTTGCCTAAAAATGAGCCCCACACATATTATAATACAATGAAACTCTATACAATCATTTATCTATATATAAATTTTATAGAAAATGGTTTACATGTTGAAAAAATCACTTTAAAGTTGCTATTTCAATCAAACTATTTTATTATGTTAAATTTGTACAATTTTAAGATGAGGTCCATACACATATCCGATTGGGATATAAATTGGTATGATAATAGAATACATGATTTTAAATATAATGGGTGGAGTAGATTATAATTTTATGATCATATGGAGCCCGTTTTGAGGTAATTACACTATAATTGTGGTGCAGTGAAACTACACTTGAATATTTCTATATATACATATATTTGCTCAGTACTGTTACACCATAACCTCGTCAGAATAAAATATTAATCGCTCATGGACCTATAGAATTTTTTTTCTTAGCTCGTAAAATTAATTCACCTCCTTTACTTAACTCTTTCATCCGAAGAGTGAGCGTTAATAAATCAGTGCAACTCCAAGTTATATTTAGTATTCCTTAACAAAATTGTGTAAGTAGCTAGATTGATTTCACTTAAGGGTTTGAAAATGGTACAAAAATAGGGTTTTAGGTTGAATGTGAATTTCGCTAGAAAAGAGCATGATACGAAGTATGGTTTGTGCCTTATAGTTCACTAAAAAATTAAACAAATTAATTATGCATACTTATATATGTGAGTCATTATGAGATATTTAACTGTTCTCCAAAATAAATTTCGTCGCAAAAACTGTATTTTTTGTTGTTAAATTTTGCATAAAAAATTTGATTACAAATATGTTTAAGAAAAGGTGAAATATCATAGCCATTATATACAATCAAATAGGGTAAATTTTGTTAAAAGATATTCCTCACAAGTGGACTTTCGCACCCAAAATATCATTCCATTGCAAATCTTTAAAAGGCGACTAAATGCGTCCATCTATTTTATTAATCTTGTTACAAAATTTTTATTAAAATGAATAATAAATTTATTAACATAAATAGTTAACAACAATGCAAATCAACTATTTTTCTTGATGATGGTTGCTACAAATAAAAAAAAATTTCCCCTTTTTCTACAGTGGATGTTGTTATGAAACTCTTTTTTTATATAATTCCTTTTATTTTTAACGTCTTAATGGTTGATGAAAAATCTACTTTGTCTATTGTATTTAACATCATTTACGATATCTTAAAAACCCTTTATTTTTCTAATATCGCTGTGCATGATCCCATTGAAAATCAACATAATAAAATGGTTTAACGTTAAATATCAATTTTAATGTTATATTTTCAACATCTAAACTATCTAAAATATCATTTCTATATAGATAAATGATTTTATTAAGTATTATTATATTCTAATATACATCAAATGGATCTAAACATTTTTCATAATTTATATATAAATATATTTTTCAACAACCCATAAACATACTTAATCCAGGTGAAACCAGGTCTCTTAAATAAACAAATAATGTTAAATATAATGAGCGACTTGGATTTTCCATTAAGGATTAAATCTTAAAAATTAAGAGACTACATAGTTCCGCTTCCGTGTAAACTGATTACATTATAAGCGGAACTTGGTATATATATCAACAATATCATTGTATATACATACCTCGTTGGATACAAGATCATTCTTGAGACGACTAAAATCACCAACTGCCTTAATCACATCGGGAATATTTAAGGTCCATTGTAATGCTTCATTTGTTACAATCTCTCCCATTCCAACCAGACATATGGTAGAATGCATTGGGTAGCTACTACTCATCAGTGCAATTTTCATGTACTCTTCAAACCTTGGAATGTACCCTGCACTCGCCCATCTAGCTTCTTCTAAGTAGGCTTTAGCCACTTCTGTAAACTGAATATCCAAGAAAGGCAAGTAATTAATTAGAACAAAACATGATACAAGGATTAATGATATAATAATTATATATTAAGCTTATAGCTTGTTGGCAAATGAAATTAATCAGAATAACCAATGGTCTATATTATCAAAGCACGGATCATAAGCATGTGCACATATTTTGGGTCATTCCAAACCACTCTAGAAAACGAGTCACTTTCCCTAGCACTAGAGATGTATGGAGCAAGTCACCATTTGGATAACCAAGTGGTTGATATGAGTATGCGTAAGAATACGTAAGATAGAAGTTGGGTATGTGCACTAGCCTCATTTAACCCCTCTCTTAAAATTGTTCATTGTTAGTTGTCTAGTTGTCTAGTCATCCAATGAGGGTAACATGATATAAAAAAGATATATGGAGTAAAGAAAAATATGAAAATTTCAATTAAAGTTCCTTTGACATTCTATAAAAAAATCACACTTTTCACATACATCTTTGGAGATGATTTAGTATTTTAACTACTTAACGACCTTAATTTTTATTATTATCTTTATTTTCTAATAATTTAATATTTGTTTACATAAATGACAACCTTCCTTATCTATTTTATCGTCATTTTTTTGCTCCTAAGAATTACACCTTTACATGCCTCTAGAGGCGTACCCTGATGATAACTTATGCAGGTCCATTGTTGGTCGGTCATGAGTTTGATTCTTTTCCTCCTTTAGGTGGTGTGAGATTTTTTTTATTTTTTCCATTTGGTGGAGGTATTAACAATTTTTCTTCTGTGCGGAGGTGTTACTGAAAAATTTTCCTCCTTGTGTGAGAGTTAAGAATGTATATGAATGTAATATAAGTTGTCATGACGTATAAATATCCATAAAAAAAGGATGTCTCCTTCACATTACATAATTCTCTTACAATTTTCACATAAAATTTCCCCAATTTTTTTTCTGATCACCAAGTTAGTACTTCGAAACTCATTAAAAATTCAATTCAACTTATTCTTACCCTTCATTTGATGAGAGAATTAATGAGCGATCAAACTCTATAGGATTACACCTATATGAGTTAAGAATTGTTAAGGTTGAGATACATGCAATGACAAACACAAGCACAGAATGAATTATACTTGTGATTCATCATAAAGCCAAATCCACAAGAGAAAAGTGCACAAGGCCTACTCAGCTATTCTTTTAGTAGACTGTGCAAAATAATTAGTGTTGATCAATCATAAAAAGGAAATCAATTCAGCAGCAGAGCTTACAGCCTTCTTCAAGTAGGGAATACGGTTGGATTTTCCTTCCGTGCTCAATTCCTTCTCAAAATTCTCCACAGCAGTAAGAAGGGCACTGAAATGCACTTTCATATAATCTGGCAACTCATCCATGGCTGCCCAATCCCATCTGAAAATGAATTGCCATTTTCCAATTCAATCATGATCAATAATCCATATACATATATTCTCACAAAATGTTTATGAATAAAAAAGAATTGATTAAGGACAAATTAAAGGGGGAAAAACCAGCACCTTTCTAGTGCAGTGGTATATAGTTCAAGCTCATCCAATTTACCATACACATCGTAGATATCATCCATGATCGATATACAGCATGTTATTGTAGTCATTATCCTTCTAGCTCGGGAATAATGTGGCTCATAATAAACTTCTAAATTCCAATAGTAACACTCAACCAGTTTGTCTCTGATAAACGGCAGTTTTCTCACAAAATCATTCTCTTTCCACCACCTGAAAAGCAAAAACATTACAAATTTCGACTGATAAATACTTAATCATGAAGTCATGAGGTTGTGTTCTTGCAAACTTAGTCAGATCTCATTGTTGAATGAAAATTCATCCATCTTACATATGACAAGGCCGTTAGATCCTCTTTAGTTTTGGTGGTTTTTCCATCCGAAACTCCATAGTCAGAGAAGAATTGCAACGAGTATCTCTTAATTAGTACTACCAAAATATAAAAGACCCGCACTATTTACATGAATTTGCTAGTGTTTCCCTTCTGTCAGATTTCATTGACCGAAGTTAATTTTTTTGAAAAAATAACGAAAATGCCTAACCATTATTTTCGCTGTAAGTATTGTGAAAATAATTTGGAAATCATAACAAAAACGATGACATTGATAATCAATTTATTATTAGCCAGGGCATTTCTTTTTTTCCTTTCGTCAAAAAATTTAGCTACTGTTTGTGAAATCCTAACAGAAGGAATACATTTGTAATTATTTCATGCAAATATTTCAGACTACTTTATAATTCGATGAAACTAAAACGTACTCCTGCAAGTTCTCCCAAACTAAACGGTGACGTATGCGTTGCTAAATAACAAAAGTCATTTAACTAGAATATATATGCATACCTTGAGAGTCCAAGCAGCTCCTTCTTATGCAAGGACTGCAAAATATTGAAATCCAACTTGGCAAATTCAAGTAGTATGTCATTTCTCTCCTTGTCTGGCAGTTGTTGGTAGATCGAAATGAAATATCTAGACTGAAGTCTTTCGATGCGTTTAAGCAGCGGTAGTTCCAAAGCAAGCTTCACTAATTCTTGCAGGGGAGAGCTCAAATGTGGCAGCGCAGATTTGAGTTGATTGGTGGTGAAATCAAGGGCTTCGTCCAAAATGCTGTCATTATGTGTTGTGCCAAAACATGCTGCTTCATAAAAACTCAATAATCCTGGTATGTTTTCTCGTAATGCCATCTTAAAATTACCTTTCTCATCTTTAAACTTCTTAAACACATCTGTTTCGACAAATATTCCAAGTATTCATTTGTGCAAATTAAGTAGCGAAAAAAGGGAAATGAAAGAGAGAGAGAAACACTCGTGCTGATTCGCATACCAGATGACACGTTATAGCCTTCTTGTCTAAGCAGCCGAAATCGCAGAGCCACAACATGAATATCTTCATCGTGATTGTCCTTATTATCTGCGTTATATATCCTATTTAGTGCCCTTTTAATCTCTGACTCAAAGTGGTACGCAACTCCCAATCTTTGGATTTCATTGATCAAATCTAATTCTTGAATCGATCCTCCACGTAGCATCTTCTTCACATCATGCTTCAGCTTTTCGGCCCTTTGCTTGGTTTGTTCATCAATCTCCTTCAATATTGTTTTTAGAAAAGAAAAAAAGAAAAATTTAGTTATAAAAAACGTTTTAATACGTTTGTATGTAGATGAATGAACATAATTTTCATGTTCCACATGTAATTATATATTTAAGCAGTCATTATTTTCCTTATTCTTGATTAAATGTCTTAATGGTGCATGCCCAGTTTTCTCGCCTATTGGCGAGATCATCTAGAAAACTCTTTCTATCATGTCCTACTTTAGTAAGGTAAAATTCCTTCATGTTTTGAGAGCTGGAAGCGGGCCGGCACATTGTTTGGCTAATTTGGCTTTATCCATGTCTAAAAATGAATGCTTCTGGTGGCGATAACCACCTGCCCATTTTGTAAATACTTTGTGCATGGATTTTTGTGTGTGTAATGAATTACACTTTCTATAAAAAAAGATTATTATTAAGTTGTTTTCTTATACCATGATAAAAATGAATGATGTTAAATAAATTAAATAATTTTATTAATGTTAATGTCGTCATCAAGATAGACGTTAGAGAGATCAGGGTGGAGCTGAAGGGGTGATTTTCAAAATGGAAAAAATTTATCCTTAACATTAAAAATAGTATTTTGAAATGGTTGCCTCCATTAAACAATATTATGCACCCCGCTAACCAGACTTATATGATCACGATCGAAAAAGCTTAATTTTTCATGATCAACTTGCACATATATTTATTATGCATGCATTCATCTTCTGCACATATATATAATTTTGTAAGCCACTTGCCATTTCTTGGGGTGTCATAACGGCGAATCGATCTCCCCAAACACTAGGGTGGTAGTTTGCTAACGCTCGCCCGATCACCTTCTTGATGGGCATCTGCTGATCATGAGAGGAAGGGAGATCATCCGACAGACCTTTTCCAACCATTTCGCTCGCTCGCTGAGTATAATCTGTAAGGGATGAGAACGAGAGAGAAAATATATAGGAATAATCAATCCAAAAAAAAATATTTTTTTGGAGAGAAGCAGGCAATTCTATTTGTTGCTTGTTCGAACAATTATACTTGCGGGTATTTATAGACAATTGCTACCAATACGAGACGTTAAAAAAGGTCAATAATTACTAACTGCAGTAATTGAGTTGGGAGCGGAAAAAAAAACAAAACGTTTTTATTGTTTCTTATCTCCGAGAAGAACTGCCTGACGCCGATTGTATGCGCCTGGGAGCATGCAGCGCTCAATACTCTCTAGTACACATATCCATTTTTTTATTTTTTGAAATTTTTTTTATAAAACTGATAATATAAGTGTATTTATCATATTTATAAAATTTTACTATTTTTAAAGTATTTTAGATATTTATTTTTTATTTTTGAAAATCGGCTCCAAAAATGCCGCTGATTTCAAAAATAAAAAATAAATATCTAAAATACTCTAAAAATGGTAAAAATTTATACACATATTAAATACATATAGATTAACAATATATAAAAAAAAATTTCAAAAAAAAAAGGGTGTATACGCCCGGGAGCATTGAACGTTGCATGCTCCTGGGTGCATACGATCGGCTCTAGAACTTCTAGATCACGTGTATGTACGAAAAATTTTGACATAGGAAAAGATAGATGCATTGGATATGTGGCATATGCCGAAAACGCTACTGTGAAATGAGATTTCACAAAAATAATTTCATACAACCTCATTTATTTTGTTAGTAAATTATGTTTTATCCAAATGTAACATGTGCATAGGTCACATTTGTTTAAAAATTTATATTTGCTATTAAATTATTTTTATTATTTTAATTTTACACATTTGTAGATGAGATTCATATATTTGTAGATAAGATTCATATATTAGGATATTAGAAAAGTAAAAGAATTTTTATAATAATATAAATAATAATAAATATAATAGATAAAGTTATTTTCCATCAATGATTTGGACGTTAAAATTAAAGAGAATCCTGCATAATTTCATAAGCGATCGGGTTGTACATCTACGGAGATGCTTTTAACATCCCCGTGCTCTTCGGATGCCGCGGAGGAATCGATTTTCTTTCTTTTCACCCATCGGCTAATGAGGAGCAGGGACGCTTGGGCGTACATAATTTTAAAAATCCATTTCTTAATATAATAGTGGGAAAAATGCAAAAATATTTTAAATACAAAAAATTATTTTTAAAAAATATTATTCACGTTTTCTATACAATAACATCTAATTTTTTTTTATTCTTTCTAATTTCTAAGATCAAACCCAATGTAAAAGGAAAAATATTAAGTAGTTTGCACTCTAAGGCATTTATTTGATCAATATTTTCAAAATTTAACAGGTTTATAAAGGAACGCAATCCTATGCACCCGGGTGCATTCAGCCTCAATGCACCCGGGTGTACTACACCTATTTATTTTATTTTTTTTGAAATTTTTTTTACACAATGGTTAATCTAGGTTTATTTAACATATGTATCAATTTTTACTATTTTTGGAGACTTTTAGATTTTTTTTTTTTTTTTTTAAAAATCAGTGGCATTTTCGGTAATTTTAAATTACTGAAAATGCCACTGATTTTTAAAAATCTAAAAAAAATATCTAAAAATCTCTAAAAATAGTAAAAATTGATACATATGTTAAATAAACCTATATTAACAGCTTCATGAAAATTTTTTTTTTTAAAAAAAAGGTGTAGTACACCTTGGTGCATTGAGGCTGAATGCACCCGGGTGCATAGGATTGCGTTCCGTTTATAAAACATTCCTAGGGTCGATATTACATACCATTAATACTAGACATTTTTGATTAAATTTTTGAGTGTGTCTGATAATTAATAGAAAATATCACGTTAAAATTATTTTTAACTTATTCTCCACACCTATTATATCTTTTAATTATTTTTTTACATTTTCTTATATAATTATTTTACTTTTCAATTATTTCTACATAATTATTTATTTAACTAAACTATCTATTTTAACTTTATTTTCTTTCTTACTCGTTATTATTTTAAACCTATTATATTATTTTAAAATTCTTGCTCTCGTAATTTTTCGTTCAAAATTTTATTCATTCGAGAACATGCCTTCCTCTAATCTGACGGGTCGCATCGGTCAAAAATGGCGGGCGTTGGCATACGCACATGTTACACACGCCGGAGCCTGCAGCAGTCCGCGTGGCGGCCGACAGCGGAGTCAGTAGGACAGTCAGTGTGTGGATATTATCCATACACGAATCCTCGCCAGAGCGCCATTACAACAGTGATGATTCTATAAGCGCAATAAAGTATATAATATTGGATAATAAGCTCCATTAATTAGCATGCTTATGAACTTTTTTTTATATGTCATGATGAAGATGCTAACTACTCTAGTTTACAACCTAACGAACATGAACGTCATGCACGCAGTGGTGCAACTTAGACCGAGTAAGTCCGTTTCGAGGTTTATCATATCCTTATGTGGAACCCACTCTATTTGAGGCCTAATATAAAAATAGTTTATAAGTTAATGTAATTTATACTCTTGAAACTTATACAAAATACATGTTATTAATGTAAAGTTAAGGAAAAGTGGGTATAATTAAAATAGAGGTGCCACTCAGGCTCATGAAACTTAGATTCACTTCGACCTTAACTATAATCCTAACTCTATTTGTAAAACTTAAACCCTAATTCTATTTTTGAAAATTAGCTTTGGGTTGGAATTTATGTTGATGAATTCACGTTTTTATTTAAAAGTAATAAGTTTAGAATTTCATATGAATAAATAATAATAACAAATCATATAAATAAACATAATAATATATGATAAAACTACATATTTTGTAAAAAATAATAATATAAAGAATATTTTTTTAAAAAAATTTAACATAAAAAATAAGATAAAGGAATACAATTAATAAGTGTAAAAGTAAATAATAGAAATAAAAAATAAATATAAATGGAAATAATATATTTTATTTATAATAAAATTACAATATGCGCCAAACATGTATTTAAATATAAATATAATAACATAAAATATGAAAAAAATAAAGAAATATTGTTTAAATAGTAGATATAATATATTTTATAGTAAATATAAAATGAAAAATCGGATTCGGGTTTATTTGAACCCTAACCCTATCATATTTGCAAATCAGGTTCTAAGAGTTCGTGTAATGAAAAAGCAAATTTTAACACCGTTCAACGACCCAAGTTGCAACCCTAGATTAAAAAACGAAATTGTAATTTTAGAAAAATAAGGTTAAATTGTGAATTTAGAAAAGAAGGATTGAATGGTAAATTTGCAAAGAGTAGAGACAAAATGGACCTAATTGAATTCAAAAAGGTTAAATTTGGATTTCTAAGAAAAATGGAGGGTAAATTATGATTTCATAAAGATAAGATATGAAAATAAATTTTTATAAATTTTTTAGAAAGAAATTTCAAAATTTTGAATAATACGAATTGAAACTATTTAAATTCATGGATCACTTTTGGAAAAAATAAAAATAAATGAAAAAATTTAGGTCAATTAGGGTCCTAATTAAGGGCTTATTTTCGCCTACATTGCTTTCATTAGATCTAAGCATATATAACTCAGATTGACATAAGAATTCAACGAAAAGTATTAAATTATATGCTCTTTGATTTAGACGGATTAAATTAGGGAAACTAATTGAATAAAATACTTAAACTAATTGGTTTTGCTTACCTCGAAAAATGTGCCCCAAAATCATGCAACTCAAGAAGGAAGGCAAAAGAAAAATAAAGCCCCAAAAGTCCTATTTTAAAAGAGTTTTTGCATTCATGGTACCTCAAAATCAAAATAACTATGTCGATATTAATTATTTAGAAAATGTTTACACTAACGTTTTTGTAAATGTTTTGCATTCCTGCTAAACATTTTAGCCTATGAATTCACAGGACAATTAAAAGGATGGTGGAAGATCGAACTTACCACAGAAGAACAGCATTATCAGCACTATTGTAATCAATGTCCCATTCAAACCTAGTATACCGTCGCATGTACGGTTCAGGAACTGTACCCTGCATGTCCTCGAGCTCTTCGAATCCTCTTCATGCTCGCACACCCTCCCTTGTCCATGAACCTTGCGTCCTTCACCTACGTGTACACATGAGATGCACAGATTAATGTATTCGAACAGCCATGTCTTGTTCTAATGCAGGAACTCTGTTTTATTTCTGTTCAATAACGTCATGCACTCAAGAAGGAAGGAAGATAAACCTATTTTAGAAGAGTTTTTTGCATTCATGTAACCCAAAATCAAAATAACTATATATGTATTAATTATTTTATAACATTTTTATACTAACATTTTTGTAAATATTTTGTATTCATGTTAAACATTTTAGCCTATGAATTCATAGGACAATTGAAAGGATGGTGGAAGATCCAGCTCACCACAGAAGAACAGATAAGTATGTTAGATAATCCTGAGCTAATAGATACCCTTATCAACACAATTATTTACCAGTTTTTAAGAAAGTAGAAGATTACCAAGCAATAATTTAGGAAAAATTATTAAATTTAAGGTGTAAAAACTTTCAAACTACAAATGGTATAAAAATGTATTTATGATGAATGTACATTTATTAGATGATGGCTTAACACCCATTTATAAGGAAATTTTTTTTCAAGGATTATCATTTATAGTCAAAAATAAAATAAAATATTTATTGATCAAGAAAATAGTAGAAAGTTAGCATATGAAAATTATACACAGATAACATTATTTGCAAAAATTAGAATAGGAGCCAATGAATTCTGTAATTAGAAAGAGTAAAAGAGACTAAATTCCTTAAAAGCTAATATTTTTCAAAAAATTTCTCTCAATATGGAATAGAAAAAATTACCATTTCAAAAAGATATTTTACAAAAGTCAAAACACCCTAGAGCCAATCCGTATAAAAAATATAAAATAAGGTGCAAAGAGAATTCTGAAAAAATATTATAGGACAAATAAAAGAAAAAGAAAATAATTTAAACTTAAATAGAAAAAGGAGATAAAATGTTATAAACCAGGCCATTGTACTTAAAAATGTTAGAAAATTCAAGTACAAAAATTTATTATTAGTAAAAATTTTGAACTTAAAGGAGGAGGAGGAAGAATTATTTTGGATTTAAAGGAAGAAGAAGGTAGGGAAACCTTCTCATTTGTTTAATTTTATTGTATATGGGTCTCATTTATAAATATGTAAAATTGACGTAATAAAATGGTTCATTGCTGAAATATTAATTTTAAAATAGTTTTTCAACATCTAAACTATTTAAAATATCACTACTATGTGGATAAATGGTTCTATAAAATATTGTTACATTATAATATATATGAATGAATCTAAGCATTTTTTATAATTTATATATGAATATATTTTTTTGAGCAAATATAGCCCATGCACATACTTGATTTGAATAAAGTTAGTTTCTTAATTAAACAAATAATGTTAAATACAATGAATGAATTGAATTTTATATCAATTATCAATATTTTAAAAATTGAAGGGTTATACGAGGAACCCTATATATATGACAAACTTTGTTCATCTTCTTTTGCAGCTCATTAGTAACACCAATTCTACGTGCTTCCCAAGCGCTTGGGCAAACTTCTTCAAAGCAACCTGCAAAGGAATTGACTGAAGTGCATTTGCCAGGGATGCCAAGTAGGTGAGCCAAAGGTACCTTCTTCCTGTCAATATTTTGGACACACATATATATTAATTATATGTATGCGCTATCATAAATAGCGGCCTAAATTATAAAGTAGGTGAGCCAAAGGTACCTTCTTCCTGTCAATATTTTGGACACACATATATATTAATTATATGTATACGCTATCATAAATAGCGGCCCAAATTATAAAGTGATCTTATAAGGTTTTATGGGCCTAAATCATCTAATAAAGTATGGATCTCCTATGCGTAGAAACCCTACAGCCTAATTTCTAATTTTTATTTTTTATGATGGGCTAAATTAGAAATACGAAAGATAGGCTTCCTATATAAACGGTTATGGTCCCCGGGTTATGCACCTTTCAGGGTTCTTTTCTACCATCCCATCAGTAGAGAAGAGGAGCCACCTTCTCCAAAACCCTAAGACATTAACTTGGAAGATCAATAAACCACAAAGATTCAAGAACAACTGCTTCCATGGATTCAGGTACGCTTCCGCTTATGGTTTTATTTTTCTTAGTGATTTGACATGGAGGTTCCTGGGTAATTATGGATTTAATCAATTAGGTTTTTCCAACAAGTGGTATCAGAGCCGTACTCCATGTTAAATTATTGAGAAATTTTTCATGGCGCAAAATAATTATTTCTGCTATTACGGGTTACATATAGATTTGTTGTTAAATTTATATATGTGCGTTTCGGATTTACTGCCCTGTTCATGCCTTCGTGCATATTCGCATGCTGTAACCCACCTTTAATGGCTGCCGAAACGGAAACCCAAAAGGGCCGTAGAACCGATGACCTGCTGCTATTTGATTTTGACTTAGGCATATGAACATCTGTCGTTTTTCAATTTTGGGTTTTACCGCAACTTTAAAAAAAAAAAAAGGGTAAGTGCCGTTGAGAATTGACTGGATTTACCTGGATGGGTTTTCTCGCCATTAACATTGGATTCAGATGGTGCATTGGAATTATGAATGGTTTTTTGGTAGCCTCTAGATTTCGAGCCAGCTTCTATATTCTTCTCCACGGATTCAGCATATATTTCTGTTTTTTCCATTGTCGTGATATTACTGCCGGGTTTTGGTTTCGCCGCCCCTATTTTGAATTCACCTTGAATCTTCCTCCCCACTTGCCGAATCACCGATTTGCTATAACCCAAGGATCGGCAACCATGGATTCGGATGAGGAAAGCAGCAACTGCTGTTTCCGAAGTCATAAAGGTGGCCGTTCTGGGTTTGTCCGGAACAAGGGCAGTGTCGGTGTTCATTGCCGGTAGCTATGGTACCCTACAATGGTTTGGACAGCAAGGAAAACGCCGACAACGGTGTCATGGTGCTGCCTGCGGCAGAACCGGCTTCAGCAGGCGGCACAACATCCGGTTTAGGCATGGCGTCGGGACGACAACAGTGTCGGGGGCAGCACGGCATCAGGGCAGTTGCAACGGTCCAGCGATCCTCGGCAGCAGCCGGGCGGCGCTGTTGCTGGCGGCGGCGGCTGTGGGGAATCTGTAATGGGCAGCAATAGTGGCGGCTAGGTTTTCAGCTAGGGTTTGGGTTTCCTGGCATAAGTTGCATTTTGGGAAAGGAGATGAAGTTTTGCAGAAAACACCCTGGCCAGATAAATTACAGAAAAACTCCTTGCCAAATGAGTTTTGCTAATAGGCCCTCCTCTCACGAACTGGGTTTGGGCTTATGCCCAAGCCTGTGGGCTCCAGTCTCAAGTGGGCCCGCCTGCTTAAGCCTTACAACCATTCTCTTCTCTTCTGCACTTGGGCGGGCCTGTTTCACAGGCCCAGGCAGAAGCAGCCCACTTAATTTCAAATCGACCAGCCCATTAAGTTAAGGCCTGTTTTCAGTCCACTCAAGTTCAGGCCCAAATCCAATAGTCCAGTATTCTTTCCGGACTCGTGGCCCAACCGATCCAGCCCACCCGCAATCTGGCCCACACAGCAGTGGACACGTGGCAGCCTAATAACCGTCCAAATTGAATTGATCATATTTTATGACCCCGTTATCCGATTTGGACGATCAAATAGTGATTTCCTATGTTTTTGGACATTCTGGATTGAATGGAAGGGTCTGATTAAGCCAAATCAGTACAGAAATATTAATTTTTTGTGAAATTTTAATATATGCATGCAATTTTTGAATTATATGTGCAATTAATTCATGTGGTTAGTTTATGAATATTTAGAAAGCAAATTATGTCTAATCTCATGTGTTCATGATTTGTTGCTTTCTATTAAAATCTTAAATTAACCTATTATTGCGCAAAATTCAATTTTGGATTTTTAGGTGTTTAAATTTAAATTGACCCATTATTATGCAAAAGTTTTAAGTTTGGAATTCAGCAATAAGTTCAATATTTTGGACTTTTTATTAAATTCAAATAATGGTACAAGTATTTTATGGATGTCTAATGTTTTAAAATAAATTGATTGAAACAACATGCTACCAAAGTAGCCTCTCTTGTGTAAGTTAATTTATTTTTAAGACATTAAGATAATTGTATGTATGTAATTCATGCGGATATTGATCGGCCCAAAAGAAGATTAATATTTGGCCGAATTACGTACACACTTGTGGTAATAAATATATAACAATTATTTGGTACTCTATGTGAATAACAAGTCGGTTCAAAGAAAGGCTTGTTGTTTGACAGGATTTTATTGTTAAATATTTGATTACTACACCAAAATATTGTGGATATGTAATTAATGCGGATATTAATCGGCCCAAAGGAAGATTAATATTTGGCCGGATTACATAGACACATGCGGTGATAAATATGTGATAATTATTAGGCATTCCATGTGAACAATAGTCGGTCCAAAGAAAGGCTTATTGTTTGACAGGATTTTATTATCAATATTTGATCACTGCACCAAGAGTACCACTTACAAATTAATACTTTTGTCCAAAGACTAAGTATTAATGTTGTACTAGGTATCTTGTGATGGGCCCTACCATTATTTGAATTGCTAAAGTTCTATATAAAACTTATGTGAACATATTGTTTTGTTTAATTTTTTGGTTAATTTATTTGCTTGTGCTATATCTGCCAACATTTATTCTATTTTCATGCTGAAGTAATGAAAATAAAATATTATTATCATTCTTGGCTTATGAATCTAAACCATGCACTAAGGATTGAACAATTCACTACTCTTGTGGTTAAAAGTTCCAATGAGGAAAAATTGGAACTTTGAGAAGTGAGATTGTTAAAATTGCATGAGTTTTATGATTATACAATATAAACTTTTGGGAACTTTCAAAGGGGTATCATGTCTGAAAAGGTAACTAATGTCAAAATTTATATGAAGAAAATTCTAAAGTATTGCTAGAGGTAATAAAGCTGAAACGAGTACGATTTGTTCGAACTTGATTTCAATAAGGTATAAAGTTAAAGAAAATATAAGGGAGTACTTGTCTCTTCTTACTTTGAAACTAAAAGCACTAAGGTTAAAGCAAATTTGCTTGTGCATTTAGTTTTGATTCTCCTAAATACAATTTGGTCAATTTAAAGTTAATTATAATTGACAAAAGGATAAATGATCTCTTGATGAGTTTATTTTTATTGTGTGTAAAAGGAGAATAAGTTGAAGTAAGAATATACTAAAAGTACTCACTTGACAAGTACCTATAAGGACATGAAAACGATAAAGAAACTACGGATGGTCCAATACAAATTTGGCTATTACTTTTGACAGGCTCTTGGACACAGAGGAGAATTGTACTAATAATGGGTACATTTTTTCACTTTGGTTTATTCAGTGATTAATTTAGCCTTAGACCCAAGACGCATTTTTTTATGAATAGATTTGGTGTTGCTATTCATGTAAGGGTGTCTATGTGAGGTTACTTGAGTTGCTAAAAGGCCAAATGATGATGAAAGATTCATCGATGGAGGCGATAGCAAATCAAATACTATTGAGGCTATATGGACATTTAAGTTATTATTATTAAAAACTCAGTTTTATTTAAATTCAAAAGAGATATATGGTACCATTTTTAAATGGAATTTGGTTTCTATTTCTGTATTGAATAAATTTAATTATTTTTTATTCATTTGGAAATAGTCATTGATGCAAACCAAGTGCTTGTCGTTAAGAGCACTGCGATCACCAGTTTAATTTAAATTAACCAAAACACATTAAAGCTACCACTATACGAGTGATAGTGTAGAATAATGGTGAGTCGGGTCGAATCCACAGAGAGGCGATGTAGTTTTGAATTGCTTTAAGAGAAAGAAAAGAAGGTATAAAGAAGAGAGAGAAAGAGAGAAAGAGGAGAGAGAGAAAGAGAAGAGAGAGAAAGAGAGAAGAAGAAATTAGATGAATAAGAGAAGAGAGATAGATGTTAGAGATAGAGAGAGAGAAGAACAGGGAAATTATAAGAAATTAGAGAGAGAAAAAGAGGAGGGAGAAAAGGGAGAGAAATTAGAAGAATAGGAGAGGAGAGAGAGAAGAAAAGAAAATAGAAGAAATTAGAGAGAGAAAAAGAAAGAAATTAGAAAGAGAAAGAAAGAAGAGAAAAGATTTGAGCATAAAAGAAATAGAGGCAAGAAGCTAAAAGAAATTAACTAATTAACAACGCAATTAAAACTATTCTAAGAAAGCAATAGAAGCAATTAAATTCTACTATTAAAACAGAAAAGCGAATTACATTAAGTTTAATCTAAAAATTACAAAGCATAGAATAAAGCAGTAAATCTAATTTAAAAATTAAAACTACAAATTAAAATTTAACAACTACAAATTACTACCAACTATAAAGCAGAAAATAAAATTTACATCACCCGTAAACAGCGAATCTCCACGTAATGGAAACTTTTATTGCTTGGCCCCACCTCCTTGCTACGGGTCCCACAAAATGGGTCCCACCCACTTGCTACGGGGTCCCACCAAATGGGTCCCACCCAAGGGGTATGTGGGGTATGGGGTGTGTTGGGATTGGTGGAGTGAAGCCCCTTTTATAGTTGAGGGAGGGGCCCATGGCTAGACTTGGAATCCGATGTGGGATTCCCGTTTTGCGCCTTCAACCGTAGCTGCCTTGCATTGCCTCTGCCGTTTTCTTTGCTTCCGATTTTGACGAAGAGGAGAAAAACCGCAGGCAAAATCTGCCGCTGTGTACATTGTTTCTTTGCACCTCGCTGGGAAATGGAAGTTGCAGTTGCTGAAATCGGGCAAGTGAAAGAGCTGCTGCTGCTTGAGACGAACTCGGTGAAAGAGGCACCATGGCTGCTGATTGGGTTTTGTTGTAATTGGCAAGTTGGTTGCGGAAGGAAATGGAAAGCTGCCGAAAAATAGTTGTCGGTTTACAGAAGTAGTGGCTTGCGAATTGGGGCAACATTCCAATTGATGGTGGCAGATGGAAAGTGCTTGGATGTTGATCAATGTCGGCTGCAGTTGGTTGATGCTGAAATTAGGGGGGCGGCTGCTAACATTTGCCGGAATCCATGGCTGCCGGTTGGGAAGACTTGGAGGAAAATGGTGGAGCACGAATGACTGTCAGGTCCAGATTTTTCCAGCTCTTCTTTGGTTGCAAACAAGATCAGCTCGACGGGATTGCTGCCTTTGATTCTCATGGCCGCCTACGTGGATTTGATCGGACGGTGGTAAGGGGTAGCAATGGCTGCGAAGGAACGGCGCCCGTGCTGAATGGCATGGAAAAGGGCTGAAACTGATTGGGGGTTCGGTGGACTCGGTTTGGGCATTTTTGAAATAGGGGCTGGCCGAAACTGGATTGGGGAAGAAAAGGAGTTGCAGCCGGTGATTGTTGAGATGGAAGGTAGCAAACAACGACCCCTATGCCGACGCCGACAGCCACCAATGATGAAGGCCGGAGACTGCAAGGAAGATCGTGACGGTGTGCGGCGTTGCCATGGCTGCCGTTCGTGGGAAAAATGGATGGGGGCTGAATTGGGCAAGGGCGCAGGAAGGTTTGGGATGGAGAAGATGGGTTTGGAAATAGGGGAGGCAGCTGATTTTTGAACCGCGCTGCTGCCTGGATTTGCTGCTGAAATTCGGGATCGGGGCTGCCGGACGATGAGATGGCTGTGGCTTGCTGCCGGAATTCGGTGCTGCTGTTCGTGTGGAGCTCCAATGGGGTTCGGTCATTTGGGGAAGATGGAGCACCGAACTGGTGCTCCGACGGCGCACGGACTTCTTATGTACCTGCAGTGCTAGTTAAAAACAAATTTAAATATTGATTCTTAAATAAGAAGATTTAATTACATCATATATCATCCTAGTTTTATCCTTTAATTTATTTTATCCAAATATAATAATTTACTTTGTTCCTCATATTTTAAAATATAATTATAGTTATAAATGTATGATTTTCCTAATTAAATAATTTTATAAGTTTGCCTAAATTATATTAATATGCTAATACACATTTCAACATTAAAATTGAGTCATAATTTTATATTTTCAAGAATGTTGCAAAATGACCCATTTTATAGCAAAATTAAAGATTCTATCAAAAATATGATTTTCATGGAATTTCACTTAAAACATGCATTTAATTAACATTTTAATCTTTAATAGCGTGAATTTAACATAGAATTAAATGAAAAATTTTAGACTTATCAGTCATTTTAGTTCTTTCTTTTGAATTTAAGTATTATTGGATATGCTGAACAATATCAAGATGTAAATCCTATGATCCCACGTTCAGTTCTATTGAAAAAAAAAATGTCAATTCTTTGAGGATATTGAGCTTGAGGGGGAGATATGATTAGGGACTATGTCTTTAAAAGAGAAATATTTAAGACATATCTTTAAGACATCATTGATAAACAGGTTATTCCTGATGATCAAGCTCAACAACCTCAAGAATGGATGCCATTGAAGAGATCTACTAGAGGAAGGAGAATGCGGTTTCTGATGGTTACATCAGATTTCTCCAATACATCGGGATGACATTGAATTGGTGGAACGTGATTTCATCAAGCAATGTAAAGTAAAACCTCTCAAAAGTAGATTGATGCCATAAGTATGTGATTAAGTTCATGAAAGATAATGACGATTTGGTAGCCTGTTCCATTACCTAAAGGTATAAAACTGATTGGTTATAAATGGATATTTAAAACCAAGGAGGGTAATGTGGAAAGGCATAAGGCTTGTCTTGTCACAATGAACTTTACTCAAAAGGAATGCATTGATTATAAAGAAATTTGTCTATAATTTTATTGAAAATTTCTTTCAAAATAAATGGCTTTAGTAATGGGTTTCGACCTTGAGCTATAGTAAATGGATGTAAGGATAACATGCATAATAGACTTTCAATTTTTAAAATAAAAATCCATCTACGAGCTCAAGCAAGTTTTCTAATAATGGTATTGCAAATTTCATCAAATTATCATTTCATTCAGTTTTGAAATGAATTCAGTTTTCTAATAATGCTTGTCGTTAAGAGCACTGTGATCACCAGTTTAATTTAAATTAACCGAAACACATTAAAGCTACCACTATACGAGTGATAGTGTAGAATAATGGTGAGTCGAGTCGAATCCACAGGGAGGCTATATATTTTGAATTATTTTAAGCAAAAATAAAAGAGAAAAGTGAAAGAGGGTGCAGAGAAGAAAAAGAAAGAAATTAGAGAGAAAGGAGAAGAAATTAGAGAGAGAAGAAAGAAGAGAGAGAAAGAGACAGAGAAAGGAAAGAAGAAATTGCAAATAACTAAAAATTAAATCTAAACTAGGACAGTAATTAAAAGACTACAGAAATTAATCTACGAAAGCAGGAATGAAAATTGCATTAAATGTAATCTAAGAATTACAATGCATAAAGCGATAAATCTATGCTAAATATTACAACAACTACAAAGCATTAAAGAAAAACTATAATTAACAGAAATTTATTTACCTCATTTCTTGCTTGAAAACCACTCTTTTTGATGAGCAATACAAGCTCTTAAATTTTTCCCACTTGGCAAGGGTCCCACCTCAATGGGTCCCACTTCAAGTGATGGGAGAGAGAGTTGTCTTTCAAGGCAAGGGGGACCCTCATTTTATAGTTGAGGGAGGGGCCCTCCCTCCTTTGGAAAAATCGATGTGGGATTCTCCTTTCCAATATACTCGTTGTGTTGCCTCCAAAGTCACCACTGCTGCTGGTTCCAGCGGAGAGAATGAGCGGGCATCGGGCGTTGAATTTCCATGGCCGCCGATTGACGTCAAACAGAAGAATTCCCATCCCTTCCGTGTTGAACTCTTCAAGCCAATCTTCATCCTCAAAATCCTTTATTGATTTGACAATTGGAAGCTTCTTGTGAATGTCGAGAGGATGAGGTCAGAATGACAGCCTACTCATGTCCGCTCATCTCCCGTAGAAAAAGAACAGAGCTTTCTCGCAAGTCATGCCACCCCCATTGTAGTTCCGCAAGCCGAGGAATAGAAACTAGCAAACAACTATGCTTTGAACACAACAAAACGAGAAGCAGTAGAAACACTTGGTGAGGATTTCAGTGAGCTCGAATTCAACCCAAGCAGTCAAATGTTGAATCAAACTATTTTAACAGCAGAATTCCCATTGTCAGAGGCTAAGCTGGTAAGGTTAACTTTGCCATTCAGGCCGTGCTCGGTCGATCTCGCTGGCTTGGATGGATTTGGAGCTGGATTGCAGAGAGGAGGCGGTGGGTTTCTGCTGCTCACTGCCATGGAGGATTTGGGTTTGGGCAATTTTTGGCCGGAATCGATGGGAAGAATGTTGAATCATGGCTGCCGAAATGGAGGAATTGAAAGGGGACGATGCCTGCAGCTAGGCAGTTTGCTGTTGGTGTTGCCGTAGCTGAAGAAGAGGGCTGGCAGGATTTTCGAGCAGGTGGATTCCATGGCTTTTTGTAGCTGGAAAATGGAGATGCTGCAGATTAATTTCGCGGGAATGCAGGGCAATTTCTGCTCGGTGGAAATTGGTGCTTGGGATTGATTGGATTTCAGGCCAGCTGAAATTTCTGGTTCATGGCCGGCAGAAATTAAATTTGGGCGATGGCTGCTTGCTATTCACGGTTTGCTGCATTGGATCGGGGTTGGCCTAGAGAATTAGTGCTCGGTTTTGCACTGAAGCTTAAATGAAGGGTGTGGCTGTGGGAACGGTGCCTGCCCATGCCTTGGTCGTGCTCATTGATGCTGCTTTCGAATTTTGAAAGGGCTGCAAATCTAAGGCTGGCATGTTTGCTTGCTTCGTGGCCGTCTCCCCAAGGTATGCCTGGATGCTAATGGCTGCCGTTCAATTTTTCTGGTTGACGGCTTGCCTGCTGGATTTCGAAATTCATGGCTGAATCATGGCCGAAATTTCTAGATGTGCTGCTGATTTTGTCCGGCCAGATGGTTGTCGATCTGCTATTGCTTGGATTGGTGCTGAAATCGTGAATGGAAGATGGAGAAGGCGATGGGTACGGTGCTGCTGTTGGTTTGGGGAAGATGGAGCACAGGTTGCGGAGGTGGGTTTGCAATCTTGTCTGGACAGAGGTGGGGCATGCGATGACTGCTGGTATTGGAAAGATGGATTTGGGCATTTTGCTTGCGGCCGGTTTGGGAAGATGGAGCACCAGAAATGGTACTCCGGCGGTGTATGGTTTCGTGTACTCATGCTGCAAACAAAAACAGATTTAAATATTTAATTTTTGTCAAAATGATTTTAATAAGCTTGCATAGATTTTTAATTTACTTTTCTTTTTAGCCCTTTTTGACTTTATTTATTATTATTATTATTTATCTTAAAATGTTTTGACAATTTGTTTTATAACCATAGTTTAGATTATATTTATAATTTTATTTATGATTTTCCAAATTAGATGGTTTTATAATTTTGCCTAAATTATATTAATATGCTAATACATATTTTAACATTAGCTTATTTTCAAGAACGTTGCAAAATAGCTTATTTTATAGCAAAATTAAATATTCTATTAAAAATATGATTTTCATGAAATTCCACTTAAAACATGTATTTAATTAACATTTTCATATTTAATTATGCGAATTTAACATGAAATTAAATGAAAATTTTTAGACTTATCAATTGTATATACTATAAGTTCAGTGGGAGTACTCATAGTTTCAGTGGGAGTAACATACAAATATACTGTTTTCCAATATCAAGATAAGTTTTTTTGTATAAACTTAAAATATTTTTGTCAAAGAATTTTGAAACAAAACATCTTGAAAATATGTCTTTTGTATTAGGAATTCAGATATATCAGGATTATTCTAGATGTATTCTTGGATTATCACAAAAGACCTATATTAAGAAAATACTTAAGATACTTGATGTGCAAGATTGCAAATTAAGAAATACCTCCTTGCTAAGGAAGAAAAAATTAATTTTGTCTAAATCAATGTCCCAAGAATGATTTTAAATCAAAGGAAATACAAAAGACTCCCTATGCTTTAGCAGTGGGAAGTTTGATTTATGTTCAGGTTTTGAATCTCAAGATGTATGTATTCGGTTACTGCGTACATTGTTGGGATGTTGGGCAGATATTTAAGTAATCCAGGAATGGATCTTTAAGATGCAGCCAAACAGATTTTTAAAATATTTTTAGAAAACAAAACATTATATGTTCACATACAGAAAGTCATATAAATAAGAGATCATTTAGTATTCAGATTGTTACTTTATTGGATGCAAATACAGTTTGAGATCCACTTCAGGCTATATTTATCTGTTTGTTGGAAAAGCTATATCAGGAAAAAGCGCTTAGCAGACACTTATAGCTTTTCGACCATGACAACAGAGTTTATAGCATATTATGGGGCATCCAATTATGGAATATGACTACAGAATATTGTCACAGGGCTGCAAAATATAAATAACATTGAAAGACCACTTAAGTTATTTTGTGACAATAAATTAGTAGTATAATATTCCAATAACAACATGAGTTAAGCAATGTTCCTGGTTGTTAAGGAAAGGATTCAGGAAAATAAAGTGTCTATAAAGCATATTGCGACAAACTCCAAAATTGCGGATCCGCTTACTAAGGGTAACACCTTATGGTCTTTCATGAGCATACTGCTCATACAGGTGTTGTATCATTTAATGATATGCTAGTTAAGTGGGAGTTTGTATTTATTTGCTTTTCTGGTTTGGACACTTTACTATGGTTATGGATATTTTCTGCAGAAATAAAATATTTGGTATTTTGGTTTTTCAGTACTTTTGGTTTTGGTTTGATCTCACCAAATAAGGTGGACCAGTTGGAAATAGGCATGTTAGATCACATTACATGTAATTTCCATACTACGGATCCATACTTGATCTATGTCATTTGGTTATGTTTGATATATGTGATCATGGATGGGTTTAGTTACGATATATGTGACAAAGACCGCCTTGGTTCTATATTGGCATAACTAATGGACAAGATTGTTCTGAGATGATTTTAGTATGCAGTCCAAGTGGGAGATTGTTGGAATTTTGGACACACATATATATTAATTATATGTATACGCTATCATAAATAGCGGCCCAAATTATAAAGTGATCTTATAAGGTTTTATGGGCCTAAATCATCTAATAAAGTATGGATCTCCTATGCGTAGAAACCCTACAGCCTAATTTCTAATTTTTATTTTTTATGATGGGCTAAATTAGAAATACGAAAGATAGGATTCCTATATAAACGGTTATGGTCCCCGGGTTATGCACCTTTTAGGGTTCTTTTCTACCATCCCATTAGTAGAGAAGAGGAGCCACCTTCTCCAAAACCCTAGGGCATTAACTTGGAAGACCAATAAACCACAAAGATTCAAGAACAACTGCTTCCATGGATTCAGGTACGCTTCCGCTTATGGTTTTATTTTTCTTAGTGATTTGACATGGAGGTTCCTGGGTGATTATGAATTTAATCAATTAGGTTTTTCCAACAGGTGAGCCAAAGGTACCTTCTTCCTGTCAATATTTTGAACTTGTTGGTCGTTGAGTGATGATTCTTCTACACAAAATTCTTTAAAACCCACAATGACTTGATCATTGTAGATATGAAGATGCTTTGTGGATTCCGGCTCGTAAAATGGTTTGTGGAAATGCAATGTTGTTAGCCACTAGCCATTTCTTAGGGCGTCCCAATATTTTCAAAATTGAACACTAAGTTGAACTGTTTTTAGATTTGGTTCAGGTTGGACTAGTTTAACTATTGGTTTAAATTGTTTTGAACTGTAATATTAATATAAAATATTTACTATATGAAAAATTCATTATTTATTTTAAATTTAATTAAAAATTTAAATTTAATGATATAAAATACGATATTTCTATAAGCATCCTATAAAACATATGCAATTCAAAATAATTTTCGTGCATTAAAGCTGAAATTCAGTGTTCAATATAATTTTCTAGACAAGGTACTTAGATGTCATTACTTGAGAGTATTCAAGATGTATAAATAATGGAGATAGCGTAGTTGATTCTCATCGGCGGCAATAGTGCTCCACGTCTGAGACTCAAATCTTGCTGTCTACATTGTGCATAGGGGACTCAAATCTCACTGGTTGCATTTTGCATAGGGATGCAACTTGATTTTGGTCGGTTCGGATAGTGGTTTACCTGTACCCTATTGTAATAAGCCTATCTTAACTTAATTATTTGTTGATTTGGTTCTTAATATACCCTACCCTACCTATTTCTCATAGAGTCGATTTTGGTTTTAGTTCCAAATTGGTTCTTTTAATACTCAAATACGATATTTTTAAAATATATTTGTATATTTTTTAAATAATATAAAATGATACTCATTTATATTTTAAAATCATAAGTACGTATCTTAATATTTACATTATTATATTAAAAAATATGAAGTATAGACCATCATAACCCAATCATTAAAACTATTAACATATTATGATCATAATTTACAAACTTATTTATACGAGTCTTTGGGAAATCAACGATGTATATAAATAACCGAACAAGTTTCGTACTTCATAATCTACAACTTTACAAGGACAAGATTTCAAATTTATTAAAATATTTGTGCGTATAGGATGTCAAAGACAAAACACAATACGTACTATATATTATATTGTATAGATATATGATTATGTACTTAATTAATTATTCTTGTAAGTATTCGTGCAAGTCGGTTCCGAGTACTCAACGTATCTACCTTACTTATATCCTATTTGAGGGAACAGGTAATAACTTATACCCTACCGGTATCTATAGGTAATATTTTTTATCCTATCTTACCTAAATTGGAATTGAGTCGGTGAGCATCCTACCAAATTTGCACTACTACCATTACATCTGAGTAGTTGGCCTCAAACCTAGGGGTGAGAATCAAGGTGGGTCATACCGGGTCAAGGTTTACCTCACCTTGACCATAGTTTTTAAAAATTGAGCTTGACCATCTTTTTATACCTGGTCGGGACAAGGTTGGTTTGACCATCACTTTTTTTAATAGGTTTCGGGATAAATTTCGGATTGGTATCAGACTGGTTTTGAGATAGCATGTCGGGTTAAAAAATCGATTAAATAAGATAATTTTAAGAATTTATATACTTATCAAACATAAATATACATTTATAATAAATTTAAATATTATATACTTCAATATTTCAATAATTATTAAAAAATACATAATAAAGAAAATAAAATATTTGAAAATAGAGTATAAATTTATTAAAATAGGTTAATATACAATTAAACATTTCAAATTTTTTTATTGATTCTTATATTACTTTCTGAATAAATTGATTATTCTATTATTGATAGAGTTAATTATAAAAAATGAGAATTTCGAAAGAAAATAATAATAATATTTAAACATAGGCTTATAATTTTTAATAAATTAATATAAGCGGGCAAGTCGGACTTTTCGGGTCGGGACATTGTCGACCCACCCGACCCTATTTTTGAATACGGGTCAAAATTTTTGACCTATCCCTACGCCGGGTAAAAAAATATTGGTTTTACTCAGCTAAAAATAGATTGGGTCAAAGGCGGGTCACGGATCGACCCGACTCAATTTCCACCCCTACTCAGACACTGTAAAAAAAAAAAAAGATGCATACACAATGTACTCGGCATGCATCTCGGCTGAAGTGGCGTATGGGAAAGTAAGTTACAGCAGTGACTTTTTCTTTCTCGAAATATGCAAGCCAAACCGAGGCCCAACCAATGGTCAAACCGGTTCAATGATTCTATGCAAAGATTGAAATTCGCATGCCAACCGGACCGAGTTGCTCCCGGTTTGCGGTCCGGCCAGTCCGATCTCATTTTCAAAACACTACTCATAACAACAAATCAATCACCCCAAACACTAGGATGGTAGTTTGCTGACGCTCGCCCGATCTCCTTCTTGATGGGCACCTGCTGATCATGAGTGGTAGGAAGATCATCCGACTGGCTTTTTCCAAATTCCAACCATATTCGCCGGCCAGCGATAATATGTGAGAGATGAGAACACAGAAGAAACTAATAGATATGTAGTTTTAGACAAGCACGCAATTCGATAATTGCTAGCTATAATAATTGAGTTGGGAGTGGCTAAAAACCTTTGAGGAAGAGGGAAAGGTCTTCGTAGTTTCTTATCTTAGCGAGGAACTGCCTGGTCGACGTGTATGCCTGAAAAATTAAAAATAGGATGATGCATGAATTAGATATACGAGCTTTGCTTGATATTAGGCAACTCCGCTCATTTTTAATCTCTTGTTGCAATATTTATTATATTTAATAACACTTAATTTGATAAGAGACTAAGTTATATTCAAATCAAATAAATGCATGAGTATTGAGTTACACTTGCTGAAATATATATATATATATAGGGATCTGTTCCGGTGCAGCGTCACTGCACCGGAACAGCCGTGCAGTGGCCCCAAAACGGGGCTCACATGATCATGAAATCATGATCGACTCCACCCATTGTATTTAGAATAATGTATTCTATAACCATACCAATTTTCATCCCAATCAGATACTTTAAAATTGTTATTTACATTAAACTATTTTATTATGTTGGTACATATATATAGGGACCTGTTCCGGTGCAGCGTTACTGCACCGGAACAGCCGTGCAGTGGCCCCAAAACGGGGCCCACATGATCATGAAATCATGATCTACTCCACCTATTGTATTTAGAATAATGTATTCTATTACCATACCAATTTTCATCCCAATCAGATATGTATATGGGCCCCATCTGAAAACGGTACAAATCCAACATAATAAAATAATTTAATGTAAATAACAACTTTAAAGTATCTGATTGGGATGAAAATTGGTATGGTAATAGAATACATTATTCTAAACGCAATGGGTGGAGTAGATCATGATTTGATGATCATGTGGAGCCCATTACAGCGATGCTGCACCTGAATATATTCTATATATATATATATTCATGTGTAAATTATGAAAAAAATTTAAATTTATTCACATATACAGTAGAATGCAATAATATTTTATAGAATTATTTACTCATATATTAATGACATTTTAGATGATTTAGATGCTTAAAATATTAACATTTAATTTTAGACTATTTTATTACATTAATTTTATATATTTCTAGATGGGACACATGCATAGTGAATAATAATAAACAAATGAACGTACGAGTTGCAGAAAATGTAAATGATCCTAAATATAGATGGAATAAAATTTTCTTTAAACATTAAAAAATAAAATTAAAGTAAGTTAGATCGAAAAAGAATTTCATACAAGCAAGACCGTAGATGTACAAGCCCGACCGTGTGCAACCATCATGTTCCATCGGGTACAGAAGCACTCATCGGTGGCCGTTGCGCAATCGATTTTGCTTCTTTTCACTCGTTGGCTATTGAGCAGCAAGAATGCTTGCGCAAGAATTTTAAAAGTTCATTTTTTTTAATATCATAATAGGAAAAATGAAAAATACTTTAAACATAAAAAATTCTATTTTTAAAAATATTCTTTAAATTAAAATATATCTATTTCATGTCAATCAGATTTTGAAAATTCCCATGAAAAGTATAAATTTTTTGTTTTTAATATTTCAATAAAAAAGCAAAATAAAAGACATTAGTTTCATGTCTGTCAAAATTTGAAAATTCCCTTATACGGAATTTTAAAAAAAAATTATTTGTTTATATTTTAATAAAATGCAAGAAAATTCCTTAAAATACAAAAAATATTTTAAAAATATTTGTCACATTAAACCAATGTTGTCAGAACCGAACCTGTGATTGAACCGGTAAAGGAATTGGTCTAGTTCGAACTGGTTTGACCGGTTAAGCAAACCGGTTTGAACCAATGACGTAAGCATAACATATTTACGATATCAAAAATATTTAATTATTTTTAAAATTTAAATAAACATATATTGGTAAAATTATATTTTCATAAATCCTAAATATATATGTTAGATTTTAAGAATCACAATAAAAGTACAAAACATATAAGAAAAATTAATAGCAAGTTTTTAAAAATCTTTAAGCATGAATGTTAGAAAAATTAGCTATATTAACTAACCTGAAAGATTTAAATTTGTAATAAGCCATGACTGTTGATGCTTGGCTGTTGATTCTTGAATTCTCCCTGTTTATCTCGGTACCTTTATGAATTGTACTTCTATAAATATATCTAGCAAAATAAGAAATAAAATAAATCAATAAGTGTTGAAAATTTGAACAATTAAATAATTCATAATAATAAAAATTAAGAACATCTCCTATGTTTAGCAAAAATAAAAATTTAGAAGTCTATAGACCGTTAAATGCATCATTCTCATCAAATATAAATTTCAAAAGTATATAAATATATTATTCTCACCAAATACAACATTTTAAAAGTCTACTAGAGTTGCTAGAGTTGCATTTATTCCTATAGGGGTAGGAGACTGGCTTCCACTTGTAGATGGATTTGATAATGACATGATAATCAAACAATATCCTAGGATAATACAATATTTATATTAGAAATAATGCAATTAACAACATTTTCTCAAAGAGACGATTCAATAACAGATAAATTGCAATGAATGTGATAACTTTTCTAAAGCAAGTTGCAACAAAATAATCTCACTATATAGACTGTTAATTTAATAAAAAATCACATCCAAATACAAATTGTAGCAGATAATCTTGTTGTAGTTGGATAATCACATCCATGGTGTCTGTCTAGTGTGGTGGTAGGTTTCAGAAAAATTACCATTGCAGGCTTGTGAACGACGATAGCTGGTTGCTAGTCGACAATGGGTCTAATTTGTAGGGGCTTGCAATGGAGATTGCCAGTGTTGTTGCTGGCTTCAAGGGGCAAGCATGGACGGCAACCACAAGAGGCCTTTCGAAAAAGATGATGGAGCACCCTTAGCTGGTGTTCTGGAGAAATACGCATATTTGCGTACATGCGAGCCTCATTGTGCAGTAGGGAAGAGAAGGTGGCAATAGGGAAGATGCTGGAGTAGACGTAGGATGAAGAGAAGGTTGTAGTAAAGAGGCTGTCGTAGAAGACGCCGGAAGAAGAAAATGCAGCAACAGAGAACTTTTGCAAAAGATGCTAGATAAAGATATGGCAACAACAGGGAGACACCAGATTTTCTGAGCAAACGCTAGAGCAGAGGCTATTATCTATCAAGCTTAGATCTTGTTGAGGTTGGGGAGAAAGGGTGTGGTGGGAGCAAGCTGGCTAGGGTGGGCAGGATGTGATTTGGGGGAAGCTGGGAAAACGAAAATTGACGGGTTGTGGGTTGCGCTGCCCTGCTAATATTTTGTTTTTTCTATTGAACCGAGCCAACCCGGTTCGACCGTTATCAGTGGTTCGACCACGGTTTGTTTGGTTTGGACGAGTCGTTTGCTTGAACCGAAACCGGGTAAGTTGAATTGATATTAGGACCGGTTCCCGGTCGAACCGGTCGAACCTGACAACACTGCCTTAAATAGATTTATTTCTTTTCAGTCAAATTCTATAATTTTTCTCATTAAATAATTTTATAAATTTAAATCTATAAAAGTTTATTAGGTGCATGTGACTTTTACCAATCATTTTACCGATTTGATTGGTCACTCGCCAGTATTGGCAGAAGTACATGTCGACCGCCGCAAGCAGACCGAGATGATGAGGTGTAAGGTGAAAATCGGAGGGATCGTGGGAAATTGAGAGAAATGAAAAAGAAAATATTTTGAGAAATATATAATTAATATAAATCTTATACCTGTACTTATTAATTAATATAGCCGATGATAACGTGGTTGTTGTTGTGTTTTTTTCCCCCTGGTACTTTGATCTCGAACAGCAATAGGATCCACTAGCAGCATGGTGATACATTCTTTGGTCTTGTCCGATGAATTGGTGTGCAAGTCCTTGTATTGGTACAGAAATTCCATTGCGCGAGCGAAGTTGAGGGGCCGCTTCAGTACTTCCCGAGAACTAGAAGAGGCTCCGATAACCACTCCTTGTTTAAATCTTTCCAGGCATGAGCAATCTTCTCTCGAAAAATCTTGCATCCTTCATCGTATGTAGGAGTGCAACTCGGCTCATAAAACTTGGTTTCGCCTAACCCTAACCCTAACTTTAACTTTATTTATAAACTTAAATCCTAACCCTATTTTTGAAATTCGGGTTCGGGTTGAGTTTCATACTAAAATTTTAGTTGAAATTATTCTATATATTTGTTATCTATCGTATATTTATTTAATTTTAAATCTATCATTAAAAAAATAAAAAATAATATTTTTCTATTTTCAAGCAAAGATTCAAGTGTTTAAGAATGTAAAGAAGAAAAAACTTATTTAAACATTCTCTTTATATTAAGTAGACTAATAATTATTTCTCAAAAAAAATAGACTAGTAGCCTGTTTTAGAAAATGAAAAGGTACATTATTTTTCTATTATGTAATTTAATATTAATATCATAACCATATACATAAACATTAATATCTAATTATAATAAAAACCTTATAACGTCAAGCATAATAAAAAATATTCAACAATCATAGTATTAAGTCAAATAAATTACAACAAATTTATTTCAAGTAAAATAAACATCTAACTACTAATATCATATTGAAAAGACCAAATAATAACATCCTACATAAGTAGCTAAGTTAAAACACCAAATAAAACATCTCAAGTTCTAAAAATAGTTTTTATTTTATTTTTGTTTTGAAACTGCTACTAAACCAAACTCTTTTTTCCTAAAAGAAAATATAAAAATATTATATTATAGAATTGAACTTAAGGAGGAATAATGTTTATACATGGTATAAAATAAATATAATATATATAGGGAGAATGGAACTAGATTTATATAGAGTATAAAATAAATATAAAATATATGTATTATATATAATTTGGGTTCGGGTTTAGCTCAACTCGGGTTGAAGTTCTTTTCAATTCGGGTTCGGCAGGTCGGGTTCAGTTCGAGCCCAGCCCAAGTTGCACCCCTACTCGTGTGTGCTCCCATACTCTTTCATGTAGCACTGAATTCCTAAGGCTACATGAGCTCTCTCTTGTTCCAGCTAATTAATTAACAAACCAGGTATAAAAATATAAAAAAAAATCGCCGAGTTAGCAAGAAGATTAAGTATCGAATAATATTTTATCAAATCTAAAATTTTTGAAATATTGCCAATTCACGTTTATTTATTTAGGATCATTAACATCCATGCTAATAAAAAATTAAATTATTTTCATTTATGCTAACGATTTTAAACCTTTTTCAATTATACCAAAACTTTTTCAAATTAATTACGTATATGCCAACACTAACGGATTTCTAAGTTAGATTGATTTTGAATTCACAAATGTCTTGATTCCTAAGAATGACTATACTTATGTTTCTAGGGTATTTTTGTCCATTTATAACTTATTTAACTTGAAAATTTAACTATCTTATCATGAATGAAATTAAGTTAGAAAAGTAATAGCATGGATAAAAGACTTTCGAGATTGTTACTTGGATGAAATAATTTATTTTTTCGTAGAGATCAATGTTAATGCCCTATTTATTTATTCATTTTGATTTTAATCTTATATATTCTAAAGCTTTTAAATCATTTAAAAATTTTAGATATAACAGTGAAAAAGATATAGAGTTCGGCTTCTATACATCTGCATGTACCAATTCACTTCGGTATTCCCATCTAGTTTGGACCCTATATCAATGATTTTGTTAAATCTAATCCATCCACTGTATATAACACTATTTATTTTATTTAGATAGCAAAAATCATATCATTTTGATTTATGTGTATGCCATATCTTCTAAAAGTGTATAAAAATGTACACAAATTTAGAAAATCACTTGAATCCTTACATCAAAGTTTTAGAATATTATAAAATTCTATAGAATCACTAATCTACTTGGGATGAATATTGTAAATGCTTTGGATATTAAATTGAGATCTCATGGGTCCTTATAATAAACAAATTATTTTTAATAGATTTAAAGTCACTCTTAAGTAATTGTTAATTTTGAGAATAATGCAAGTTATGGATTTAGATAATTTTTGATATCTAAATAAAATAAATAGTGCTAGATACAATGGATGGATTGAAACAAAATCATCAATATAGGACTCAAACAAGATGGAAGTACCAAAGTGAATTGGTACATCCGAATGTATAGAAGCCGGACTCATATATATAACAAATAAGCCACACAACTCAATACAAGAACCAAACACATAATAAGTCAAACCATATATATTATTTATATTCATCAACCACATTCACAATCACAATCACAATCACATCTAAGTTCTCAAATCGACACACATCAGCCTCTTTATTCATCATCAAAATACGAGAGGCTCAGAGCACAACATACGTTAATTAATAGCATCCCGGAGTCACCCAGGATTTAGATGAACTGGCTATAGCATTAATTACCTCTAAATCGGCATTAACTGTCTCATCAGACATCAAGAGGTTCTACAAGCAGCATCCTGATGCTTTCTTTAGTCTCGTTGGCCGAATCGGTGTACATGTCTTTGTCAGTGTACATGAATTCTACTACACGTGCTAAGTTTAGAAACCGCTTCATTACTTCCCTGGGAACTGGAATTGGTTCCAAGAGGTGCTTGTTAATACGTTTCCAATAATCCGCACACTTCTCTAGGATAATCTTCCATGTTTCCTCATATGTCGTCCCAAACTCTGCCATATAGCACTGAACTCCTGATGCCACGTGAACTGGTCTGCCTTGCTCCCGCTTCACAACACGCCAATATTTTTGTTATAATTTCAAGCAAATAGTAATCAGTAATTACGAGGAAAAACAAATGTACGTGCTAATATATATATATGAAAAATTATCAAGTGCAATTACGGTGTGGGGCGCTAAAACGGGCCTCACATGATGATAAAATCAAAATCTATTCTACCCATTGTATTTAGAATAATGTATTCAATTATCATATCAATTTTCATGCAAATCAGACATGTATATGGATATGAAAATAGTTCAAATTCAACATAATAAAATAGTTTGATGTTAATAACAACTTTAAAGTGATTTTTTTAACATGTAAACCATTTGCTATAAAATTTATATATGGATAAATGATTGTATAAAGTTTCATTCCATTCTAATATGTGTGAGGCCCATTTTTGGGCAAATATAACGTTGTTCTGGTGCAGTTGCGCTACACTAGAACAACTCTCTATGTCTCTCTCTCTATATATATAGAGAGAAGAATATTCAGGTGTAGCACAACTGCACCGTAACAGATTATAATTTTATGTTAAATTTGTACCATTTTAAGACGAAGTCAATACACAAATCCGATTGGGATAGAAATTGGTATGATAATAGAATATATAATTCTAAATATAATGGGTGGAGTAGATTATAATTTTATGGTCATATGGAGCCCGTTTTCAGGTAATTGCACTATAATTGTGATGCAGTGAAACTACAATTGAATATTTCTTTATATACATATATTTACTCTGTACTGTTATACCATAACCTCGTCAGAATAAAATATTAATCGCTCATGGACCCATAGAATTTTTTGTCTTAGCTCGTAAAATTAATTCACCTCCTTTACTTAACTCTCTCATCCAAAGGGTGAGCGTTAATAAATCAGTGCAACTCTAAGTTATATTTAGTATTCCTCAACAAAATTGTGTAAGTAGCTAGATTGGTTTCACTTAAGGGTTTGAAAACGGTACCAAAATAGGGTTTTATGTTGAACGTGAATTTCATTAGAAAAGAGCATGATATGAAGTATGGTTTGTGCCTTATAGTTCACTAAAAAATTAAACAAACTAATTATGCATACTTATATATGTGAGTCATTATGAGATATTTAACTATTCTCCAAAATAAATTTCATTGCAAAAACTGTATTTTTGTGTTGTTAAATTTTGTATAAAAGACTTGATTACAAATATGTTTAAGAAAAGGTGAAATATCATAACCATTATATACAATCAAATAGGGTAAATTTTGTTAAAAGAGCTTCCTCACAAGTGGACTTTCGCACCATTGCAAATCTTTAAAAGGCGACTAAATGCTTTCATCTATTTTATTAATCTTGTTACAATTTTTTTTTAAAATGAATAATAAATTTATTAACGTAAATAGTTAACAACAATGCAATCAACTATTTTTCTTGATGACGGTTGCTACAAATAAAAAAATTTCCCCTTTTTCTACAGTGGATGTTGTTATGCTTCTATGAAACTCTTTTTTTATATAATTCCTTTTATTTTTAACATCTTAATGGTTGATGAAAAATCTACTCTGTTTATTGTATTTAACATCATTTATGATATCTTAAAAACCTTTTTATTTTTCTAATATCACTATGCATGATCCCATTGAAAATCAACATAATAAAATGGTTTAACGTCAAATATCAATTTTAATGTTATATTTTCAACATCTAAACTATCTAAAATATCATTTCTACATAGATAAATGATTTTATTAAGTATTATTATATTCTAATATAGATGCAAATGGATCTAAACATTTTTCATAATTTACATATGAATATATATTTTTCAACAACCCATAAACATACTTAATCCAGGTGAAACCACGTCTCTTAAATAAAAAAATAATGTTAAATATAATGAGCGACTTGGATTTTCCATTAAGGATTAAATCTTAAAAATTAAGAGACTACATAGTTCCGCTTCCGCATAAACTGATTACATTATAAGCGGAACTGTGTATATATATCAACAATATCATTGTATATACATACCTCGTTGGATACAAGATCATTCTTGAGACGACTAAAATCACCAACTGCCTTAATCACATCAGGAATATTTAAGGTCCATTGTAATGCTTCATTTGTTACAATCTCTCCCATTCCAACCAGACATATGGTAGAATGCATTGGGTAGCTACTACTCATCAGTGCAATTTTCATGTACTCTTCAAACCTTGGAATGTACCCTGCACTCGCCCATCTAGCTTCTTCTAAGTAGGCTTTAGCCACTTCTGTGAACTAAATATCATAGAAAGGCAAGTAATTAATTAGAATAAGACTTGATACATGAATTAATGATATAATAATTATATATTAAGCTTATAGCTTGTTGGAAAATGGAATTAATCAGAATAACCAATGGTCTACATTATCAAAGCACGGATGATAAGCATGTGCACATATTTTGGGTCATTCCAAACCACTCTAGCAAACAAGTCACTTTCCCTGGCACTAGAGATGTATGGAGCAAGTCACCATTTGGATAACCAAGTGGTTGATATGAGTGTGCGTAAGAATACGTAAGATAGAAGTTGGGTATGTGCACTAGCCTCATTTACCCCTTCTCTTAAAATTGTTCTTTGTTAGTTGTCTAGTTGTCTAGTCATCCAATTAGGGTGACATGATATAAAAAAGACATATGGAGTAAAGAAAAAAAATAAAAATTTCAATTAAAGTTCCTTTGACATTCTATAAAAAAATCACACTTTTCACATACATCTTTGGAGATGATTTAGTATTTTAACTACTTAACGACCTTAATTTTTATTATTATCTTTATTTTCTAATAATTTAACATTTTTTTACATAAATAACAACCTTCCTTATCTATTTTATCATCATTTTTTTGCTCCTAAGAATTACACCATTACATGCCTCTAGAGGCGTACCCTGATGATAACTTATGCAGGTCCATCGTTGGTCGGTCATGAGTTTGATTCTTTTCCTCCTTTAGGTGGTGTGAGAGTTTTTAAATTTTTTCCATTTGATGGAGGTATTAACAATTTTTCTTCTGCGCGGAGGTATTACTGAAAAATTTTCCTTCTTGTGTGAGAGTTATGAATGTACATGAATGTAATATAAGTTGTCATGACATATAAATATCCATAAAAAAAGAATTACACCTTTACAGTACATAATTCTTTTACATTTTTCACATAAAATTTCCCCAATTTTTTTTCTGATCACCAAGTTAGTACTTCAAAACTCGTTAAAAATTCAATTCAACTTATTCTTATACTTCACTTGATGAGAGAATTACAGGAGTACACCCATATGAGTTAAGAATTGTTAAGGTTGAGATACATGCAATGACAAACACAAGCACATAATGAATTATATTTGTGATTCATCTTAAAGCCAAATCCACAAGAGAAAAGTGCACAAGACCTACTCAGCTATTCTTTTAGCAGACTGTGCAAAATAGTTAGAGTTGATCATTCATAAAAAGGAAATCAATTCAGCAGCAGAGCTTACAGCTTTCTTCAAGTAGGGAATACGGTGGGATTTTCCTTCCACGCTCAATTCCTTCTCAAAATTCTCCACAGCAGTAAGAAGGGCACTAAAATGCACTTTCATATAATCTGGCAACTCATCCATGGCTGCCCAATCCCATCTGAAAATGAATTTTCCAATTCAATCATGATCAATAATCCATATACATATATTCTCACAAAATATTTATGAATAAAAAAGAATTGATTAAGGACAAATTAAAAGGGGGAAAACCAGCACCTTTCTAGTGCAGTGGTATATAGTTCAAGCTCATCCAATTTACCATACACATCGTAGATATCATCCATGATCGATGTACAACATGTTATTGTAGTCATTATCCTTCTAGCTCGGGAATAATGTGGCTCATAATAAACTTCTAATATCCAATAGTAACACTCAACCAGTTTGTCTCTGATAAACGGCAGTTTTCTCGCAAAATCATTCTCTTTCCACCACCTGAAGAGCAAAAAGTTACAAATTTCTACCGATAAATACTTAATTATGAAGTCATGACGTTGTGTTCTTGCAAAATTAGACATATCCCATTGTCGAAATCAAGGCCTTTTGAAAATCCATTCATCTTATAATTATCTGCCCAAAAATTAGTTAGTGGGCTTGTAAAACGAGCAATTCCGCCATCTGGGCCCTTGAAATGTGCTGCTTTGCATATGGAGCTTAGCTAGCTCTAATGTCATGTGATCCACGTATATATAGAGAACCATTCATCTGGAAAGAGACCGCATTCTAATTACGGTGCAGTTCACTGTAAAATGAGCTTCCATATATTAGAATACAATGAAATATTATTAAATCATTTGTCCATATAAAAATCATACTTTAGATGGTTTAGATGTTGAAAATACCACTCTAAATTTGATATTTATGTTAAACTATTTTATTATATTAATTCTGTACAATTTTAAGATGAGGACTGTACACTGTTGGATTTGGATAAAAATTGATATGCTAATAAAGTGAACAATTTCAAATATAATGGCTGGGTAGAATTTCCATTTATGTTCAAGTGGGGCCCACATGCACTGGATCATTTTCCATATATATATATATATATATATATATATATATATATATAAGAGCTACTCTGGTGCAGCGCCACTGGATCAGTAGTACATTTGCTCAAAAATAGGACTCACACATATTATAATGCAATGAAACTTTATATAATCATTTATTTATATATAAATTTTATAGAAAATGATTTATATGTTAAAAAAACCATTTTAAAGTTGTTATTTACATCAAATGCATTTTATTACGTTGAATTTGTACTATTTTCATATAGGGTCCATACACATATCTGATTTGTACAAATTCAATGTAATAAAATAGTTTGATGTAAATAATAACTTTAAAGTGATTTTTTCAATATGTAAATCATTTGCTATAAAATTTATATATAGATAAATGATTGTATAAAATTTCAACGCATTCTAATATGCATGGGGCCCCAAAATGGTAATGTACCGCTGTTCCGATGCAGTGGCACTTCATCAGAATAGCTCTATTTCGGTGCAATGCAACTACACCAGAAAAACGGTATATTTGCCTAAAAATGCGCCCCATACATATTAGAATGCAATGAAACTTTATACAATTATTTATCCATATATAAATTTTATAGAAAATGATTTACATGTTGAAAAAATCACTTTAAAGTTGTTATTTACATCGAACTATTTTATTGTGTTGAATTCGTACTATTTTCAGATGAGATCCATATACATATCCGATTAGGATAAAAATTGGTATGATAATAGGATACATGATTTTAAATTCAATGGGTGAAGTAGATTATAATTTTATGATCATATGGGGCCCATTTTGGCGCAATTGCATGGCCGTTATGATGCAATTACGCTGCACCTGAATATTATATATATATGATAACCTTTCTTGTGCAGTAAAGTTGCACCATAATTAACAGTGCATTTGGCCCAAAATAGGCCTCACATGTACTTAAATGTACTGATACTTTATACAATTTTTTATCTATATATAAATTTTACGACAAGTAGTTTACATGTTAAAAAAACAACTTTAACATTGTTCTTTACATCAAACTATTTCATTACGTTGAATTTGTATCATTTTCAGATGGGGCCCATACACATATCCGATTGAGATGAAAATTGGTATGGTAATAGAATATATAATTCTAAATACAATGCGTAGAGTAGATTATAATTTTATGATAATGTGGAGTCCATTTTGAGGTAATTACACCGTAATTGTGGTGCAATGAAGCTCCACATGAATATTTCTCTATAGATAGTTAGTTGAAAGCTGAAGTATGGTTAAATTTTTATTAAAATGAGATATCCTAAGCATCATAATTAAACAAAATGATGTTAACTTATAATGGTTAGATTTGGTTTCGATTAATTGTCTGGATGGCCCCATGAATTTAATTATCGCATAGTGGGAAAACGTCGAGGTTACCTTCTTAAACATGAATAGAATTACTGTCTCTTAAAAAGCTTAAGTTTTTAGCAATAAAAAAAAAAGAAGAAGAAAAAGAAAAGAAGGGCTAAAAATTACATAATAAGGTATATATTCCAACCAATGCAAGAATTTAATTTGTTATGTCGTATGCTTAGTTAGGAAAATGTACTTGCAATCTGATTTAAAAATTCCTTAGTTTTGTTAATATATATTTTTGTGTATGCATGTCGATGTATATGTTTGTACCTTGAGAGTTCTGATAGCTCCATCTTATGCAAAGACTGCAAAATATTGAAATCCAACTTGGAAAACTCTAGGAGCACATCATTTCTGTCCTTGTCTTGCTGGTAGATAGAGATGAAATATCTCGACTGAAGTCTCTCATTCCTTTTATTTAGTGGCATATCCAAAGCAAGCTTCACTAGTTCGGAAAGGGGAGAGCTTAAATGGGGCAAGAGAGAGTTGAGTTGATTGGTGGTGAAATCAATGGCCTCATCCAAAATGCTCTCATCATGTGTGCCAAGATATGCTGCTTCATAAAAGCTTAATAATCCATGCACGTTATTTCTTAATGACACCTTAAACTTGCCTTGCTCATCTTTAAACTTCTCAAACACATCTGTTTCGTCAATTCAAAATGTTGGTGTTAAGAAACAAAAGGAGGAAGATTAAATTAAAAATGAGCCCAATTGCATTTTTTGATACATTTATATAATTAGCATATTTTGCAAATGCGAAGTCATGGATAGAACTAGATTGATCTGATTAATTACCGGATGGCACATTGTAACCTTCTTGCCTTAGCAGCCGAAATCGCAGAGCCACAACATGAAGATCATCATCATCGTTTTTGGCATTATAAATCTTATTTAATGAACTTCTAATCTCAGCCTCAAAGTGGTAGGCAACTCCCAGCCGTTGGATTTCATTGATAAATTTCAATTCCTGAATTGACCCACTAACATGATCATGTAGCATCTTCTTCACATCCTGCTTCAGCTTTTCAGCCCGTTGTTTGGTCAGTACATCCACGTCCTGCAATACATTGTTATAATAAGAAGGCAGTTACATGAATTAACCACCAATTATCATCAAATACAAAACACATATATTGACAGCCATGCAGAAATAATGAGTCGGGCATGCATGTTTCTACTATAAAATTAACCAACTTATTTCGTTGCTAATACGTATAATCTTACTTTCTCGCCAATTATGAGTAAATTAAGCATTTCTGGAATAATTTTTTTTTAAAAAATTTCTCACTAAGAAGCATTTATGGGAAAGCTTTAGAAATCTTATAAATATGAGTTTGCTGCTCTGAATTCATTGAAGAAAGAATACATATTATCAGAAAAAAAAAATTTGTATAAAACGAATAAAAATCAAAATTGAATAATAATATCAAAATTCTGTGCTAGTTTCTTCTTCCCTAACCAGGTAGCCAGCTGCTTGCCATTTCAAATAAATAAAAAAAAAAACTAGCTACTTGCCATTTCAGCTGGTGCCATGACGGCGAATCGATCGCCCCACACGGTGGAATGGTAGTTTGCACATCCTCGGCCAATCTCCTTCTTGCTATTGCCCACTGCCAGCTGATGAGTGGGAGGAATATCAGATAGGCCATTTCCAAATATCAGGGCCATAAGGAATTAAGAATGAATCCTGAGAAGACAAGTTGCTGTTTTAAAAAGTCGCGTTACTTGAGGCTATTTATAGAGCGGCAGCGATTGAAATGTTTTCACTCTCTTCAAAAGTTGAAACTCCTGTTTTGGCACCATCAACGTGATTTTACTCAAATATTAAAGAACCATTATTGTATTACTAAGATTTTGATGGATTCGTTGTCTTACTAATCCTAATTGTACTGTTACGATAATTGCAAATATACTTAGACAATTGGACCATAATTGATAATATATCCATTTAGTTTCAAAATTTTTAAAAAAATCTCATATAATTTAACTATAAATGCAAATATATCAATATGCAAACTCTGTAAATGTATTTTAAAAACTATAAAAAACGATAAATTACAAACATATCTATATAATTTGCATATGTTTGCAAGGATATTCACATAGCGATTGCATTGTGACAGAGTTGTGATTGCGAGAGTAAAATTGCAATTATAGTCAAACTTTATAAGGTCATTTACAATTTCTACCACCGAGTGAGGATATTTAATTAAAAAAAGAACTAAGTGGAGATATCTATAATAATAGTCAACCGTGTAGGTATATTTAGAAATTGCTCTTATTTTTATTCAAATCTTGTTTCATTGTTTATTCAGGTGTTTTGCCTTCGTACCTACGTTGACAAAACTTTCATAAACTTTTGTTGTAGTGAATATAGACTATTAGCAACGAAATTATACAATTGTTAAAACTATCCGGAGATGAAATTCTAACTTGTTACCATGAATAGGATGCCTTGTTCAAGCCTAATAATCTTATTTTGAATTTGGAAAATTTATTCTTTCCCGTTTGATTAGCACTGGTTCTAATTCTTTCCCTTTTTATATAGCGGTTATTGTAATAATATTCGTGGAGGAGAGTGTGCATTCATATAGAATTAATCATATTTCAAATAAATTTTAAAATCCAATCCATTCATTAAGTTTAAAATTGTTTTAAGATATAAATTTACTAAAATTTATTTAATATAAAAATAAAAATAGCTAATATAATGATAATTTAACGTTATTGATATCCCTGATAAAACAAATGATTTTAAACAAGAGTCCTAGTCAAGTAGTTTCATGAATCAATTTTAATTAATGATGAGAAATCACTTTATCCATTGTATTTAACATAATTTATTTGGCTAAAAATCAATTTTTATCGAAATCAAGGATGTATATGAGCCATATTTTCTTTAAATATATATAATTAGATTAATTCACATATATATTAGAATATAACAATATTTCATAGAATCATTTATTTACATAATAATGATATTTTAAATGATTTAAATGGATTAGATCTTTCAATTTATTCAAAATAATTAATATTTATGATGAGATTATATAATATTCTAAACTCGACAAACTGTTAGAATACATTATGGCCAATATGCGCATGAACCGATGACCAGTGTGGATTGGATGGGCAGTGGTTCCGGATCGGACTTGTCCAACAGCTCATTCGATTTAATTCATCTAACGTTGATTTTATAAGGTATGAAATGAAAAATGGAGAAACTATGATAAAGCATATGAAAAAGCCATTTTTACTGAAGGATACATATCAATAATATTGATATCACTGAAGCATTCAGTGTGCTAGCCTCATTTTAATTTGTGCCCAAGTTGATGATTAAACAGCTGAAATCTAATTCATTTGTTTTGTTTAACATCACATGTACCAAAATTCATTTTAATCAAATTCATACAAATGCATTAAAATAATAATAATTTACAGAATCAATTATCCACCGAGAGACAGGAACATATTTCTCGCAAATTTCTTATTCCCACGTCTCCAGAACAGAAAATTCAACTGCCCACTGTTTGGCCAAATTAGCTCTTTCAATTCATTTGAATGTATTTCAATGGTGGTATGATGGACTATATTGTATCCTCTCCCAACTAGAAAAAGACCTTTACGATTTTTGAATGTGAGGGGGCTCCTCTCCCGTTCCCAGACATTTTGGAAGTTGAATATAAAATTTTAAATTTGATATAAATAAAATTATTTTATTAAATTGATTTTATAAATTTTTTGAATATGACACAGAAATTAAGGCTGTGTTTGGCAATTTGCAAAAGTTGTCAAGTTAAAACTTTTCAATCTCCATAATTACTCTTTTTTAATTATTTTTTATACATTTTTCTATACAACAACCCTACTTTTCAATCATTTCTACACAACTACCAATACAACTAACCTATTTATTTTAAATTTATTCTCTTTACTCCTCATCATTACCCCTACAATATCATATCATTTGACAACTTTTATTCTTCAAAAGTTTTCATCAAAAGTTTTACTCATTACCAAACACACCCTAATTAAATAACCATTTCTAAATAGATAGGTGCATTGAATTTTGACTTGTGATCAAAGTGGGCCCAAAATGAAAGTACATTGAATTTTGATTTATGATCATGCAAAATGGAAGTGGCATGTAGAAATCTTCCCTTGGTAGCTACACCATTAAATTATGGATTCGGATCTAGTATAAGCTTAAATATACCCAGATATATAATCTTTTTTAAATTATTTTATTTTTCTTGATATTCACGTGGTTAAGTATGAATGTCTCATATATATATATATATATATATATATATATAATTTTTACATATTTTTTCATACTTGATCAGGTTAGTGGGCCACTTGATTGGATGCAATCGACCTCACGGGATTTTATAATAATTGGTTGTCGGCCAATCTATGGTAACAATATTGACGATGCAAGGGTTTTTTAAGTCCAATCATTTTTCTCGTGCCATGTGCGATCACCAGCAGCACCAAGCTCCTGCTAAGCGTTGCTATCCACCTATAATAAAAATCTTTGTAATTGAAAGTCGAAACCTACTGACCACATATTGTAAATTCTAATTCTTGTCTAAACTAATAGCTAATAGAAATATATACTAGCCATAATACTAATTAACTTAATTAATAGGGACCATTTACATAGGTGTATGCCCATTAGCACCACAAGAAGTGTATATATATATATATATATATTCATGGTAAAATAGAGAATTTGTTGCATTTATGTATAACTAATTAATGAATGTTTCCTATGATATCTATATGCAGCAACTACACGCTGTTTTTAACTATAATATTTATAGGCTGTAAATGTGTCTCACGTTGATGATAGAATCAAAATCTATTGCATTAAAAATAGCACATACGTTTGTACATTTAAATATAAACTGTATGGATTTAAGTATTTTTAATAATTAATATACGAGTATATATCTTAAGATGATTCGGTCCCATTCAAGACTGATTGGAACGATTTTTATATAACGATAAAATAAATAATGTTAAACTTAAAAACTGGTGAGATTCAATTTTATGATCAATGCGAGCCCTAGCTATTTTCACCTAACAACACCTTAACTAGATTGCAACTGACATTTCCCAATATATGTAAAATATATATTTGGCTACAGGCGCTTACATTGATGATTACATCAAAATCTAATTAACACTACAACAAACTTGGTCATTGCAACGGTTTTTATCATTGCAATTACAAAAAAACTAGTTCCTATTGAGCATTTGCAACGAAAAAATTTAGTTGCATGGCCGTTGTACATGCTTGTGGAAAGGTTTTGACACGAAAACCTAAGTCGTTGCTTATATCTATTGTAACGAGCATTTTTGGTTGCTGAAATTTTAATGACAGTAATTAAGCACACATTAGCAACAAAAATTATAGTTGCAATAAGTTATTATTTCCATTGGAAAAGATCAGTTGGGATGATTTGTATTTTTGCATAAGAATGTAAATTTCATTGCAAATGTGATAGATTTTATATGCACATTGGCAGCAAAATTACTTTGCTGCCATTGCACATGGTAACGAATAGAATTCCATTGCCCATACAATAGCAACGGAAGTAATTTATTGCTATTGCTCAACTCTAATATAGAATTGTTAACGCTTACGTAAATCATATAAAAAACGCACATTAAAAAAATACTGTTAACAACATAATATTCAATGATAAAACTTTAAAATGACCACAATGTATACACAAATGAAGAAGTTTCCAAATATAAATAATCCTTTGATACTTTAAAGCAATCCAATGTTTACATTTTCTTTCATGGTTCCACATGAAAGCTCTACCCTATTATGCTCCAAGCACTTGTCCATTAAAATTTTAGATAACTTCTATGTTGTATCTTGTATTTTCCATATGGTGCAAATTACTTGTACATATGCATTAAAAATATGTAAAATAAAGTTAAGACATCTACAAACATAATACTAATATATGAAAACAAATCAATAATATGAAGGATAAAAGTCAATTAAAACAAATGAAATTTCAATTCATACTTGATAACTAATACATGTCATGCTTACAGCATACCAATATGTGGATTTTTTTTTGATTCCTTGATGCCAATACTCCAAGACAACTCCCACGTTGAGCACATAGAGTAGATTATAAGTTATATGCTCAAATTATTAAAGAAGACTTAAAACATACTCACACCTAAAAAACAGACAGGTACACACACACAAGGAAACGAAAGATGTTATAATGTTAATGATATTCGATTATTATATTTAAAGATATCCTAAAAACCATTGGCACAAAATTCTCATTAACGTGAATATGCATAATAAATTTTATGACTTATTACTCCATACAATTAGTATATTAGCCTCACATGTATGACTCATCATTAAAAAATCCACAATTGCCAAGAGATTGAAAACCTTAGATTGACAAGTAATGTATAGTAACATATAAAAATAAGTTTACGTAAACAAATATTTCAAATAGATGAATCATCGATAGTTGTAGTCATGCAAGCATTCAATTGAAGTAAGGCCAAAGCAGGAATGTGAATCTTCCTCTCCACATCCGTAAGAGGTTCAACAATCATGTATTTTTGGGCTATATCTCCACATTCTACTTGTATCATCGTGGCATTTAAATTTATAGTAATGACAATTAGAAATATACATCAATAAAACAAAAATAATAACTTATACTCGCGATGATTATGTGTACATAGTAAGATGTTATGGATGTAGTTATTCACTCATGTATTAGTGCCATAAGCCCGAAATATGTTGACAATGGAGAAGTCATACTTAATCATCAAATGAGTTTAGTTTTTGGAGTAAAACGTTTCTTGCAAAAAGTTAAAATTTGATTGCTAAAGAAACTTTTGATTACCAATAATTAATACTATAGAAACTATTTTAAAATTTTTAGTTATCAATAATTCATAATTTTTTATTTAGGCAACTCAATTTTGTTTTTATTGTAATAGTGTTATCATGAATAAGGTAAATCTTTCCTATTTATGAAAGCATTATCATAGAAATTTTTTTCTTTTTTGTAAAAGTATCATCATAACGAAGAAATGTTTTTTCATATACATTTTCCTTACTAAATTTTTTTTTTCATAAACGTTTTCCTCACTAATAAACTTTTGTTCCTAACAAGAGTGTCAAAAATCAACTTTTTCAATGTGCATAATGCATTCATTTTGGATCTTTTATGCTTAAAACTTAAGAAAATCTCAGGTTTAAGACATTTAGATCGATAATAGTACTTTAATTAAGGCTCCACTTCTATACAACCTAGTTATATCTAAAATTTTCATAAAACCCTATTTATGTTTTCTTATTGATGATAAAAAATTTACTCCACGCGCATGGCATTTAAAAGTTATATATTGTAATATTGTCACACGTTCATTAGTGTACTGTAGAGAGAGAACGGGATTTGTTGAGACATCAAGGAAATTGAAAAATGTAAGTATGAAATTTAATATGGGATAAAAATAGATTTTTGCTAAACTGATATATTTTTCTTTACTAAATTCTGTGCAGTAAAAATTTAGTAATGGGCTAAATTTCATTAGTTAATTAATTTCGTATAAGATCTATTGTCAATTAGTATATACATCATATTCATTATAAAAATTCTATTGAAGAAAATGAAATGATAACAATAACGTGGTTCATCATATGTCATTTTACTAGATTACTTTATAATGTGTAAAAATTTTAGCTAACTAGGAGGGTGTTTGCTTACTTAAAAACTTTCGACTCTCCACAACTATCATATATTTTTAATTATTTCTTCACTTCTTCCTATACAACTACCCTGCTTTTCAATCATTTTGACATAACTAGTCATACATCTAACCTATCCATTTTAGAGTGTGTTTAGAAAAAGAAAAAAAAATTTTGATGTAAAAGTTGTTAAATTGATAAAAAATGATGTGATATGATAGAGGTGATGATGATGTATGAAAAGAATAAAGTTAAAATAAATAGATGAGTTGTATGTGTAGTTGTGTGGAAATGATTGAAAAGTATAGTAGTTTGTTTAGAAAAATGTGAAGAAATAATTAAAAATATATTAATTATGGAGAGTGAAAAGTTTTATACCCAACCAAATATTCTTAACAATATTTTCTTTACTTTCCATCATTCGGCATATTATATAACATAATTTTCTTCAATTTTAAAAATTTTTACACAAAAACTTTTATGGTTTTGTTCCTATACACTTAGGTGCACTTAGCTTCGGTGCACCAGAGTACAAAACCTCGTTTTTTAAAATTTTTTCATATAATTGTTAATCTAAGTATATTTAACATATGTATCAAGTTTTATCATTTTTGGATATTTTTAGATTTTTTTGAATTTTTTAAAATCAGTAACATGTTAGTGATTTTAAATTACAAAAAATTCCATTAATTTTAAAAAGCAAAAAATACCTACAAATCTCTAAAAATGATCAAATTTGTTACACATGTTAAATACACTTAGATTAACAATTGTATCAAAAAATAATTTAAATACATCTAGGTGCACCGAGTTTAAGTACAACCGGTGCATTCAAGCACATCTCAAACTTTTATCACTTCTCAAACATACCTGCAGATGTACTGTATCCTATTCTCGTGTCATTCTAGGTTACCTCTATAGGTCATCGTTGTTCGGGTACGGGTGTCTCATATTTTTTTGAATGAAAGGTTAAGATGTTTAGCTGCTGGAGCTACAACATAATCGGGACGGGCCGTGCAAGAAAGTATATGGTGCATTGAAACGTGGCGGGGACATATCCCAGTGGTCTCAGGATGTATGACTCACCCAATAAAAAAAAGAAAAAAAGAAAAAAGATGTATGACTCACAGGTCCCAAGGTAACGTTGAAGCCTGATTTTGATATTAGAGCAAGTTTACATGGCCATTATTATTTATGCTTTAAAAAAGTTTTAGATATGTGCATATATATTTTTAAAGATTTTTAAAAACATAGAGTAGTTATTTTAGTCATTTTCAAGGGTTGAAAATAGCGAAAATACTCTTATGTTTAAAAATTTAAATATATATATACGTATTTAAAAATGATAAAACCTGATTTATATATTAAATAAATCTATATTAAGAAGTTTATGAGAAAAAAGTTTAAAGAATTTTTAAATAAATTTTTGAAGATGGGCAACATCATTTCTTGACAAATGTGTGAAGTGCTAACACATTAAATAGAATTAAGCTCACATTTGCAAAGAACCAAAAACAAAAACAAAACAAAAAACCTCTTTTAACATGGTCCAAAAAAAGAAAAAGAAATTTTTTTTTACAAACGTTTGTAAGATCGATTTAGCCCAGTGGGATTCCCACAACTTGCTACATCCAGCAGCTTGGGATGACTGCTGGGTTGGGCTCTCAATGGTTTGTAAGTCGTTGGCTTGTAGTCATAATTGGGCCACTCTTGTTCTGGGCTTGTCTAGCACTACTTTTTAACTTGTAATTGTCCTTAGATATTGGTTAGGGTAACTGGTCAGGCCCATGGCGGTATGGGTTCAATCTCTGCGGGTTTTGTTCCGCCCAACCCCGCCTGGCCTTATATGGCAGGACCCAACCCACAACTTGGTATCGAACCTAATATCCCGGTTTTGAACAGGTCAGGGTGGGTTTGAAATGGGTCAAGCGGGTTCGAACTGGGTTGAAATACAGCAAATTGATTTATGGATGTTTTTATTCGATATTTTTATAAGATTTTTGAGGGAAATTTGCCTCATAAACTTTCCAACTTTGCATATTAGTATTGTGGACTTCGAAGTTTGCATATTAGCATATTAAACCCTACGAAGTTTCGATCTTTGCGTTTTAAGCCTTCACCCCTAACGACATTAAAAAAGACTATCAAACAGATATGTAATGTCAGAAATACCCATACATATGTATGCAAAACAAGGCAGCTATGGCCAAAAACCATCGTCATCTTCCTGAATGCCAATATGTCATCCCCTCTTAAGATTCGTAAGACTTCATTATAAAAATGATGTTATTTTTTGACCATGACACCCTTACTTTTCATATAGATGTAAGAGTATTTTTTGACACTATACATATGTTTAATGATGTTTTTAATGCCATTAAGAGTCAATGAATTCTGTAATTAGAAAAAATAAAAGAGACTAAATTCCTTAAAAGCCAATACTTTTTAAAAATTTTCTCTCAATATGGAATAGAAAAAATTACCATTTCAAAAAGATATTTCACAAAAGTCAAAACACCCTAGAGCCAATCCGTATAAGAAATATAACATAAGGGGCAAAACGAATCCTGAAAAAAATATTATAGGATAAATAAAAGAAAAAGAAAATAATTTAAACTTAAATAGAAAAAGGAGATAAAATGTTATAAATGCGGAGAACCATTGTACTCCAAAATGTTACAAAATTCAAGTACGAAAATTTATTATAGTAAAAATTTTGGATTTAAAGGAGGAGGAGGAGGAAGAAGAATTATTTTGGATTTAAAGGAAGAAGAAGGTAGGGAAACCTTTTCATTTGTTTAATTTTATCGTATATGCGTCTCATCTATAAATATGTAAAATTGATGTAATAAAATGGTTCATTGCTGAAATATTAATTTTAAAGTAGTTTTTTCAAATCTAAACTATCTAAAATATCACTACTATGTGGATAAATGATTCTATAAAATATTATTACATTATAATATATATATATGTGAATGAATCTAAGCATTTTTCATAATTTATATATGAATATATTTTTTTGAGCAAATATAGCCCATGCACATACTGGATATGAATGAAATTTGGTCTCTTAATTAAACAAATAATGTTAAATACAATGAATGAATTAAATTTTACATTAATTATAAAAATTTTAAAAATTGAGGGGTTAAATACATAATTTTGTTCTTGTTCTTTTGAAGCTCATTAGTAACACCAATTCTACATGCTTCCCAAGCGCTTGGGCAAACTTCTTCAAAGCAACCTGCAAAGGAATTGACAGAAGTGCATCTGCCAGGGATGCTACAAGTAGGTGAGCCAAAGGTACCTTCTTCCTGTCAATTTTTTTGAACTTTTTGGTAGTTGAGTGATGATTCTTCTATACAAAATTCTTTAAAACCCACAATGACTTGATCATTGTAGAAATGAAGATGCTTTGTGGATTCCGGCTCATAAAATGCTTTGTCCAAATGCAATTTTGTTAGCCACTAGCCATTTCTTGGGGCGTCCCAATATTTTCAAAATTGAACACTAAGTTGAACTGTTTTTAGATTCGGTTTAGGTTGGACTAGTTTAACTATTGGTTTAAACTGTTTTGAACTGTAACATTAATATAAAATATTTATTATAAGCAAAATTCATTATTTATTTTAAATTTAAGTAAAAATTTACATTTAACGATATAAAATATGATATTTCTATAAGCATCCAATAAAACATATGCAATTCAAAAGAATTTTCGCTCATTTAAAGCTGAAATTCAGTATTCAATACAATTTTCTAGACAAGGTACTTTGATGTCATTACTTGAGAGTATTCAAGATGTATAGATAATGGAGAACCCTGCATAGCGTAGTTGGTTCTCATCGGTGGCAATAGTGTCCTACATCTGGGACTCAAATTTCACTGTCTACATTGTGCATAGGGGACTCAAATCTCGCTGTCTGCATTATGCATAGGGGTGCAACTCGGGTTGGGTCGGTTCGAGTAGTGGTCTACCCGTACGCTATTTGTAACAAGCCTATCTTACCCTAACAATTTGTCGATTTGGTTCCTAATATACCCTACCCTACCCATTACTCATAGAGCCGGTTTTGGTTTTAGTTCCAAATTGGTTCTTTTAATACTCAAATACAATATTTTTAAAAAATATTTGTATATTTTTTAATAATATAAAATAATATTCATTTATATTTTAAAATCATAAATACGTATGTTATTATTTACATTATTATATTAAAAAATATGAAGTATAGACCATCATAACTCAATCAGTCAAACTATTAATATATTATAATCATAATTCGCAAGCTTATTTATAAGAGTCTTTTGGAAGTTAATGACGTATATAAATAATCAAACAAGTTTCATAATTCACAATCTACAACTTTACAAGGACAAGATTCATTTAAATTCGAATTTATTAAAATATTTGTGCACATAGGATGTTAAAGACAAAACACAATACATACTATATACTATATTGTATAGATATATAATTATGTACTTAATTAATTGTTCGTGTAAGTATTCGTGCGAGTAAGTTCCGAGTACTCAACATATCTACATTACCTATATCCTATTTGAGGGGATGGGTAATAACTTATAACCTATCGGTACCTATAGGTAATATTTTTTACCCTATCTTACCTAGGAGTGTTAATGGTTATGGTCAACCTATTAACCCGTTTGTTCAACCCATTTATAAATGAGTTTAGGTTGAAATTTTTGAATAAATGAGTTATGATCCGCCAACCCGTTTAACTATTTAATTAAATAAATGGATTAGGGTTGAGATTTTATAGCTAACTAACCCGTTTAGTAACTCATTTAACCCATATAACTTGTTCAACCCGTTTAGTTCGTTTAACCCATTTAACTTGCTTAACTTATTAAAGTTATATATCTATGTAAACTCCTTGGTTATTTTCCCTCTCTAAGTCTTCCTACAATCACCTAATTTTTATTTTTTCACTGCTGCCTTAATTCCATTTTCCCGTTACTGCCTATTTCCATTTGCCCTATGCCGAAAATACCCCCTTGTCTCTCCCTATGAGATCATCATCTACTAGAGTCTAAGCTTTAAGGTTATTTGCTATACAACCCGTTAATAACCCACCAACCCGTTTATTAAATGGGTTGTAAATGGGTTAGGGTTAAGATTTTTTAAATGGATTAATAAAAGGATCAGGGTTAAAATATTTTAAATGGGTTAGGATTAGAATTAGACTCCAACCTGTCCAGCCCGATCTGTTAAAACCCCTAATCTTACCTAAATTAGAATTGAGTCGGTGAGTATCCTACCCAATTTGCACTACTAACATTACCTTTGAGCAGTTGGCCTCAAACCTAGGGGTGGGAATCGGGGCGAGTCATACCGGGCCAAGGTTTGCCCAATCCTGACCCTACTTTTTAAAAATTGAGTTTGACCCTCTTTTTATACCGGGTCGGGACAAGGTCGGTTTGACCCGCACTATTTTTAATAGATTTCGGGACAAATTTTGGATTGGTATCGGACCGGTCTCGAGATAGCGGGTTGAGTCAAAAATACTGATCAAATAAGATAATTTTAAGAATTTATATACCTATCAAACATAAGTATACATTTATAATAAATTTAAATATTATATGTTTCAATATTTCACTAATTATTAAAAACACATAATTAAAAAAACAAAATATTTGAAAATATAGTATAAATTTATTAAAATAGGTTAATATAAATTAAACATTTCAAATTTTTTTTATTGATTCTTATATTGCTTTCTGAATAAATTGATTCTTTTATTTTTGATAGAGTTGATTATAAAAAGTGAGAATTTTGAAAGAAAATAATAATAATATTTAAACATAGGCTTATAATTTTTAATAAATTAATATATGCGGGTAGGGGTGCATCTTGGTCCGAGTACCCGTGGGTCGAACCGCTGGGTACCCTATTTAGGGTCGGTTCGGTTCTAAAGAACCTACCCGTAGGATCGGTTCGGTTCCACGGGTTAAATTACCCATTCAAATTTGGGTAGGGTCGGTTCCGATGCTGGGTACCCGGAACCGACCCGGTTCACATTAATATATATATAAATACCTAAAAGACAAAAGCCCTAAGCTCTCCCCGTCTCGCGCAGTCCCCTCTGCTCTCCCCGTCTCGCGTCGTCCCTCGCCGTCCCGTCCCTCTGCTCTCCCCACGACCGCGTCGCCTCTCCTCTCCCTCCCTCCCTCCCTCCCTCCCTCGGCAGCGGTGTTGCTGATCCTCCCTCCCTCCCTCTCCCTCTCCCTCTCCCTCGGCGCATCGCTGCTCCTCTGTCCCTCTCCTCTCCCGCCGTCCCGCGTCGCCTCTCCTTTCTCTCTCTCTCTCTCTCCCCCTCGGTGTCGGCACTCCTCTTCTCTCTCTCCCTGGACGCGCTGCTGGGCTGCCGGCTGCTCCTTTCTCTCTCCCTCCCTCCCTCTCCCTCCCTCCCTCAGCGCATCGCTGCTCCTCTGTCCCTCTCCTCTCCTGCTGTCCTACGTCGCCTCTCCTCTCTCTCCCTCGGTGCCGGCTGCTCCTCTTTCTCTCTAAGTTCGCTGCCCCTCTTTCTCTCTCTCTCACACTCTGTTCTCCCAAACGGCCAAACCCTAGCAAGTAGCGGCAATTTGGCGATTTGCCAGAGAAGGAGATCTTCCAAACCCATTCGACGCCGTCTGTGCCCGTCAGTCCGTCACGCAGCAACTGCCCCCTGTCGCTCTGTCGTCGGTCTCCCTAACTCCGTCGCAGGTCAGCCTTCATCGAATAGAAATTTTTTATTTTTCTTATGTTGATTTGTTGTTCTTATGATAAGATGATGATAACATTTCAATCATGGACTTTATATTTGGATGTTTGATCTGCATTGGTTTATCCATTTCATTTTAATTCATCAGATTTCCAATTTTTTTTATGACAATCAGATTTGAAATTTGATTTGAGTTGTATTGGTTTTAATTACTACGAAGCTGAACTTAGACGTTTAGACCTAATTGTTATCAGATTTTCAAATCGGATTGCAACAGATTGCTTATAGGTTGTTTTTGAGAATATTCTCATGGAGATTTTTATGCAATGTCATGGAGATTTTCAAACTGGATTGCAACAGATTGCTTATAGGTTGTTTTTGAGAATATTCTCATGGAGATTTTTATGCAATGTCATGGAGATTTTTAAACTGGATTGCAACAGATTACTTATAGATTTTCAGACCTAATTCTTTAGGAACAGATTTGGAATCGAACCGGAACCGACCTGCTATTGAGAAAATTGGGTAGGGTAGTCTCCGAACCGACCCGGTCTAAAATAGGGTAGGGTAGAGGTTTTTAAAAAATGGGTAAGGGTAGGTTCCACCTTTACCCGGACCTACCCGAACCAAGTTGCACCCTTATATGCGGGCGGGCCAGACTCTTCAGGTTAGGACATTGGCGACCCACCCCGACTCTATTTCTGAATTCGGGTCAAAATTTTCGACTCATCCTTATGTCGGGTAAAAAATATATTGGTTTTACTTGGACAAAAACGGATTAGGTCAAAGCCAGGTCATGGGTCGACGCGACCCAATTCCCACCCTTACTCAAACCCTGTAAAAAAAAGATGCATACACAATGTACTCGGCATGCATCTCGGCTGAAGTGGCGTATAGGAAAGTAAGTTGGAAGCTGATCTTATGCGCCTGGGAGCATTGAGCTCTCAATGCTCCCGGATGCATACACCTTTTTTATTTTTTTGAATTTTTTTTACAAGATTGTTAATCTAGGTGTATTTAATTTGTGTATAAATTTTTATCATTTTTGGAGTATTTTAGATATTTATTTTTTATTTTTGAAAATCAGTGGCATTTTAATTTTCAAAAATAAAAATATCTAAAATACTCTAAAAATGGTAAAAATTAATACATACGTTAAATACACTTAGATTTATAGTTTTATAAAAAAAAAATTCAAAAAAACTAAAAAAAAAAAAAGGTGTATGCACCTGGGAGCATTGAGAACTCAATGCTCACGGGCGCATAGGATCAGCGTCTAAGTGAGTTACTGCAGTTACTTTTCCTTTCTCGCAATATGCAAGCTAAACCGTGGTTGGGCCGATTCTGATGGTCCAACCAATGGTCAAACCGGTTCAATGATTCTATGTAAATATTGAAATTTGCATGCCTGAAAAATTAGTTTCTTATCTTAGCGAGGAACTGCCTGGTCGACGTGTATGCCTGAAAAATTAAAAATAGGATGATGCATGAATTAGGTATACGAGCTTTGCTTGATATTAGGCAACTCGACTCTTTTTTAATCTCTTGTTGCAATAATTATTATATTTAATAATACTTAATTAGATAAGAGACTAAGTTATATTCAAATCAAATATATGCATGATTATTGAGTTACACTTGCTGAAAAATAAATATATTCATGTGTAAATTACGAAAAAAATTTAAATTTATTCACATATACAGTAGAATGCAATAATATTTTATAGAATTATTTATTCATATATTAATGAAATTTTAGATGATTTAGATGCTTAAAATATTAATATTTAATATTAGACTATTTTATTACATTAATTTTATATATTTCTAGATGGCACACATGCATAGTGAGTAATAATAAATAAATGAACGTACGAGTTTCAGAAAATGTAAATGATCCTAAATATAGATGGAATAAAATTTTCTTTAAACATTAAAAAATAAAAATAAAGAAAATTAGGTCGAAAAAGAATTTCATACAAGCAAGACCGCAGATGTTCATGCCCGACCGTGTGCAACCATCATTTTCTATCCAGTACAGAAGCACTCATTGGCAGCCGTTGCGCAATCGATTTTGCGTCTTTTCACTCGTTGGCTACTGAGGAGCAAGAATTTTAAAAATTCATTTTTTAATATCATAATAGGAAAAATGAAAAATACTTTAAACATAAAAACTTCTATTTTTAAAAATATTCTTTTAGATTAAAATATATCTATTTCATGTCAATCGGATTTTGAAAATTCCCATGAAAAGTATAACTTTTTTATTTTTAATATTTCAATAAAAATGCAAAATAAAAGACATTAGTTTCATGTCTGTCGAAATTTGAAAATTCACTGATGCGGAATTTTTAAAAAAACTTATTTGGTTATATTTTAATAAAATGCAAGAAAATTCCTTAAAATACAAAAAATATTTTTTACATTAAATAAATTCATTTCTACTGATTTAACAACTTTTACATACAAAACTTTTCATCAGAAGTTTTACAACTTACCAAACACACCCTAAATCTATAAAAGTTTATTAGGTGCATGTGACTTTTACCAATCATTTTACCGATTCGATTGGTCACTCGCCAGTACTGGCAGAAGTACATATCAGACGTCCGAGCATAAAGTTATATTAGCCTGGACTGCTGCAAGCAGACACTGATGATGAGGTGTTGTTTGGTAAGGTGAAAATTCGTGGTACCGTGGGAAATTGTGCGAAATGAAAAAAAAAAATATTTTCAGAAACATGTAGGGTGTGTTTGTTAACAACGGAAAGTTGTCAAGTTAAAACTTTTCAATTTAAAACTTTTCACTCTCCACAACTACCCTATTTTTTAATTATTTATTCACATTTTTCTATACAACTACCCTACTTTTCAATCATTTCTACACAACTACCAACACAACAAACCTATCTATTTCAACTTTATCTTATTTATTCCTCATCATTACCCCTATCATATCACATCATTTGACAACTTTTCATCTCTACAACTTTTCAACAAAGGGTGTGTTTGGTTACACACAAAACATGTCAATGAAAACTTTTCAATTAAAAACTTTTCACTCCCCATAACTACCTTATTTTTTAATTTTTTTTTCACATTTTCCTATATAAACAACCCTACTTTTCAATCATTTCCACACAAATACCCATACAACTACCCTATCTATTTTAACTTTATTCTCTTTACACCTCATTATTACCCCTATCACATCACATCATTTTCTATCAACTTGACAACTTCTACTTTGAAAAGTTTTCATCAAAAAGTTTTTACCTCCAACCAAACGCACCCAAAAGTTTTATCCATTCCCAAACACACCCGTAATTGATACAAATCCTATACCAGTACTTCCCTGGGAACTGGAAGAGGCTTCGATAACAACTCCTTGTTTAAATCTTTCCAGGCATGAGGAGCCTTCGCTCGGAAAATCTTGCATGCTTCCTCGTATGTGCTCCTATACTCCTTCATGTAGCACTGAATTCCTGATGCTACATGAGCTCTCTCTTGTTCCAGCTAATTAATTAACAAACCATGTATACAATTATAAAAAAAACAACCGCTGAGTTAGCAAGAAGATTAAGTATCGAATGATATTTTATTAAATCTAAAGTTTTTGAAATCTTGTCAATTCGTGTTTATTTATTTAGGATCATTAACATCTATGCTAATAAAAAATTGACATTATTTTCATTTATGCCAACCATTTAAACTTTTTTCAATTATACCAAAACTTTTTCAAATTAATTACTTATATGCCAACACTAACGGATTTCTAAGTTAGATTGATTTTGAATTCACAAAATGTCTTGATTCCTAAGAATGACTATACTTATGTTTCTAGGGTATTTTTGTCCATTTATAACTTCTTTAACTTGGAAATTTAACTATCTTAGCATGAATGAAATTAAGTTAGAAAAGTATTAGCATGGATAAAAGACTTTCAAGATTGTTGCTTGGATGAAATAATTTAATTTTTGGTAGAGATCAATGTTAATGCCCTATTTATTTATTCATAATTTAAAATTTCATTTTGATTTTAATCTTATATATTCTAAAGCTTTTAAATCATTTAAAAATTTTAGATATAACCGTTAAAAAGATATAAAGTTCGGCTTCTATACGTCTACATCTACCAATTCACTTCGGTACTCCTGTCTAGTTTGGACCTTATATCAATGATTTTGTTAAATCCAATCCATCCACTGTATATACCACTATTTATTTTATTTAGATACCAAATATCATATCATTTTGATGTATGTGTATGTCATATCTTCTAAAAGTGTACACAAATGTACATAAATTTAGAAAATCACTTGAATCCGTACATCAAAATTTTAGAATATTATAAAATTCTATAGAATCACTAATCTAAGTAGGATGAATATTATAAATGCTTTAGATATTGAATTGAGATCTTATGGGTCCTTATAATAAACAAATCATTTTAATGGATTTAAAGTCACTCTTAAGTAATTGTTAATTTTGAGAATAATGCAAGTTATGGATTTAGATAATTTTTGATATCTAAATAAAATGAATAGTTTGACATACAATGGATGGATTGGAACAAAATCATCAATATAGGACTCAAACAAGACGGAAGTACCGAAGTGAATAGGTATATCTGGATGTATAGAAGTCGGACTCATATATATATATATATAGAAATATTCCTGTGGAGCATCGCTGAAATAGGCCCCACATGATCATCAAATCATAATCTACTCCACCCATTGTATTTAGAATAATATATTCTATTATCATACCAATTTTCGTCCCAATTAGATATGTATATGGGTCCCATATGAAAATGGTACAAATTCAACATAATAAAATAGTTTGATGTAAATAACAACTTTAAAGTTGTCTTTTCAACATGTAAGCCATTTTCTATAAAATTTATATATAAATAAATGATTATATAAAGTTTCATTGCATTCTAATTTGTATGGGGCCCATTTTTGATCAAATGTACCGCTGTTCCGGTGCAGTTGTACTGCACTGGAACAACTCTCATATATATATATATATATATAACAAATTAGCCCCACAACTCAATACAAAAACCAAACACATAATAAGTCAAACCATATATATTATTTATATTCATCAACCACATTCACAATCACAAGTTCTCAAATCCACACACATCAGTCTCATCGGAACAACTCTCATATATATATACATAACAAATAAGCCACACAACTCAATACAGAAACCAAACACGTAATAAGTCAAACCATATATATTATTTATATTCATCAACCACATTCACAATCACAATCACATCCAAGTTCTCAAATCCACACACATCAGCCTCTTTATTCATCATCAAAATACGAGAGGCCTAGAGCACAACATACAGTAATTAATAGCATCCCATAGTCACCCAAGATTTAGATGAACTGGCTATAGCATTAATTACCTCTAGATCGGCATTAACTGTCTCATCAGACATCAAGGGGTTCTACAAGAAGCATCCTGATGCATTCTTTAGTCTCGTTGGCCGAATCGGTGTACATGTCTTTGTAAGTGTACATGAATTCTATTACACGTGCTAAGTTTAGAAACCGCTTCATTACTTCCCTGGGAACTGGAATTGGTTCCAAGAGGTCCTTGTTAAAACGTTTCCAATAATCTGCACACTTCTCTAGGATAATCTTCCATGTTTCCTCATATGTCGTCCCAAACTCTGTCATATAGCACTACACTCCTGATGCCACGTGACCTGGTCTGCCTTGCTCCCGCTTCACAACATGCCAATATTTTTGTTATAATTTCAAGGAAATAGTAATCTGTAATTACGAGGAAAAATAAATCTATGTGCCAATATATATGAGAAATTATCAAGTGCAATTACAGTGCAGGCTGTTGAAACGGGCCTCACATGATGATAAAATCAAAATCTATTCCAACCATTGTATTTAGAATAATGTATTCAATTACCCTATCAATTTTTATGCCAATTGAATATGTGTATTGACTCCATATGAAAATAGTACAAATGCAACGTAATTAGGGGTGCAACTCGGGCTCATGAAACTCGGATTTACCTCAACCCTAACCCTAACCCTATTTATAAAACATCGACCCTAACTCTAATCCTAACCCTATTTGTAAAACCTAAACCCTAACCCTATTTTTGAAAATCGGGTTCGGGTTAGGTTTCAGGTTGGAATTTAGGTTGATAAATTTACATTTTATTTAAGAGTGATAGGTTTAAAATTTTATATGAATGTACAATAATAACAAATCATATCAATAAACATAATAATATACGGTCAAACCACATATTTTTAAAAAATATAACAATATAAAGAAGATGAGTGATCCTGTTAGCCCGGGCTAAACAAATGTCCCACTTAGTCAACTTTAAAAAACTCATTTACAATAACTTTTTTGTTTTTCTCCTCATACACTTGTTTATCTAAGTATATTTAACATATAAACTAAGTTTTACCATTTTTGGATATGTGTATATATGTTTTTGAGATTTTTAAACAGTTGTGTATATATATATATATTTAGAATACCCTTATCTTTAAAAATCTAAAAAAATAAATACATATATCTAAAAATTGTAAAACTTGTTTTATACATTAAATACACTTAGATAAACAAGTGTTTGAAGAAAAAATTAAAAAATTATTATAAATGAATTTTTTGAAGTAGGCTAAGTGGGGCATTTGCTTAGCCCGGGCTAATAAAAGCATTCATCTATAAAGAATATCTTTAGAAAAGTTTAACATAAAAAACAAGATAAATGAAGAAGATTATATAAATAAAAGATAAATATAAATGAAAATAATATATTTATTTATAATATAATTACAATATGTCAAACTTGTATTTATAAATATAAATAACATAAAATACAAAAAATATAAAGAAATATTGTTTAGATTATATATATAATATATTTTATAATATATATAATAGAAATCGGGCCCGGGTTCACTCAAACCCTAACCCTATTATATTTACAAATCGGGTTCACCGGGTTCGGGTTGCAGAAAAGTGAGTTCTAACACTGTAAAAATTCGGGTTCAGCGGGCCGGGTTTGGGCTCAACCCGACCCAAGTTGCACCCCTAAACGTAATAGAATAATTTGGCGTAAATAACAACTTTAAAGTGATTTTTTCAACATGTAAACTATTTGCTATAAAATTTTTATATGGATAAATAATTGTATAAAGTTTTATTCAATTCTAATATGTGTAGGGCCCATTTTTGAGTAAATGTAACGTTGTTTTGGTGTAGTTATGCTATACTAGAACAACTCTCTCTTTCTCTATATATAAAGGAATATTCAGGTTCATCGCAATTGCACCATATCAGCAGTGCAGTTGCGCCAAAATGAGCCCCACATGATCATAAAATTATAATATACCCCACATATTGTATTTAGAATTATGTATTCTATTACCATACCAATTTTCATTACAATCGGATATGTGTATGGACCTCATTTGAAAATTATACAAATTCAACGTAATAAAATAGTTTAATGTAAATAACAACTTTAAAATAATTTTTTCAACATGTAAATCATTTGCTATAAAATTTATGTATAGATAAATGATTAGATAAAATTTTATTGCATTCTAATATGTATGGGGCTCATTTTTGGATAAATGTATCGCTGTAGTTGTGCTGCACCGGACCGGAACAGCTTTTATATATATGAGAAACCTTTCTTGTGCAGTGAAGCTGCACCATAATTAGTAGTGCATTTGGCCCAAAATGAGCCCCATATATACTTAAATGCATTGATACTTTATAAAATCGTTTATCTATATATAAATTTTATAACAAATGATTTACATACTGAAAAATAACTTTAAAGTTATTATTTATATCAGACTATTTTATTATATTGAATTTTTACCATTTTCAGATGGGGTCCATACACATATCTAATCGTGATGAAAATTGATATGATAATAGAATACATAATTTCAAATATAAGAAGCGGAGTAGATTATACTTTTATGATTGTGTGGGACCCATTTTGAGGTAATTACATCGTAATTGTGGTGTAGTGAAGCTGCACTTGAATATTTCTTTATACATATAGCTGATCGCGAACAGAAGTATATTTGCCGAGAAATAGGCCCCACGCATATTAGAATGCAATAAAACTTTATACAATCATTTATCCATATATAAATTTTATAGAAAATGATTTACATATTGAAAAAATCACTTTAAAGTTGTTATTTACATCAAACTATTTTATTACGTTGAATTTGTACCGTTTCAAACGGGGTCCATGCACATATCCGTTTGGGATAAAAATTAGTACGATAATAAAATACGTAATTCTAAATATAATTGGTGGCATAGATTACAATTTTATGATTATATGGGGCCCGTTTTGAGGTAATTGCACTATAATTGTGATGTAGTGAAGCTACACTTGAATATTTTTTTATATACATATATTGGCTTTGTACTGTTACACCATAATCTCGTATTAATAAAATATTAATCGCTCATGGACTCGTAGAATTTTTTGTCTTAGTTCGTAAAATTAATTCACCTCCTTTACTTAACTCTCTCATCCGAAAGGTGATAGTTAATAAATCAGTGCAACTCTAAGTTATATTTAGTATTCCTTAACAAAATTATATAAGTAGCTAGATTGGTTTCACTTAAGGGTTTGAAAACGTTACCAAAATAGGGTTTTAGGTTGAATGTGAATTTCATTAGCAAAGAGCATGATATGAAGTATCGTTTGTGCCTTATAGTTCACTAAAAAATTAAACAAATTAATTATGCATACTTATATGTGTGAGTCAGTATGAGATATTTAACTGTTCTCCAAAATAAATTTCGTTGCAAAAACTATAATTTTTTGTTGTTAAATTTTGTATAAAAAACTTGATTACAAATATTTTGAAGAAACGGTGAAATATCATAACCAGAATTTGTTATATACAATCAATTAGGGTAAATTTTGTTAAAAGTGCTTCCTTGCAAGTGGACTTTTGCACCAAAAAATATCATTCCGTTACAAATCTTTAAAAGGTGACTAAATGCTTCCATCTATTTTTTTAATCTTGTTCCTAAATTTTTATTAAAACATATAATAAATTTCTTAATGTAAGTAGTTAACAACAATGCAATCAACTATTTTTCTTGATGATGGTTGCTACAAATAAAAAAAATTTCCCCTTTTTCTACAGTGGATGTTGCTATGCTTCTATGAAACTTTTTTATATATATAATTCTTTTCATTTTTAACATCTTAATGGTTAATGAAAAATTTACTCTATCTATTGTATTTAACAACATTTATAATATCTTAAAAACTTTTTTATTTTCTAATATTATTGTGCATGATCTCATTAAAAATCAACATAATAAAATGGTTTAACATTAAATATCAATTTTAATGTTATATTTTCAACATCTAAACTATCTAAAATATCATTTCTACATGGATAAATGATTTTATTAAATATTATTATATTCTAATATACGTGCAAATGGATCTAAATATTTTTTATAATTTACATATAAATATATATTTTTCAACCATAAACATACTTAATCTCGGTGAAACTAGGTCTCTTAAATAAACAAATAATATTAAATATAATGAGTGACTTGGATTTTCCATTAAGGATTAAATCTTAAAAATTAAGAGATTACATAGTTTCGATTCTACGTAAACTGATCACATTATAAGCAGAACTGTGTATATATATCAACAATATCATTATATATACATACCTCGTTAGATACAAGATCATTCTTGAGACGACTGAGATCACCAACTACCTTAATCACATCGGGAATATTTAAGGTCCATTGTAATGCTTCGTTTGTTACAATCTCTCCCATTCCAACCAGACAGATGGTACATTGCATTGGGTAGCTACTACTCATCAGTGCAATTTTCATGTACTCTTCAAACCTTGGAATGTACCCTGAACTTGCCCATCTAGCTTCTTCTAAGTAGGCTTTAGCCACTTCTTTGAACTAAATATCCAAGAAAGGCAAGTAATTAATTAGAACAAAACATGATACATGAATTAATGATATAATAATTCTATATTAAGCTTATAGCTCGTTGGCAAATGAAATTAATCAGAATAACCAATGGTCTACATTATCAAAGCACGGATGATAAGCATGTGCACAGATTTTGGGTCATTCCAAACCACTATAGCAAACGAGTCACTTTCCCTAGCACTAGAGATGTATGGAGCAAGTCACCATTTTAATAACCAAGTTGATATGAGTGTATGTAAGAATATGTAAGATAGAAGTTGGGTATGTGCACTCGCCTCATTTACCCCATCTCTTAAAATTGTTCTTTGTTAGTTGTCTAGTTGTCTAGTCATCCAATTAGGGTAACATGATATAAAAATAATATATGGAGCAAAGAAAAAAATGAAAATTGCAATTAAAGTTCCTTTGACATTCTATAAAAAAATCACACTTTTCATATACATATTTGGAGATGATTTAGTATTTTAACTACTTAATGACCTTAGTTTTTATTATTATCTTTATTTTCTAATAATTTTAACATTTTTTTTAAATAAATAACTACCTTCGTTATCTATTTTATCATCATTTTTTTGCTCCTAAGAATTACACATTTACATGCCTCTAGAGGTGTGCCCTAATGATAACTTATGTAGGTCCATCGTTGGTCGGTCATGAGTTTGATTCTTTTCCTCCTTTAGGTGGTGTGAGAGTTTTTCTATTTCTTCCATTTAGTGGAGGTATTAACAATTTTTCTTCTGTGTGGAGGTGTTATTGAAAAATTTTCCTCCTTTGTGTGAGAGTTATGAATGTACTTGAATGTAATATGAGTTATCATTATGTATAAATATCCATAAAAAAAAGAATTACACCTTCACATTACATAATTCTCTTACATTTTCCACATAAAATTTCCCCAATTTTTTTTACCGATCACCAAGTTAGTACTTCGAAACTCGTCAAAATTGCAATTCAACTTATTCTTACCCTTCACGTGATGAGAGAATTACAGGAGTACACCTATATGAGTTAAGAATTGTTAAGGTTGATATACATGCAACGACAAACACAAGCACAGAATGAATTATATTTGTCATTCATCTTAAAGCCAAATCCACAAGACAAAAGTGTACAAGGCCTACTCAGCTATTCTTTTAGCAGATTGTACAAAATAATTAGTGCTGATCATTCATAAAAAGGAAATCAATTCAGCAGCAGTGCTTACAGCTTTCTTCAAGTATGGAATACGGTGGGATTTTCCTTCCATGCTTAATTCCTTCTCAAAATTCTCCACAGCAGTAAGAAGGGCACTGAAATGCACTTTCATATAATCTGGCAACTCATCCATGGCTGGCCAATCCCATTTGAAAATGAATTGCCATTTTCCAATTCAATCATGATCAATAATCCATATACAAATATTCTCACAAAATGTTTATGAATAAAAAAGAATTGATGAAGGACAAATTAAAAGGGGCCAAAACCAGCACCTTTCTAGTGCAGTGGTATATAGTTCAAGCTCATCCAATTTACCATACACATCGTAGATATCATCCATGATCGATATACAAGATGTTATTGTAGTCATTATCCTTCTAGCTCGGGAATAATGTGGCTCATAATAAATTCCTAATATCCAATAGTAACACTCAACCAGTCTGTCTCTGATAAACTGCAGTTTTCTCGCAAATTCATTCTCTTTCCACCACCTGAAAAGCAAAAACGTTACAAATTTCTACTAATAAATACTTAATTATGAAGTCATGACGTTGTGTTCTTGCAAAATTAGTCAGATCCAATTGTTGAAATCAAGGCCTTTTGAAAATCCATTCGTCTTACAATTATCTGCCAAAAAATTAGTTAGTGGGCTTGTAAAATGAGCAATTCCGCCTTCTGGGCCCTTGAAATTTGTTGCTTTCCGTATGGAGCTTGGCTAGCTCTAATGTCATGTGATCCACATGTACACAGAGAACCATTCATCTGTAGACAGACCGCATTGTAATTACGGTGCAGTTTACTGTAAAATAGGCTCTTTATATATTAAAATATAATGAAATATTACACAATTATTTATCCATATAAAAATCGTACTTTAAACGAGTTAGATGTTGAAAATACTACTTTAAACTTTATATTTATGCTAAACTATTTTATTATGTTGATTTTGGGTAATTTTAAGATGAGGATTGTACACATGTTGGATTTAGATAAAAATTGATATGCTAATAAAGTGAATAATTTCAAATATAATGGGTGGGTAAATTTTCCATTTATGATCAAGTGGAGCCCAAATGCACTAGATCATTTTCCACATATGTATATGTACACACACACATATATATTTATATATATATAGGGATTTATTCCTGTGCATGCGACTGCACCGTGCAGTCCATGCACTGTGGGCCCCACTTGATCATAAATGGAAAATCCACCCCACCCATTGTATTTATAATTGTTCACTTTAATAGTATACCAATTTTCATCCAAATCCAAAATGTATATAGTCAGCATCTTAAAATGGTGCAAAATCAACGTAATAAAATAGTTTAATGTAAATATCAAGTTTAAAGTGGTTTTTTCAACATCTAAACCGTCTAAAGTATGATTTATATATGGATAAATGAGCGTATAAAGTTTCATTACAATCTAACATATGTGGGGTCCATTTTACAGCGGACTGCACCGTAATTACGGTGCAGTCCGACTGCACACGATCGGATCTCATATATATATATATATATATATATATATATATATATATGAGAGATATTCCGGTGTAGTGCCACTGGAATAGTGATATATTTGCCCCAAAATGGGACTCATATATATTATAATGCAATGAAACTTTATAGAATCATTATTTCTATATAAATTTTATGGCAAATGATTTACATGTTGAAAAAACCACTTTAAAGTTGTTATTTATATCGAATACATTTTATTACGTTGAATTTATATCATTTTCAGATGGGGTTCATACACATATCCGATTGGGATAAAAATTGGTACGGTAATAGAATACATCATTTTAAATACAATGGATGGAGTATATTATAATTTTATGATCATGTGGGGCCCATTTTGACATTGATGCACCATAATTAAAATGGTACAAATTCAATGTAATAAAATAATTTGATATATGTAAACCATTTCTATAAAATTTATATATAGATAAATGATTGTATAAAATTTCAGCGCATTCTAATATGTGTAGGGTCAAAAAATGGGTAAATGTACTACTGTTCCGATCAGTGGCACGGCATTAGAATAGCTCTATTTCGGTGCAGCGCAACTGCACCAGAACCATGGTATATTTGCTTAAAAATGCGCCCCATACATATTAGAATGCAACGAAACTTTATACAATCATTTATCCATATATAAATTTTATAGCAAATAATTTACATATTGAAAAAGCCACTTTAAAGTTGTTATTTACATCAAAATATTTTATTGCGTTGAATTCATACTATTTTCATATGGGATCCATACACATATCTGATTGGGATGAAAATTGGTATGGTAATAGGATACATGATTCTAAATACAATGGGCTGAGTAAATTATAATTTTATGATCATGTGGGGCCCCTTTTGGCGCAATTGCACAACCATTATGGTGCAATTGTGCTGCACCTGAATATTTCTAATATATATATATATATAACATTTCTTGCATAGTGAAGTTGCACCATAATTAACTGTACATTTGGCCCAAAATAGGCCTCACATGTACTTAAATGTATTGGTACTTTATACAATTATTTATCCATATATAAATTTTACAACAAGTGGTTTACATGTTGAAAAAATAACTTTAATGTTGTTATTTACATCAAACTATTTTATTACGTTGAATTTGTACCATTTTCAGATTGAGCTCATACACATCCAATTGGTATGAAAATTGATATGGTAATAGAATATATAATTCTAAATACAATAGGTGGAGTAGATTATAATTTTATGATCATGCGGAGTCCATTTTGAGGTAACTATGCCATAATTGTGGTGTAGTGAAGCTCCACCTGAATATTTCTCTATATATAAGTTTAATTATCTATGTTTAGTTGAAAGCTAAATAATGGTTAAATTTTTATTAAAATGAGATATCCTAAGCATCATAATTAAACAAATGATGTTAAATTATAATGATCAGATTTAGTTTCGATTAATCGTCTAGATGGTTCCATGAATTTAATTATCGCATAGTGGGAAAACGTCGAAGTTACCTTTTTAAATATGAATAGAATTACTGTCCCTTAAAAAGCTTAAGCTTTTAGCGATAACAGAAAAACAAAAAAAGAAGAAAAAGAAAAGAAGGGCTAAAAATACTTACATGTATTGAAGGTTGATGCTTATGTATATATTGAATCATTACATAATAAGGTATGTATTCCAACCAATGCAAGAATTTAATTTGTTTTGTCGTATGCTTAGTTAGGAAAATGTACTTGCAATCTGATTTAAAAATTCCTTAGTTTCGTTAATATATATTTTTGTGTATGCATGTCGATGTATATGTTTGTACCTTGAGAGTTCTGATACCTCCATCTTATGCAAAGACTGCAAAATATTGAAATCCAACTTGGAAAACTCTAGGAGCACATCATTTCTGTCCCTGTCTTGGTGGTAGATAGAGATGAAATATCTCGACTGAAGTCTCTCAATCCGTTTATTTAGTGGCATATCCAAAGCAAGCTTCACTAGTTCGGAAAGGGGAGAGCTCAAATGGGGCAAAAGAGAGTTGAGTTGATTGGTGGTGAAATCAATGGCCTCATCCAAAATGCTCTCATCATGTGTGCCAAGATATGCTGCTTCATAAAAGCTTAATAATCCATGTACGTTATTTCTTAATGACACCTTAAACTTGCCTTGATCATCTTTAAACTTCTCAAACACATCTGTTTCGTCAATTCAAAATGTTGGTGTTAAGAAGCAAAGGAGGAAGAATAAATTAGAAATAAGCCCAATTGCATTTTTTAATACATTTATATAATTAGCATATTTTGCAAATGCGAAGTCATGGATAGAGCTAGATTGAACTGATTAATTACCAGATGGCACATTGTAACCTTCTTGCCTTAGCAGCCGAAATCGCAGAGCCACAGCATGAAGATCATCATCATCGTTTTTGGCATTATAAATCTTATTTAATGAACTTCTAATCTCAGCCTCAAAGTGGTAGGCAACTCCCAGCCGTTGGATTTCATTGATAAATTTCAATTCCTGAATTGACCCACTAACATGATCATGTAGCATCTTCTTCACATCCTGCTTCAGCTTTTCAGCCCGTTGTTTGGTCAGTTCATCCACGTCCTGCAATACATTGTTATAATTAGAAGGCAGTTACATGAATTAACCACCAATTATCATCGAATACAAAACACATAGATTAACAGCCATGCAGAAATAATGAGTCGGGCATGCATGTTTCTACTATAAAATTAACCAACTTATTTCGTTGCTAATACCTATAATCCTACTTTCTCGCTAATTATGAGTAAATTAAGCATTTCTGGAATAATTTTTTTTTAAAAAATTTCTCACTAAGAAGCATTTATGGGAAAGCTTTAGAAATCTTATAAATATGAGTTTGCTGCTCTGAATTCATTGAAGAAAGAATACATATTATCAGAAAAAAAAAAAATTTGTATAAAACGAATAAAAATCAAAATTGAATAATAATATCAAAATTCTGTGCTAGTTTCTTCTTCCCTAACCAGGTAGCCAGCTGCTTGCCATTTCAAATAAATAAAAAAAAAAACTAGCTACTTGCCATTTCAGCTGGTGCCATGACGGCGAATCGATCGCCCCACACGGTGGAATGGTAGTTTGCACATCCTCGGCCAATCTCCTTCTTGCTATTGCCCACTGCCAGCTGATGAGTGGGAGGAATATCAGATAGGCCATTTCCAAATATCAGGGCCATAAGGAATCAAGAATGAATCCTGAGAAGACAAGTTGCTGTTTTAAAAAGTTGCGTTACTTGAGGCTATTTATAGAGCGGCAGCGATTGAAATGTTTTCACTCTCTTCAAAAGTTGAAACTCCTGATTTGGCACCATCAACGTGATTTTACTCAAATATTAAAGAACCATTATTGTATTACTAAGATTTTGATGGATTCATTGTCTTACTAATCCTAATTGTATTGTTATGATAATTGCAAATATACTTAGACAATTTGACCATAATTGATAATATATCCATTTAGTTTCAAAAATTTTAAAAAGTTCTTATATGATTTAACTATAATTGTAAATATATCAATATGCAAACTATGTAAATATATTTTAAAAACTATAAAAAAATGATAAATTACAAACATATCTATATAATTTGCATATGTTTTCAAGGATATTCACGTAGCAATTGCATTGCGACAGAGTTGTGATGGCGTGAGTAAAATTGCAATTATGGTCAAACTTTATAAGGTCATTTACAATTTCTACCACTGAGTGAGGATATTTAATTAAAAAAAGAACTAAGTGGATTGGAGGCCACATTGAGTGATTTATAAAATTATTAATCAAGTTATATTTAATTTATAAATCAATTTTTACTAATTTTAGAGATGTGCATATATTTATTTTGGATTTTTAAATAGAGAGGTATTTTAGTCATTTTACATTGTTGAAATATAACTAAAATATTCCTATGTTTAAAAATATAAAATAAATATATATAAATTTTCAAAATTGATAAAAATTGGTTTGTACATTAAAGATAACTAGATTAATAGTTTTGCAAAAAAAATTTAAAAAAATTTAAAAATTATGTTTTTGGACCAATCTAAAGTCATCATTCTGTCAGAAATACTAAAGAAATGTAAAAGGAATAAAATTAAAGTAGACAACTGGCGTGAAATGGAAGGAACATGTGGCCTCCAAGCGGTTCAGTACACCCTCTGTAACTATGAAGAGGAGATTACAAAAAGGAACATGAAGGAATTAAACGTTTTTCATGGTCATTCCGCAAGTAATTCGTGCAAAGATGAACAGATGCTGCGGTAGTTAGGCTGTACATGATCATTATATAAGAAAAATGATCTTATGCAATTGGGTTGTCACTAATAACAAACTCTTGCTTTTACGTTTAAAATTGATAAAATTTAAATCATTTATGTATTCTTCTATGTGCATATATATAATTATGATTGGAAATTGATCATTCGAGAGCAGATATAAAACTGATAAAATTTGAAAATAAATCTATAATATGTAAAAGATTACAATAAAAGTGAATTTTGCCATCATCAATATATAAAAGAGAATTATAATTTAGATTATAAGATTTTTTTAATATAAAACTAAGGAGATATATTATAGTGTTGTTGGCTTTAAATAGGCATAACTTGATCTTGAATCAAAATTAATCCATTTAGTGTATTTAAAATTATTTATTTAAGGTGCGTTTGTTTTTCAAAAAAAAATTTCAATCTAAAACTTTTCACTCTTTGTAACTATCTAATTTTTTAAAATTATTTCTTCAAATATTCCTATGCAAACTATCTTATTTTTCAATCATTTCTACCAATCAAAAAAATTATTTATACAACTAACCTATCTATTTTAACTTTATATTCTCTTTATTCCTTATTATTACTCGTATCCTATCACATCATTTTTTCTCATGTTAAAAATTTTCACACAAAAAATTATTTATCCAAAAATTTTATCACTTTCCAAACATATCTTAAATTAGTACATCAGTTTGGTCAAAATTAAATATATTTATGGATCCTAGATGAAAAATGTAAGATCAATATAATAATTTTTTAATATATATTAATTTTAGAACTATATTTTTAACATCTAAATTGTCTAAAAGATTATTCCTATATAGATAAATGATCGTATATTTTAATGCATTTTAAATAGGCTTAAATATTTTTTGTAATTTTCATATAATTATATGCATTTTTAAACGGGAATGGGCTATCAAAGATTTTAATCGAAATGATATATTTGGCCATATGCTAAAACCAATGTTATTAAAGATTTTAATAAAAAAAGGTGATTTTTAAATATAGCAACTTAATTTGACCATAATTATAAATATACTCACGCAGTTATATTATGGTTACTTCACTATGACAGAGTGAGTATATTTGTAAACATATGCAAATTACGTGAATATATTTGCGATTTAAAAAATTAAGCAAATACATTTACTTTTTGCAAATATAACTACGTAGTTTGTATATCTTTACAAATATATTCATATCGTGACAAGGCAGCAGTGATGTCATAACAGTGTGAGTATATTTGCAATTATAGTCAAATTATGCAGGATTATGTACAATTTCTAAGACCATATAAATATATTTGCAATTATAATCAAACTATATAAATATATTTGTAAATTACCCTAACAGAAATGATATTTTTGGTCATATCATAAAAACAATGTCATTAAGAGTACACCACCAGCACAACTGACGGATTGGTGGCTTATCCCGTTTGATTAGCACCGGTTCTAATTCTTTCCCTTTTTATAAAGCGGATATTGTAATAATATTCGTGGAGGAGAGTGTGCATTCATATAGAATCAATAATATTTCAAATAAATTTTAAAATCCAATCCATTCATTAAGTTTAAAATTATTTTAAGATATAAAATTTATTAAAATTTATTTAATATAAAAATAAAAATAGCTAATATAGTGATAATTTAACGTTATTGACATCCCTAGATAAAACAAATGATTTTAAACAAGAGTCCTAGTCAAGTAGTTTCATGAATCAATTTTAATTAATGATGAGAAATTACTTTATCCATTGTATCTAACATAATTTATTTGACTAAAAAATCTTTTTTTATCGAAATCAAGGATGTACATGAGCCATATTTTCTTTAAATATATATAATTAGATTAATTCACATATATATTAGAATGTAACAATATTTCATACAATCATTTATTTACATAATAATGATATTTTAAATGATTTAAATGGATTAGATCTTTCATTTTATTCAAAATAATTAATATTTATGATGAGATTATATAATATTCTAAACTCGACATTAGAATACATTATGGCCAATATGCGCATGAACCGATGACCAGTGTGGATTGGATGGGCAGTGGTTCCGGATCGGACTTGTCCAACAGCTCATTCGATTTAATTCATCTAACATTGATTTTATAAGGTATGAAATGAAAAATGGAGAAACTATGATAAAGCATATGAAAAAGCCATTGTTACTGAAGGATACATATCAATAATATTGATATCGCTGAAGCATTCAGTGTGCTAGCCTCATTTTAATTTGTGCCCAAGTTGATGATTAAACAGCTGAAATCTAATTCATTTGTTTTGTTTAACATCGCATGTACCAAAATTCATTTTAATCAAATTCATACGAATGCATTAAAATAATAATAATTTACAGAATCGATTATCCACCGAGGAACAGGAACATATTTCTCTCAGATTTCTTATTCCCATGTCTCCAGGACAGAAAATTCAACTGTCCACTATTTGGCCAAACTTGCTCTTTCAATTCATTTGAACGCATTTGAATGGTGGTATGATGGACCATATTGTATCCTCTCCCAACTAGAAAAAGACCTTTATGATTTTTGAATGTGAGGGGGCTCCTCTCCCGTTCCCTGACATTTTAGAAGTTGAATATAGAATTTTAAATTTGATATAAATAAAATTATTTTATTAAATTGATTTTATACATTTTTTGGATATGACACAGAACTTAATTAAATAACTATTTCTAAATAGACTAGGTGCATTGAATTTTGATTTATGATCATGCAAAATAGAAGTGGCATGTAGAAATCTTCCCTTGGTAGCTACACCATTAAAGTATGGATTCAGATCTAGTATATCTTGGTGTACTTAGCTTAAATATACCCAGATATATAATCTTTTCTAATTCTTGATATTCACGTGGTTAAGAATGAATGTCTCTCACACACACACAGATATATATATATATATATATATATATATATATATATATATATAATGTTGTTCCGGTGCAGCATCACTGCACCGGAACAGCAGTGCAGTGGGCCCAAAATGGGCCCCACATGATCATGAAATCATGATCTACTCCACCTATTATATTTAGAATAATGTATTTTATTATCATACCAATTTTCATCCCAATCAGATACTTTAAAGTTGTTATTTACATCAAACTATTTTATTACGTTGGATTTGTACCATTTTCAGATGGGGCCCATATACATATCTGATTGGGATGAAAATTGGTGTGGTAATAGAATACATTATTCTAAATACAATGGGTGGAGTAGATCATGATTTCATGATCATGTGGGGCCCATTTGGGGCCCACTGCACCGCTGTTCCGGTGCAGCGTCACTGCACCGGAACAGCTCTCATATATATATATATATTTATATGTCTTTTCATACTTGATCTGGTTAGTGGGCCACTTAATTGCATGCAATCAACGGCACGGGATTTTATAATAATTGGTTGTCGGCCAATCCATGGTAACAATATTGACGATGCAAGGGTTTTTTAAGTACAATCATTTTTCTCGTGCGCCTAGGGGTGTTAACGGATCGGGATGAACGGGTTGGAGCATAATCTTAATCCTAACCATTTAAAATATCTTAACTCTAATTTGTTTATTAACCCATTTAAAAAACCTCAACCCTAACCCATTTACAACCCATTTAATAAATGGGTTGGTGGGTTATTAATAGGTTGTATCGCAAATAACCTAAAAGCCTAGACTCTAGTAGATGATGATCTCGCAGGGAGAGACAAAAGAGTGTTTTTGGCATAGGAAAAATGAAAATAGGGCAGCAGTGAAAAAATGAAAATTAAGTGACTTGAGGAAGACTTAGAGAGGAAAAATAACTGAGAAGTTTATATATATAACTTTAATGAGTTAAATGGATTGAATGAATTAAACGGGTTGAATAGGTTATATGAGCTAAATGGGTTACTAAACGGGTTGATGAGTTATAAAATCTCAACCCTAGTCCATTTATTTAATTAAATGGTTAAACAGGTTGACAGATCATAAATCATTTATTCAAAAATCCCGACCTTAACCCATTTATAAACGGATTGGACGAGGGGGTTGACGGGTTGACATTGACCATTAACACCCCTACTCGTGCCATGTGAGATCACCGGCAACACTAAGCTCCTGCTAAGCGTTGCTATCCACCTATAATAAAGATCTTTGTAATTGAAAGTTGAAACCTACTGACCACATATTGTCAATTCTAATTCTTGTCTAAACTAATAGCTAATAGAAATATATACTAGCCGTAATACTAATTAACTTAATTAATAGGGACCATTTACACAGGTGTATACCCATTAGCACCACAAGAAATATATATATATATATATATTCATGGTAAAATAGAGAATTTGTTGCATTTATATATAACTAATTAATGAGTGTTGCCTATGATATCTATATGCAGCAACCACACGCTGTTTTTAACTATAATATTTATAGGCTGTAAATGTGTCTCACGTTGATGATAGAATCAAAATCTATTGTATTAAAAATAGCACATACGTTTGTACATTTAAATATATCACTGTATGGATTTAAGTATTTTTAATAATTAATATACGAATATTATTTTAATCTGATGCGGTCCCATTCAAGACTGATTAACGAACAATAAAATAAATAATGTTAAACTAAAAAACTGGTGAGATTTCAATTTTATGATCAATGCGGGCCCTAGCTATTTTCAGCTAACAACACCTTAACTAGATTGCAACTGACATTTCCCAATATATGTAAAATATATATTTGGCTACAGGCGCTTACATTGATGGTTACATCAAAATCTAATTAACACTACAACAAAGTTGGCCATTGCAACGGTTTTTATCATTGCTATTACAGAAAAACTAGTTCCTATTGAGCATTTGCAACGAAAAAAATTTAGTTGCATGGCCGTTGTACATGCTTGTGGAAAGGTTTTTGGCACGAAAACCTAAGTCGTTTTTTATATCTATTGTAACGAGAATTTTTGGTTGCTGAAATTTTAATGACAGTAATTAAGCACACATTAGCAACAAAAATTATGGTTGCAATAAGTTATTATTTCCAATGGACAAAATCAGTTGGGATGATTTGTATTTTTGCATAAGAATGTAAATTTCATTGCAAATGTGATAGATTTTATATGCACATTGGCAACAAAATTACTTTGTTGCCATTGCACATCGTAACGAATAGAATTCCATTGCCCATACAATAGCAACGGAAGTAATTTATTGCTATTGCTCCACTCTAATATAGAATTGTTAACGCTTACGTAAATCATATAAAATACACACATTAAAAAAAAACATACTGCTAACTGCATAATATTCAATGATAAAACTTTAAAATGACCACAACGTATACACAAATGAAGAAGTTTCCAAATATAAATACTCCTTTGATACTTTAAAGCATTCCAATGTTTACATTTTCTTTCATGGTTCCACATGAAAGCTCTACCCTAATATGCTCCAAGCACTTGTTCATTAAAATTTTAGATAACTTCTATGTTGTATCTTGTATTTTCCATATGGTGCAAATTACTTGTACATTTGCATTAAAAATATGTAAAATAAAGTTAAGACATCTAGAAACATAATACTAATATATGAAAATAAATCAATAATATGAAGAATAGAAGTCAATTAAAACAAATGAAATTTCAATTCACACTTGATAACTAATACATGTCGAGCACCGATCATTACCGACCGGTCGGAAATTCCGACCGGTCAAAAAATATATTTTTTTGTTTTTTTTTTGAAAAATATTTTTATAAACATGTTAATCTACTTATATTTAATCTATAAACCAAGTTTTACTATTTTTGAATATGTATATATATTTATTTTGGATTTTTAAATACATGGGTATTTAAGTCATTTTAAAATACTCTTGTATTTAAAAATCCAAAATAAATATATATATATACATATCCAAAAATGGTAAAACTTGATTTATAGATTAACGTGTTTATAAAAATATTTTCAAAAAAAAACAAAAATATATATTTTTTGACCGGTCGGGAATCACCGGATTTCCGGTCGGTAATGATCATTCGGCATACATGTCGTACTTACAGCATACCGATACCATGCCCGTAAGGCTCTTTTTTTATGTGGATTTTTTTTATTCCTTGATGCCAATACTCCAAGACAACTCCCACATTCAGCGCATAGAGTAGATTATAAGTTATATGCTCAAATTATTAAAGAAGACTTAAAACATACTCACACATCAAAAACAGACAGGTACACAAAGATAAGGAAATGAAAGATGCTATAATGTTCATGATACTCGATTATTATATTTAAAGATATCCTAAAAACCATTGACACAAAAGTCTCATTAACGTGAATATGCATAATAAATTTTATGACTTAGTACTCCATACGATTAGTATATTAGCCTCACATGGATGACTCATCATTAAAAAATCCACAATTGCCAAGAGATTGAAAATCTTATACTGACAAGTAATGTATGGTAACATATAAAACTAAGTTTACGTAAACAAATATTTCAAATAGATGAATCATCGATAGTTGTAGTCATGCAAGCATTCAATTGAAGTAAGGCCAAAGCAGGAATGTGAATCTTCCTCTCCACATCCGTAAGAGGTTCAACAATCATGTATTTTTGGGCTATATCTCCACATTCTACTTGTATCATCGTGGCATTTAAATTTATAGTTATGACAATTAGAAATAAACATCAATAAAACAAAAATAATAACTTATACTCGCGAACAAAAAAATATGATTATGTGTACATAGTAAGATGTTATGGATGTAGTTATTCACTCATGTATTAGTGCCATAAGCCCGAAATATGTTGACAATGGAGAAGTCATACTTAATCATCAAAGGAGTTTAGTTTTTGGAGTAAAACGTTTCTTGCAAAAAGTTAAAATTTGATTGCTAAAGAACTTTTGATTACCAATAATTAATACTATAGAAACTATTTTAAAAATTTTAGTTATCAATAATTCATAATTTTTTATTTAGGCAACTAAATTTTGTTTTGGTTGTAATAGTGTTATCATGAATAAGGTAAATCTTTCCTATTTATGAAAGCATTATCATAGAAAAAATTTTCTTGTTTGTAAAAGTATCATCATAAGGAAGAAAAATTTTTTCATATACATTTTCCTTACTAATCAACTTTTGTTCCTAACAAGAGTTGTCAAAAATCAACTTTTTCAATGCATTTTGGATCTTTTATGCTTAAAACTTAAGAAAATTTCAGGTTTAAGACATTTAGATTGATAATAGTACTTTAATGAAGGCTCCACTTCTATACAACCTCGTTGTACCTGAAATTTTCATAAAACCCTATTTATGTTTTCTTATTGATGATAAAAAATTTACACCACGCATGGTATTGTAATATTGTCACACGTTCAATATGTGTACTGTAGAGAGAGAACGGGATTTGTTGAGACATCAAGGAAATTGAAAAATGTAAGTATGAAATTTAATATGGGATAAAAATAGATTTTTGCTAAACTGATATATTTTTCTTCACTAAAATCTATGCAATAAAAATTTAGTAATGGGCTAAATTTCATTAGTTAATTAATCTTCGTATAAAATCTATTGTCAATTAGTATATACATCATATTCATTATAAAAATTCTATTGAAACAAATGAAATGATAACAATAACGTTGTTTATCATATCATTTTACTAGATCACTTTATAATATATAAAAATTTTAGCTAACCAGGAGGTTGTTTGTTTACCTAAAAACTTTTGACTCTCCATAACTATCATATTTTTTAATTATTTTTTTACTTGTTTCTATACAACTATCCTACTTTTCAATCATCATCTAACCTATCCATTTTAGAGTGTGTTTAGAAAAAGAAAATATTTTTGATGTAAAAGTTTTCAAATTGATAGAAAATGATGTGATACGATGGGGTAATGATGATGTATGAAAAGAAAAAAGTTAAAATAGATAGATGAGTTGTATATGTAGTTGTGTGAAAATAATTGAAAAGTATAGTAGTTTGTTTAGAAAAATTTGAAGAAATAATTAAAAATAGATTAATTATGGAGAGTGAAAAGTTTTATACTGAACTGTAGGGCCCGACCCATTCTAAAAATAAAATAAAAAAATTAATATATGTTGTTGCATGTGCACATTTTTGGTGCACATGCAGAGCACCAAATTTATTTAAGAGAGGAGTAAGAGAGGGTCGAGCGGGCGCTCAACAGAGAAGGGGAAAAAAAAAGGAAAAAAGGAAGAGAAAGAGAGAAGGAGAAGAAAGAAAGAAAGAGAAGGAGAAGGAAGAAGAAAGAGAGGAAAGAGAGGAGAGGAAGCTCGTCGTCGCCACTGCCCACGCCGTCATCCACGCGGCCGGAGGTAAGGAAGAAATAGTTTTTTTGTTGGATTTTCTAATTTTCACCCAAATCGTGCAATAAACTTAGGGGTTTTGTTAAAATACCTTAAATAAACAAATATGAAAGTAAATTACACTGAGTAGTAGATTTAGTTATTTAGGGATTTAAGAGTTGAAATGGATAGAATTTTAATTTTTACCCACAAAAATAGATAAAAAAATCATGAGGCTTTTAATAAATTCATGAATAAGAGGATATTTGGAACCTAAATCATGAAAATGACAGGCTAAAATCAAGCCAAGTGTGAAATAAAAAAATTCAAGATTGGTGTATCCAAATTTTGTTGTTTCAAATCATGATATAATAGTTGCAAATGCTATTAGAACATATTAGTTATAGATTAATATGCCCAGTTTTAGGTAAAAAGGAGAAAAATTAGAATTTTTCATGACCCGTGAAAATTGGGCAGCCCCAAAAACTGGAGTATTTGATTTAAACATTATTTATGGATAAATTTTAAGATATTTGAAGTGTTGAAAATATAAAAAAAAATATAGAGGTATTATGCTAAGTTGTAGGTAGGGTACGAGTGTCGAGAATTTATGTAAAATTGATAGGTAGCCAATTCATAAAGTATAAGAATGATTAGATAGATTTTAATATGCCTAATATATATCTTAAGTGGACATTTAATGGATAAATTAATAATAATAATAATAATAATAATAATAGTAATATCATTAAAATGGAAGTTTAAATGAGAACGTTTTCCTCATCAAAGAAGTCTCGGGGCCTCTCTTTGAAAAAGGAAAGCTAAAAATTAGCTTTCAAATCAATGCATTCTTAAACATTAAAAATTAGAATGCAATACATGGTGATTTAAGTGAATGCTTAGCCAAAATGATTTAATTTTGATGGGAAAAAGAAAAGAGAAAGTGCAAGACACAGCTTGAGATTCCAAGGTAAGCAAGCTTTTCAAATTCAATGAAGCTTTTCAAATTTAATAAATTATTGTGATAAAATTTCTATTTTGTTATTTATTTTGAAAAAGGACATTAGCAAAAAATGTTCACATTATGCTTTTATGTGTTTCCTTAGAAATATGTGCAAATCAAGTTATCTTTCGTAGGTATTCTAATTAAATTTTGTACAAACATTAAAAAAATCTTTGGGAATGACCGTTACCCTATTTTCTTTTATTTATGTATATATATTTATGTTGTTAAGGCATGCTTTTGAATTTGATTTTTGAAAGAAAACCTTTCTCTTATGATTAGCCGAGTAAACTCCTTTTTATGACATAAATGCACTTGACCATTTGTGTGAATGTAATTCATGCATGAAAATGAATGTAAGGTTTCGCCAAGGTTGTAATTAGACAGGTTGTCCACCCTTAACGTTGTTGAGTCGGTGCATCCGACATATGAGTGTGGGTGATCACTTGATAAGTGTCACTTGTCAAAGAGAAAATTATGTCATTGAATGATGCGTGTTGTGATTGCATTTCATCCTCATGCAGACATGATGTTCTATGGAGGTTTTCATGTTTTTTCCCTTTATATAATGCTTGCTTACGGGTTCTCTGAACTCACCGATCTTATTAAACAGTTGCAGAATATTCTGATTTCAAGAGCTATAGAGACTTCACTGGGTAGAAGGGCAATGAGGTGAAGAGCCATATAAGGCTCTCATGTATGTTTGAGTGTGTTTTTGTAATAAGATAAATCTTAGAAGTGCTAGATTTTCTTTTGATTTTGTGAGATGTGTGTATGACCTATATATATTATGTGTATGGTGTGAAAGATATTTGTACTATTAATTCTTTTACATTGTGTGAATTGTATGGATATATGTATGATGTATGATGAAAAATATTGGAGTATGGGAGTCAGGTATGATTATGATAAATTTGTGAAGAAAAGAGAGTGTTTGTGGTTATGATGAAGTAATATAAATTATTTCTTGATGTAAAGATTTATATGGTGAATGTTTGTATTTAGGAAACATCCTAGTTATAGACGGGATGCTGCCGAAATTTTTATAGATATAAAAAAAATTTAGACCACTTTTGTTCTGATTTGGGTGTATAATGTGACTTAGGTTATGGACTTTGCCACTTTTTTTAAAAAAAAAAGATTCCTTACATGAAATCCTATAAAAAATTCGAAGTATAAATATGTCATAGGTCGGGACGCTACACCAACCAAACACTCTTAACAATATTTTTTTTACTTTCCACCATTCAGCATATTATATTACATAATTTTCTTCCATTTAAAAAATTTTTACACTAAAAACTTTTATGGCTTTGTTCCTCTGCACTTAAGTGTACTTAGCTTCTGTGCACTAGAGTACAAAAACTCATTTTTAAAAATTTTTCATATAACTGTTAATCTAAGTATATTTAATATATGTATCAAGTGTTATCATGTTTGGATATTTTTAGATTTTTTCTAATTTTTTAAAATCAGTAACATTTTAATAATTTTAAATTTCAAAAAATGTCATTGATTTTAAAATATAAAAAATAAAAAATACCTACAAATCTCTAAAAATGATAAATTTATTACACATGTTAAATACACTTAGATTAATAGTTGTATCAAAAGATAATTTAAATACATCCAAGTGCATCCGAGTTTAAGTACACCCAGTGCATTCAAACACATATCAAACTTTTACCAATTCCCAAGCACTCCTGCATATGTACTGTATCCTATTCTCGTGTCATTCTAGGTTACCTCAATAGGTCATCATTGTTCGGATACGGGTGTCTCATATTTTTTTTGAATAAAAGGTTAAGATGTTTAGCCGCTGGAGCTACAACATAATCGGGACGGGCCGTGCAAGAAAGTATATGGTGCATTGAAACGTGGCGGGGACATATCCCGGTGGTCTCAAGATGTATGACTCACCCAATAAAAAAAAGAAAAAAAGAAAAAAGATGTATGACTCACAGGTCCCAAGGTAACGTTGAAGCCTGATTTTGATATTAGAGCAAGTTTACATGGCCATTATTATTTATGCTTTAAAAAAGTTTTGTATGCACAATAAAACACAATAGAGAAAACTTAACGATATCCAGCAGAATAAAAAAGACCAAACGAAACCTAACAAATACAAATATACTAATTTTCGTGATGAGTTGATACAAACTGAGTAATCTAAAATAAATATATTAACAAATTGTGCGCAAGAGATAAAACTTGTATTTGTTATTGTGCATACAAATACAAATACAAGGCCAAACAAAACCTAACAAATACAAATAGACTAATTTTGAAGATAAGTTAATACAAACAGAGTAATCTAAAATAAATATATTAAAAAATTGATTGCAAGAGATAAAGCATTGTATTTGTTATTGTGCATACAAATACAAATAAAAGGCCAAATGAAACCTAAAAAATACAAATTGACTAATTTTCAAGATGAGTTAGTACCGTCTAAGTAATCTAAAATAAATATATTAAAATATTGTGCGCAAGTGATAAAACTTGCATTTGTTATCATGCATATACATACAAATACAAGGCCAAACGAAACCTAACAAATACAAATATACTAATTTTCGAGATGAGTTAATACAGACTAAGTAATCTAAAATAAATATATTTAAAATTTGTGCGCAAGAGATAAAGTCTTGTATTTGTTATTGTGCATACAAATATAGATACAAGGCCAAATGAAACCCAGCAAATACAAATAGACTAATTTTTTAGATGAGTTAATACAGACTTAGTAATCTAAAATAAATATATTGAAAATTTGTGTGCAAGAGATAAAGCCTTGTATTTGTTATTGTGCGTACAAATACAAGGCCAAACAAAACCTAACAAATACAAATAAACTAATTTTTGAGATGAGTTAATACATACTAAGTAATCTAAAATAAATATATTAAAAAATAGTGCGCAAGAGATAAAGCCTCGTATTTGTTATCATGCATACAAATACAAGTACAAGGCCAAATGAAACCTACCAAATACACAGATTAATTTTCGAGATGAGTTGATATAAACTAAGTAATCTAAAAGAAATATATTAAAAAATTATGAACAAGAGATAAAGTCTTACTTCCTAATTGATAAATGTGGGAAATGACTTTGTTAGTCAGGGCTAAGTACTGACTTACTTAGCTTATCTTAAAAAATTCACTAATTTTTTCCATTTTTCATACACTTATTTATCTAAGTGTACTTAATATATATACAAAGTTTTTACTATTTTTAGATATGTGCATATATATTTTTAAAGATTTTTAAAAACATAGAGTAGTTATTTTAGTCATTTTCAAGGGTTGAAAATAGCGAAAATACTCTTATGTTTAAAATTTTAAAAATATATATACATATTTAAAAATGATAAAACTTAATTTATGTATTAAATAAATCTATATTGAGACGTTTATGAGAAAAAAAAGTTTAAAAAGTTTTTAAATAAATTTTTTAAGATGGGCAACATCATTTCTATACAAACGTGTGAAGTGCTAACACATTAAATAGAATTAAGCTCACATTTGCAAAGAACCAAAAACAAAAACAAAACGAAAAACCTCTTTTAACATGGTCCAAAAAAAGAAAAAAAAAATTTACAAATGTTTGTAAGATCGATTTAGCCCAGTGGGATTCCCACAGCTTGCTACAACCAGCAGCTTGGGATGACTATGGGGTTGGGCTCTCAATGGTTCGTTAGTCGTTGGCTTGAAGTCGTAATTGGGCCACTCTTGTTCTGGGCTTGTCTAGCACTACTTTTTTTTTTATTGGGAGATATTTACATACATCTCAACACATATTACACTGAAGATCAGAGACATTCTTACAAATTTGGAGACACTGCTCCACCAAGTAAACAGGAAGACACAGCTTCCAACAATTAAACGGGAGACCACACTTTGCTCCCACGAATTAAACGGGAGACTACACTTTTGCTCCCACGAACGACGTTGTTGCTCCAGAGCGGAATCGAACCAGCGCCCATGGCGCTATGGGGTTCAATCTCTGCGGGCTTTATTCCACCCAACCCCGCCTGGCCTTATATGTTAGGACCCAACCCACAACTTGGTATTGAACCCAATATCCCGGTTTCGAACAGGTCAGGGTGGGTTTGAAATGGGTCAAGCGGGTTCGAACTGGGTTGAAATACAGCAAATTGATTTATGGATATGTATATCGATATTGGATTTTTTTAAAGATTTTTGGTGGAAATTTGCCTCATAAACTGTCTAACTTTTCATATTAGTATTTTAGACTTCGAAATTTGCATATTAGCATATTAAACTTTACAAAGTTTGAATCTTTGCATTTTAAACCTTCACCCCTAACAGCGTTAAAAAATTACCGTCAAATTGATATATAATGTCGAAAATACCCTTACATATATATGCAAAACAAGGCAATCATGGCAAAAAACCATCGCCATCTTCCTGAATGCCAATATATCATCACCTCTTAAGATCCGTGAGACTTCATTGTACAAATGATGTTTTTTTTGACCATGATTGTCTTACTTTTCATATAGATGTAATAGTATTTTTTTACATTACACATATGTTTAATGATGTTTTTTAATTCCATTAAGAGTGAGGGTTTAAAATGCAAAGATTAAAACTTTGCAAGGTTTAATATGCTAATAAGCAAACTTTAAAGCCCAAAATACTAATACACAAAGTTAGATAGTTTATGAGGGAAATTTACCGATTTTTGGTAATGCATATGATATTTTGTGGGTATGGTATATTGTAGGATGAAAAGTGGATATTGATGATTGGAGACTGGACACTCATCTTCCTCCTTTGACATTCCAACTCCTACAAACTCTTTACTGATGTTTCCAACTTTGCCTATTTGCATTTTCAACCTATGACGCCCCGAACTGAAGTGTCTAGAAGCCTTACTCCGGGATCATTTTGATTAGTAAACGTGACTCAGGATTGTTGCTCTGATCACACGGCAGGATTTTTTTTATTAACAATATATGAAAAATTCTCATCATTCATCCAATTTGAAATATATTTTACATAACACAGTTATGATAAAAAAAAATTGTTCCATAAACATTTTCATAGAAATATTCCTTTCCATCTCAAAATTATCATCGTTGTCTTTACATAAAGTTTACATATACATCATTTATATAAAAAACTACATAACACTTGGCATGTTGCCTTCATCATCATTTCCCGTCTGTTGTTGAAAAAGCATGGGTGAGTAATAATACTCCGTAAGCAAGTCATACATAATTTTTCAATCATTTTCATGCATTTCATAAAATGCAAATGCAATGCATACATAGCATTCATGACATTCCTTTGGATGCGACGCTAGCTAGGCGCTCATCTCATACATGCTCCCATTTCAGGTCGGCCTGGGCCTATTAAGCGACTTGGCAATAGCGAGAGGGATATCCAATCTGCTTACTACCTCGACTAAGGCCTATTCCTCGTGCACATGCTCATTTACATATACATGCTGGCATGATATTTGCAAATCATAAACAATTTCATAAAAAGTATTTAATAAAGAATTTAACAAGGCAAACTTCAGTTCATGTAAAGCAGTTATAGGTATGGACAACCTTAAATAAATTTCATAAAGCAATTTACAACAATTTGCAACCATTTTAGAAATAATTTGCAAAAGATATAACTTGCTTACCTTCTCAGTGGGTGTCTTCGACCTTTTCTTTTTCTTTTCCTATTCAAGGAAAAAGGATAATTTTATTTCTTCTATTCAAGCTGCTTCTCATGCATGCTCTATAATATTTGGGCATTATTTCTTTATATAGATATTTTTATCTATAGGTTCTTCAAATTTTCTATCATTATATTTAAATATTAATCTCAAATTTTTCCCAAAATTACGTTGTTTACTGTAGCAAATCACTATTCATCCGAGTAACTGTTCACAGAGACGTGGTTAGTGTTCATGAGTTCCAAAAAATGATATTTTTTCCAAAAATAAAAATATCATGACATAACTTATGCCTAGTATATCATAGGACATTTCATACATTTTGAATTTATCATCATTTACTTGGCGAAAAAAATCATTTTCTCCATATACTAAAAATCAACATGAATTCACTTAAGCATAATCCTTAATTTCAAAAATTATAAAATTAATATATCATCATTTCAACATCATATTTATCATAATCATACATCCCAAATCATTATTTATTAATTTTTTAGCATTATTTTCACATATCATATGCTATCTTCCCGAATACCCTATCTTCGCTCCAAATTTTTGATGTTTTGGCATAATTCCATTTAAACATTATATCTATACTTATTTTCTCATGCTTAGGCATTATCTAAGTATGGTTTTACCTTACTTAACATCTAAAAGAAATTTGGCCACTTTTTTTCATCCTTTTTCTCTCTAACTTCTATTCTACTTTCTACTCAAGGCTAAAACGTGTGGGGATGGGAAATGAAGTTTCTCAAGTGATTTTTGAGCTTGGGATGGATGTGAATTCTTCCAAGGCATGCTCCCCTATTTATAGTGCTTCAAATTTCATGAATTTGCATTTTACCCCCTCTAGCTCAAGGTGTAAAATTGCAAATGTATTTTTTTCTAATTTCCAAAGATGCCTTGAGCCAAGAGCAGGCACCCTAGGCCTGCTCCAGCCCCCATATAGCAGCCCTAATTTTCTACCTATTTTTTTATTTTTAAAATTAATTAAATTAAGCTAAATTAATCCTAGCAATTGATCTTTGATTAGGATGAATTTTGACCATTGATTTTGGTCAAGATACCCCCCTGCACGACCTGACATGTAGATACTTTGCTTTTAATTTTTTAATTTTTAATTTATTTATTTTAATTAAAAGTCAAATGCTTAATTAATGTAAAGTTGATTCACTTTTTCACTTTGTATTTGATGCTTCATCTTGACCTTTGATTTATGATTTTCATCACATCTTAATCCATTTATCATGTCCATCATGAATTTTTAACCATCCATAAAAAATTTCATCGAATTCGGACGCCCAAATTGCAATTTATGAATTTTTTTCTATTTTTCCACAAAAATCCAAATTTGGATTAAAATATCCAAAAGAATTACTATTTCATCTTGTAGTGATTAAATATCTATTTTTTCTTTTTGTGATTAAGTTAATCCAAGTGATTAACTCTTAATCCCTGTTTACTATTCACATGTGCTATCACGTGTATTATTCATGTGTACTATTCACGTGCACTATTCACGGGGTTAAATTCCTAATTGCATTATTTCAATCTCTAATACACATATCCATCAACATAATTCATGAATTTTTATTTATTCATAAAATAATTACAAAATTACAAATATCGAAATGACGCGTATGCGGTCAAAGTTTCACAAAACCCCAAAGTTTAGCCGTTTACATTTTAAATTCCGAAATTTTGGTTCCTTTGCATTTTAAGCCCTGAGTAATAACGGTGTTAAAGACAGTCATTAATTCATGCAAAATGACGTAGATATCCTCCAATATTAAAAAAAAAAACCTAAATCTATATTAAAGGTGAAGATATTATCGAAGCCTCTAATAATAAAATAAAAAGCCTAATAGTCAAATTTAAAATGTAAAAATTATTTCTTTTTTAAATATTAGAGGTTATTTTCGTCATTTTGCATGAATTAACGATGATTTTTAACGCTGTTACGGGGTAGGTTTTAAAATGTTTAAAATGCAAACAGTCAAACTTCGGGATTTCAAATGCAAATAGAAAAAGTTAAAAGATTTAAAATGCAAAAAAAAACCCACGCTTTGGTAGCTTTTCTGTATCCCTGGGTGGCCAAGAATGCAATTGCGTCCTCTTGCGGTGGCCTGGAGCGTATTCAAAGCGAAGTTGGGGTTAAACCTGCACGACTAGGCTAGCAGCTACAATGTCAACATTTTGATTGTTTTTCTTTTTTTAACTTAAATTATTTTTTGAAATTCAAAAATTTTCATCACGAATAAACATATATTATAGTGGTTTTAATTTTGTTTAAAAAGATCAATAGTAGAACGGAGGGTACATTAGATCGATGCCCATTAAACAAGTGTGGTTAACTTTAATAGTTATCCGCTTAGAATTGATTATCATGGAAACTGAGGGTGTGTTTGTTAACGAGTAAAAATTGTCAAGTTAAAACTTTTCAATCTAAAACTTTTCACTCTCCACAACTACGTAATTTTTTAATCATTTCTTCACATTTTTCTATATAACTATCTTACTTTTCAATCATTTCTACACAACTACCTACACAACTAACCTATCTATTTTAACTTTATTCTATTTACTCTTCATCATTGCCCCTATCATATCACATTATTTGACAACTTCTACTCTCTACAACTTTCCATCAAAAGTTTTACTTATTCCCAAACACACCCTGACCCTACACCGAGGGTTGTATGCCTAGATATACAAGTCTCTTCACACGCCCATGGCACTGAAACGCCAGTATTCAGTACTCTGCAGCCGATTCGTTTATGTGCATCATCAACAACAAATTTTTTGGTTTTTGGCAACTCTTATTATCAACTAATAACCGTTATTAGCAAGGAAAATATATAAAGAATTTTTTTTTTTTTACTTATGATGATACTTTTGTAAATAAGACAAATTTTCCTTACTTTTGAGTTGTGATGCTCTTATGGGCGAGCCCATTGAGAATTTTTGTATTGGTTAATGGCGATTTTTTTTTTTTTTGTAAAATTTATTTTCACATCGTTGCATTTTCATAGCACAAGATTAGCAACTAACTATCATACATTATTAGTAACTACTATCATACATTATTAGTAACTTGCATACTCACTGACATGCTAAGTCGCATCATACTGACGTACTGACCTACAAACTCGCATCATGCTAACACAATGACTTACTAACTTTGTATTTCATATTTAATTTTCCGCCCTTGTATTCCATGCATCACATTTATTTTCAGGATTCGCAACACACTTAATTCTTGCTATTGCATGTACAACCAGTTCATAACTATTTTTGTCGAACTGCCTAATTTGTATTTTACCTTATTTCTAGGCCCATGATTCTGGCCCATTGAAGTGCTCCCTGTGAGACGGGTGATACATTTATGTAGAGTGCGTGCTTAGGAACTGATAAAATTTTTACACGAAAAATTTTCAGTACAAATGTTGACACCCCACCGTTGGGCCCAAATATGGATAAATTGAAATGGATTACAAGTCCAAGCAAATTCAAGACACAAAAGGAAGTTCAAGCCAGCTAAGCGGGCCATTCCGCACTCAACCCACAGAAGCGAAGCTCCACCGAGCCTCGAAGAAGGCTTTTCAACAACCAGACCTAGCCCACAAAAGAGCGAAGCTCCTACAGGTCACCTCAACTGGCTCCACAATGCAGCCCAAGCCTCAGAAGCAGGCTTTCCTACAATTCTGGGCCCCTACAACGGCCCACCCAAAGCAAACGGGCTTAGCCAAGCTCAAGTCCACCAAACTCAAGCATATGGACCAAGCCCAAGCCTTCAAATGGCTCAAGGCCCACGATCTCAAACCAAACTCAAGCATATGGACCAAGTCCAAAGCCTTCAAGTGGCCCAAGGCCCATGGTCTCAACCCAAACTCAAGTAGATGGACCAAGTCCAACTCTTCAAGAAGCCCAAGCCCATGGACCAAGCCCATGACCCCAAGTGGCCCAAAAGCCCACTCCTACATCTATAAAAGGAGGAGCATCCCTCCTCATTTGACACTTGAAGAGAGGCATCCCAAGGGGAGGACGGGAGTCTGCAGCAACGCCCCGGCATCCCGGCTTCCATGCTCTACGCGCTCCACGCCTCTCTTCCCATTTTTCCCTTTCCATCTCTCCCGTTCTCTTAAACCCTTTTTATTTTCCCCCTTTACGCTGTGTAAACCGCCTCGGGTTGGCAGATTTCTCCATATTTGATTCAACTTGAAGGCCGGAACCCGGATTCTGTATTACTAGTGCCTTATTTCTTTAAGTAGGGGCCGATCTCCCTTTAAAGATCGGTGGCGACTCCATTTTCATTATTTTCTTGTATGCATGTTTGAGCTAACGCCCCGGCAAGGTGGGTGCACGCGGGTCCGCAGATTCCAGCATAGTACGCTGCCGTTATGCTGCCGGATTTGTGACTTGACCCGTGTACGGAAAGCCCCGTATTAGCCGTTACGCTGCCGAAAACACGAGAAAACGCCCATACGCTAACTTTCCTGAAAATGTGAAGCCTAATGCGTTTTACCCCATGTGAATGCAGGAAATCTAAGCCCACATTGCTTTTCAACACAATCCACATTTTTAAGGCCCGGGAAACCCATTTCGAGCCCACCATAGCGCTCCCGGCGGGTGCTACAACAAAATTTTTGAAATAAGATAAAATGGTATGAATAATAACAATAAGTAAAACAAAATAAAGTTAAAATATATGTTAGTTATATGAGTAACTGTATGGAAATAATTGAAAAGTAAGGAAGTTTTTACGGAAATATTTGAAAAAATAATTAAAAAATACTGAAGTTGTGGAGTGTAAAAAATTTCGGTTGAAAAGTTTTATAAGAAAACAAACACACATAAATCATTTAACCAAAAATTGTCTCAAACCAATCCAAATGAATAACTAATAATACTGCTATGCACAAAAAAAAAAGTGAGTATCACGGCGTCTTAAAAAAAATTTGAATGAGGGCATATTTGGCAAGCACTACAACTTTTCATTCTCTATAATTATTTTTTAAAATTATTTCTTCATATATTTCTATACGACTACTCTACTCTTCAATGATTTCTGCTTAACCACTTATACAACCAATTTATATATTTTAACTTAATTTTTTTATTCTTCATCATTACCTCTATCATATCATATCATTTTTTACTAATTCAAAAACTTTTACCCTATAAACTTTTCATAAAAAAAATTTTCACTTCATAAACACTTTGAGTCATGCATACTATAATTTCATGGACTAAGAAAGTCACAAAATGAACCATGCATGATAACAATGGAAATGATCCAAACGATTAGAACCGCTGGCTTGCCAATGGCTTGATATGGAAGGGCAGCTTGGGCATTTCACGTATAAACGTTCCACTGGCCTGTGACCTGTCATGCCCTACCAAAATATCAGCCACCATTTTCAGTTTATCAAAGGTAGAGGTGGAGGGAGTCCGCAGGAGATTCTGTAATCCACGTGGCAACACATGGGCGAATGGAAGAGCCTCCTTGCTATCTTCTCAAGATAAGCCCGTAACATACATTAACAGCCATTCAATCTTTCTGCCTTCCCACATTCCAACACTGCTACCGAGTACCGGAACAATGGCCTCTGTCTGTGCTTCGTCTTCTGCTCTCGCAGCTGTTGCAATCTCTGCTTCCAGGCAAGTTTTCTTACAATCTAAACACACCCAACTTAGAAATTTTATTTTACATTCATCACAAACATATATTTGTCAGAGAACATTTATGGATCTCACCCATGAATTTTATTTAAAACAAAAGAAATCATTGTTCGGAATGGAACGGCAACAGCCTAACGGGGGCAAGATACATTGATATGATGATACACCGATGCCAATTCAAACACTCCATGGGTCGAGATGGTATTCCAGTGTCTCGCTTAGCAATTGCAAATCGTGAACAAAATCCATGTGCTGATTCCATGTTTAGACAGAAAGCAGAATTTTTTTTTGTTTTGTATAATCGAATCAGATTAGTTGTATGGATTGTGAGATTTTAAGAAATTCAGAGATCCACAACCTTATCATGGGATTGGCAACCAGTATGAGTCATCGCTAGGTGAGCCATCATGCATTTGTTTGTGATGTGTCCCCATTGAATTTTGTGGTTGCTTCGAGAGATTCTAGCGTGTTACTAGGTACCACCATGATTAGGACTGGTACAACCATTTATGTTAGAACTGGTAGAGAAATCGTCTGGATTGCTAGGTACAAAATTGAACCATAACCTAACATTGTTTAGGTCCACTTTTAGGATCAGATGTCTTTAATTTCAACAACATTTTTCGCTTTCAAAACCAGGTTGAACTAGTTTATCTTCGTTCTTTTAAAAAATATTTGCCTCCAAGATGATTGTCTGGTTCACTACTTGAATTGACTCGAACATGCCTGAGCATGACATCTTGATTTTTTATTTTTTTCTGAAAAATGGATCTGGTAAATATGCTTAGATGTTATGTGCTGCAGTTCTCAGAAGAGCTCCAATGCCTTGGCAGCAACAAAGGCCTCCTTCCTGGGTGGGAGGAAGTTAAGACGAGGGAGGCTGACTGCACCAGTGGCACGGCGATCCTTCACTGTTTCAGCTGAACTAGAGAGACCACTGTGGTTCCCTGGCAGCTCCCCTCCTCCATGGCTTGACGGCAGGTTCATTACTAGCAGAGAAGTTTCTTTGCTATTCAATTCCATTCTCTTTCTTGCAACAAAGATTATGAATTTTCTTCTGTATTGTGTTTGTTTGATGCAGCCTTCCTGGGGATTTTGGTTTTGATCCTCTCGGACTTGGTAAGTTTCTAAGCTGATCTTCTGAGCCTTATTCTATTACATGGAAGCATTTATGCATTTTCAGAACAGATGGACAGTTCTGTATGTGGTCAGTTCATTGATTAGGACAAACGAACCTTTTAATATTCCTCATTGTTTAGCTAGCGTGATTGGGCATTGGAAGATCATGTCTGATGATAGAAAAATGCAAACCACGGTTTTCTTAGATTGCATTAGTCACTATGGCAAATATTGTATTAGTTTAACCAAGGACAAGTTCATTCTGTAATAGAAAGAAGCAATTACAGGTCATAATGATCTATATTCAAATTTTTATTTAAATTTCATGGTTGGAATGCTCAAGATTTTAACAATTACTTGTTCAATTCCATTTTCCTGAAATCTACACATGGAACGTAATGTTTGAGACATGCCTAAACAGGATCTGATCCGGAGAGCTTGAGATGGAATCAACAAGCCGAAATTGTGCACTGCAGATGGGCCATGCTTGGTGCCGCCGGCATTTTCATCCCAGAACTTCTCACAAAGCTTGGCATCTTGAACACCCCCTCATGGTACACTGCCGGCGAGCTGGAGTACTTCACTGACAAAACCACACTCTTCATTGTTGAGCTCATCTTCATCGGGTGGGCAGAGGGAAGAAGGTGGGCTGACATAATAAAACCTGGGTGTGTGAACACTGATCCCATCTTTCCCAACAACAAGCTCACCGGCACCGATGTGGGCTACCCTGGAGGGCTGTGGTTTGACCCTCTTGGTTGGGGCACTGGTTCCCCTGAGAAAATCAAGGAGCTGAGGACAAAGGAGATCAAGAATGGTAGGCTGGCCATGTTGGCTGTAATGGGTGCCTGGTTCCAAGCTATATACACCGGCACCGGACCCATTGACAACCTCTTTGCTCACCTTGCTGATCCTGGCCACGCCACCATCTTTGCTGTAAGTACAACCTCCTCTGTAGTACTTTTGAACATTTTCGTGACTGTTCATACATAAATTCCTAGTGACTGAGCAAACATCCATAGAAACAATGGAGAAATGACTAGAAACAATACAGTCGAATGCTCCATTTGAGCCCCTGATTCTACTCATCCATGACTGAAATACACTGCTTGTGGTGAATGGCAGGCTTTCACTCCTAAGTGAATAAAGTATCAAGGAATTCGGCGAAACGACAATCTGGGGAAGTTGTGGTGTAAATCTTCAGTGGGATTGATGGTTGGAAAGGGCTGTCTAGGTGGATGGGATGAATGTATCATTTGCACTTTGTTTTCTCTGTGTTCATGTATTCTATTAGTCTCTATATGATGGTGATGATGACAATGCACAAGCAGTGTACAAACAAACATTTGCATCATTACTCCCGAAGTAGATGTCTAAGAGACTTAACCAGCAGAGTTGTAAAATTGTGGCATTTCTTGTTAAATGATTTTGGGTTTTCTGTTGGTCTCAGTGTTTTTCTCATTGGAAGTTGGTAATTATGTTGCTCATCCTTCTATTATTTATTTATTTTTTGGTTACGCCCCAGGTTTAAAAAATTCTCCTTCATGACCTTTATATAACTTAGATATTGTAGGTTCTCAGGCTGTGGATGTATGTGGCATTTGCTTCCTTTCTGTGATTTTGAACTTGACCACGAGTTCGAGATACACTTGGATTCCTAGGATTAGTCTTCCACTTAAACAGATGCAAATTTATTTAATGACCCACTTAAACAGATACAAATTTATTTAATGATTTTCATAACCGATGTCCTTAATCCCGATTATGTGATCATAAACATCATGGGGATTCTCATTTTCCATTAGAACTGGTCTGCAATTCTTCACACAACTATACCACATAAAATACTATTAAATCATGTGGCTTTAGACTAGCTAATATTTTCGTTATTGTGGCCCGACTGAATATTCAATTCAGATAATTTTTAGACATATAATGAAACATATATAAATGATCAATGGTTTTTTTTCTATGTTCTATCTAGTCTCTTCTAATTTTAATAACTTGATGTTGAAAAAAGAAAAAAATCAACATCATGTATCATATTTAGTATCATTTCTATTATCACGGGAACACTTTTTTTTTTTTTTTTTTGATTGGGAGATATTTATATACATCTCAACACATATTACACTGAAGGTCAGAGACATTCTTACAAATTTGGAGACACTGCTCCACCAAGTAAACAGGAAGACACAGCTTCCAACAATCAAACGGGAGACCACTTGCTCCCACGAACAACGGGAGAATACGTCTCCCACAACGGGCCGAAATCCAATTTGTGGATTCGAACCCGTGACAGTTGTATAGTATTACTATACATAGGTTTTGTCTAAAAATAAGTAAATTGAACATAATAAAATAATTTAATACTAAATATTAATTTTATATTTTATATTTTTAACGTTAAAACTTTCTAAAATGCCATTTATTACATTCTAATATATCTGTAAATTGATATAAGTATTTTTCATTATTTGCATATGAGAATAGTTTTTTAACAAATGTGGTCCATGGACATATTTAATTTGGATGAAAGTTGGATCTCTTAGCTAAACAAATTATATTTAATAGGATGAAAGGCGTGCATTTTCATTTAACATTAAAAGAATAATAAAAAAAAGGGTTACAGGAAATGGCTTATATGTATCCATAGAAGCAAGACCGCGTATTTATATTATGCAATACTGTGTAATAATTTTTATTGGATAGAGTTTTGCTATTAAAAAGAAATCACGAAGTTGGATCTCTTGGAGAGGTTTTTTTTTGAAAAATAAAAAATAAAAAAATAATTTTAGCAGAGTTGGCTCCCCAAGGAAACTGTCACTAACGGAGGTTAAAGAACTTGGTACGTTCTGATGAAAATATCTTCAAATCATTGACGCCAATGCAAAAAATAAAGGAGGCATAATATAGCTTGGGCCAAAAAATCTTATTTTAAAAAAAAAAAAATTTTCTTTTTTTCATTCCGGATATATGTGTATATTTTCTGGATTTTTTAATATCGGGGTATTTTAGCCATTTAAAGGAAAAAATTACTAAAGTAACCATATTTTTTAATTCTAAAAATTATACGCGTCTCTAAAAATGTTAAAACTTGATTTTTATATTAAATGCATGTAGTTTTTGAAGTTTATGAAAAAAAATTTAAATAAGTTTTTGGTACAAGCTAAGTAAGTCATTATAAAAACTCGAGCTAACAGATGATGCCTTAAAATAAAAATGATTGATATAAATGTTAATATTTTACTTTTGCTTTAGGATGGATGCAAATAACCTTAATTTTTATATTAATATAATATAATAGGCGGTGGCTGTTTCTATTTTTGGAGTTTAATCAAATTGCGATAAATATAATATATTCTAAAAAAATAATGCTATAAGAATAAATAAGATTAAAATGATTAATATACTAATAATTATTTTATATTTGAGTCAGCATAGAAGCAAATATTCCTTTTTTAAATATTCAGAACATGCGAGCTAATTATAAAACAGAATTTTTCTATGCAATAAACTCCGATTTACAAGGTCGAGCTGTAGCTGGTCGTATATGACAGTCACCTCCGACTGGCCTAAAATGATCATTTCCCGCGTACGGAAGGGCCTTGAATTGGTGGGCTTGGGCCTGTGCAAAAAAAGGGGCGTGAATGTGAGTTCTCAAGAAACAATAAAAAATAATAATAATAACAATATAAAGGAGTGGAAAGTGTTGCTGAAATGTATTCAAATAAGAAAGCTTTCATACTCAAATGTCACATTGAAAAAATTGAAAAAATGGCAGGGAAGCGTGGGATATGAAAGGATAGGGGGAAAGTAAGAATTGAGAAATAAAATATTTTAAAAATTGTGTAAATGATACTAGTTACAATAAATAGTATAGTTGAAAAAAAAAACGGTTTGACTAAAAAAGTAAAGTTAGAAAAAAAATGATTACAAAAAGGAGGCCGTACACTTTGAATTGAATGGACTTGAATGGTCGGTTGCTTAATGCACTTGGGTACATATATCTTTTTTTTAAAAAATTTTTTATAAAACCGTTAATCTAAGTGTATTTAACATATATATTAATTGTTAATTTTTTAAAAAAAATTATATTTTTTAAATTTTTTTAAAAATTAGTGTCATTTTTAATATACCCAGGAGCATGAGCCACAAGTGTTCCAACTGGTTTTGCCCTGAACCGGAGCAGCAGGGGGTAACAGCTGGATAACACCCCGCTGGCTGGTGAAAATATGATTAGAGAAAAGTAATTTAAAATTCCTTCACTGTTGGCGAGACGTCAAAGGACCCTAAACGACGCCGCAGGCTATTAATATGGCAAAGTTATTAATTTAGGGTATGTTTGGCAATTGATAGAAAATGTCAAGTTAAAACTTTTCAATTTAAAACTTTTCACTCTCCATACCTATCATATTTTTTAATTATTTTTTCACATTTTTCTATACAATTGTCCTACTTTTCAATCATTTCTACACAACTATCAACACAACTAACCTATCTATTTTAACTGTATCCTATTTACTACTCATCATTACCTCTATCATATGACATCATTTGACAACTTTTATCCTCCAAAACTTTTCATCAAAAGTTTTATTCATTACCAAACACACTCTTCTTACGCACTGCAATACTCCGTCAGAAGATGCTCGCGGTCAGCTGTTGACACCCCATCATTGGGCCCAAAGATGGATAAATTGAAATAAATTTCAAGGTCATGCAAATTCAAGGCAAAAAGAAGTCCAAGCCAGCTAAACAGGTGTTTCCAAATTAAGCCCAGGGGAGCGAAGCTCCACCAAGCCTCAAAGCAGGCTTTTTCAACAACTAGACCCGGCCCACAAAGAGCGAAGCTCCTACAGGCCACCTCAACGGGCTCCACAAAGTAGCCCAAGCCTCAAAAGCAGGCCTTCCTACAATTCAGGGCCCTTACAACGGCCCACCCAAAAGCCATGGGCTAAGCCAAACTCTAGCCCACCAAGCCAAGCTTATGGACCAAGTCCAAAACCACTCAAGAGGCCCAAAGCCCATGACACCAACTCAAGACCAAGTCCATGGACCAAGTCCATGATCCCACTTAAGCCCAAGTCCATGACCTCAAGGGAGCCCAAAGCCCACTCAACCATCTATAAAAGGAGGAGCTCCCCTCTCATTTGGGCACACTTGAAGAGAGGCATCCCAAGGAGAGGACGGGAATCTGCAGCAACGCCCCGGCATCCCGGCTTCCATGCTCTATGCGCTCCGCGCCTCTCTTCCCATTTTTCCCTTTCCATCTCTCCCGTTCTCTTAAACCCTTTTTTTATTTTCCCCCTTTACGCAGTTGTGTAAACCACCTCGGGTTGGCAGATTTCTCCATATTTGCTTCAACTTGAAGGCCGGAACCCAGATTCTGTATTACTAGTGCCTTATTTCTTTAAATAGGGGCCGATCTCCCTTTAAAGATCGGTGGCGACTCCATTTTCATTATTTTCTTGTGTGCGTGTTTGAGCTAACGCCCCGGCAAGGTGGGTGCACGCGGGTCCACAGATTTCAGCATAGTACGCTGTCGTTATGCTGCCGGATTTGTGACTTGACCCGTGTACGGAAGCCCCGTCTTAGCCGTCATGCCGCCAAAATCCCGAGAAAACGCCCATATGCCCGTTTTTCTAAAAACTATGAGGCCTAACTCATTTTACCCCGTGTGAATGCAAGAAATCTAAGCCCACGCTACCATTCAACACGATCCACATCTCTAAGGCCCGGGAAACCCATTCTGAGTCTATCGTAGCTCTCGCGGCGGGTGCTACAACTTGGCGACTCCACTGGGGACGACATTGTTGGTCTACATCAAGCGCAAAGGGGTCAAAATCGGGAGATCGGAGCTCTGTCCACACTGGACAGCAAGTTGCAGAAGGATTCCCGTCTTCTGGCAGCGAGTTTCTGAAGTTTCTGCCCAAATTGTGCAGAAACCGAAAAAGTTTTTAGGTCCAGAGGCGTCCAGCTCCCAAGCAGCAAAGAACTCGTGAAGGTCTATCGGATACCGCCTTGTAACTGTCAAGGCACCTAAAACGAGCCAAAAGGAACACCTTCCAACAGGAATGAGACCGGTTAACGCTAAGTAAAAATCCGACATAAAAATCACTTTTTTTTCATAACCTGAGTGTTTTCTGGTCACGCTTCAAGCGAACTGGTCTTTCTCCAGACACTCTTCAAGCGAACTGGTCATTCTTCCAGACACGCTTCAAGAGAACTGGTCCTTTTCCAGACACGCTTCGAGCGAACTGATCATTTCTCCAGAGACGCCTCAGGCAAACCCGAACCCGTGGACCTTGAACATTCTCACGCGTGGAACTCAAAACACATAAAATTTGCAAAGAACACAAAAGGACTTGAACCTCCAAGCATCCATCAAAAGATTGATCTCCTTATTATTTGCTTACAAGTACTAATCTCTTTTTATTGATTGCTCAGGTTCTTCACCATAGCTCGAAAGCAAAACCAATCAACCGTAGATCGAAGCCCCGTGGTTACCAGATCAAGAGCGGCTAGGATGGAGTCCGAGCAATCCTCACACCACGAAGATCGGGATCACCAGTTCAAGCAGTCCATTGAAGCCTACATGGTAGCAATGGACAAGAGGATGCAAAAGCTAGAGGAGGTCCTGTCAAACATGGGACAACCTCTAATAGGCAGACAGAACACAGTTACACCGCCATTTTGTTCACAAAACCTGAATCCGGAGCAAGATGGTGAACCTCAACCATCCTCCCACAAATTCTGGATTCCGGAGCAAGACGGTGGACCTCAACCATCCTCCCACAAATCCCGAAATGATCACTACAAGGAAGAGGAGTTGGTCTTAGAACAAAGTCGTAACGAAATCCAATACCTCAAGAACCAACTCCAGAACCAATTAAAATAAATGGAGGATCGAATCCGACAACATCAAGGGGAGGGCCTACCCTTGGCCAAAATCGAAGACTTATGTCCGTTCCCCGACACCAAGTTGCCAGAGAAGTTCGAGATACCGGCTCTACCCGCGTATGAAGGAGACTCATGCCCAAGGGCTCATCTCAAGGCCTTTTGCGGCATCCTATACCCTTTGGTGAAAAGCGAAGAAGTCTTGATAAGGCTATTCCAACATAGCCTAAAGAATGACGCCTTGGAGTGGTACATATCGTTGGATTGCCGGTTGATCAAAACATGGGAACAACTCTCTTTGGCTTTCATGGACCGCTTCTCCTACAAGTTGAACATGTCTCCTAAACGGGCCGACCTCGAAGCACTAAAGCAAAAAGGGGACGAAACGTTCTCCAAGTACATTGCTAGATGGCGGGCATTAGCTGAAAAAATGAAGAGCCCGTTGCCTTTGGATGAGTAAATCTCCATCATCATCAACTCCGCACACCTGAGCATCTCGGGTTACCTCATTTCTCACCCCTACGTCAACTTCACTCAACTTCTCCAAGCCGGGGACCAAGTGGAGGCGGGAATTAGACATGGCACCATCTCTCCATAGCCTTACCAAGGGAACACAACTCGAAGGAAACAAAAACCAAAAAATGGTAATTCCTCGAAGACCCCGGACGTAAACGCCATAGACACCACCCCTAAGCCTTTTCAAAGAAAAGCATACAGAGATTTTACACCCCTCGCCCAGTCCTACACCAATGTCCTTAACATGCTCATCCAAAAGAATATGCTTGCACCTCTAGCTCCAAAACCTCCACCTAATCCCCTTCCTAAGAACTACCGTGAAAATGAGTTTTGTGCCTATCACCAAGGGAGAGGTCACACCACCGAGAGATGTTTTACCCTCAAATATGTCATTCAAGACTTAATAGATGAGGAAAAAATTAAAATTTCATCAAACTCTCATGAGGATGTGATCCAAAACCCCTTACCTATGCATGAACCGAGGAATCCCAATGCAACAAACATAAACTTCATAGAAGTTGCAAGGGAACCCGCAAAGCCGAGTCATGAAGCCTATATGATCACTCTACAACGGGCTAAGCAAGAAACCATCACACTACAAGGAGCCGCTCCTCGGAATGTCCGTAAACCTCAAGAAGGGCATGGCCAAGATTACCTCGTGTTGCTGGCCGTGAACAACTTGAAGATTGCTCCTACTTATCAAGAGCCCGTGGTACTAGCGGCCAAGCCAAAGCCAACATATAACTCGCACAAGGTCCCATGGGAGTATCCTCAATGCTCGGAGATAAGCAACATCTACCCTAATGGCTAAGTCTACCGGCGGGAACCGGCTCGCAACGTGATCACCAACCCGGAGAAGGAACCGCCATATGACGTGGCTTCACAACTCAAGTCCTTGCCGGCTCAAATATCCATATGGGAGCTATTATGCACATCAACAAAGCATATGGAGGCTTTCACTAAAGTGCTAAGTGAGGCTCACATAACCACGGAGGTAACTCCCGATGCGGTGGCTCACATGATCGGGCAAATAATGGCCCCTAACGCCATCACATTCACCGATGAGGAACTTTCCGTGGAAGGACGCAATCATGGACACTCCTTAAGCATCACGGTCGGATACAAAGGCTTGAAGATCCCCTTGGTAACCATTGACAACGGCGCAAGTCTCAATGTTTGCCCACTGTGAACAATTAAGAGGCTTGGAATCCCGATGGATCAAATGCGGCCGAGCGACTACCATGTAAGAGCCTTTGATAACTCTCAAAAGACGGTCTTGGGCGAATTAGACAAAGAAATTCAAGTGGGACCCGACACCATGGTCGTCCCCTTTCAAGTCTTGGACATCCCCGTGTCTTTCAACATGTTATTGGGAAGACCTTGGTTACACCAAACCGGAGCCATCCCGTCCTCTCTCCACCAAAAGCTCAAGTACATATCGACGGGAAAGCTAGTAGTCATAGAAGCCGATCCTGAGATCATCATCCCGGTGGAATTTGAAAACTGTCATGAAGTTCCACTAATTGAAGTGTATGAATCTTCGGATCCTCTCCGTTTCAAGATGAATGACATGCATGAAGTCCATCACATCCCTTCAAAGCAAAGGCTCCCGCTCCACTATGTCATACCTCCGGCCGAGAGACAAACAATGAGGTTCAACATTAAATATCGAGGAAAGACGATGTTGCTCAATCCTCAACAAAAGAACAACAAATGGGGTCTTGGGTATAGGCCCGAGGAGGACAAGTTCAAGAAATCAAACAAAGCAACTCGGTTCATAAGCGCGGGGTACATACTACCCAAAGCATTGGAGACCCAAGAAGTTTTAATGATAGCTCATGATGACCGGCATGAAAAAAAAACGTCGTTGAGCCAAGACAAGCCAAAAACTGGTATGCTATGCCAACTTGCTCAAGACTCGGTTCTAGCGATCACATCACGCATCTGGTGCCCTTCAAAAGAAAAAGAAGCAAACGGAGCCGGATATGTGGGCCAGCATTCGCTAGTCCCACTAGTTGCTAGAAATCTCAGAAGAAAAAGGAGTTGATGAGGAGCTGCGTGGCAACATAGAAAGACATGAAAACAAAGATGCGGCTTTGGACTACGAGATCGTTAATTTGGGAACCTCGGAACTACCCAAATGTCTTCGTATTGGAAAGAACTTATCCACCGAAGAAAGAAACCAAATGCTCGCTTTTCTCAAGCCTCGGCTAGTCAACTTCACCTTTTCTTACAAAGACATGCCCGGACTTGACGAAGATTTAATTACTCATCAACTCCCAATAAAGGCCGGTGTCAAGCCGGTAAAGTAAAAACTTAGAAGGCTCAAACCGGAATGGATACCCAAGATAAGGGATGAAGTCATCAAGCAATATAATGCCGGATTCTTGGTAGTATCACACTATCCACAATGGCTAGCTAATGTTGTTCCCGTGCTCAAGAAGGACGGAAAATTCCGAATGTGCATTGACTATAGAGATCTCAACAAGGTTAGCCCGAAGGATGACTTCCCACTACCTCACATCGATGCTCTAATCGACAATACGGCGGGCCATACATGGTTCTCCTTCATGGACGGATTCTCCGGGTATAACCAAATCAAAATCGCCAAGGAAGATAGAGAAAAGACCTCTTTCATTACTCCTTGAGGGACATTTTGCTACAAAGTGATGTCATTCGGTTTGAAAAATGCTGGGGCTACATATCAACGTACCATGACGGCCATCTTCCATGACATGATGGGCAAAGAAATGGAGGTCTACGTGGACGACATGATAGTCCGGTCCTACACCTTTGAAGAGCATCTAAGAGACTTAGAAAAACTATTCAACAGAATGGAGAAATTTCAACTAAGGCTCAACCCGCAGAAATGCGTCTTTGGTGCTCAAAAGGGGTGCTTGCTCGGATTCATCGTTAGCAAAAATGGAATCGAGGTGGACCTAGCAAAAGTCAAGGCAATACTAAGCATGCCGCCTCCCGCAACCGAAAAAGAAATAAGAGGATTATTGGGCAAACTACAATACATTAGTCGGTTCATAGCCCGACTAGCATCTACTTGTGAACCAATTTTCAAGTTGCTAAGAAAGGACTCTCCCAAAGAATGGAATGAAGATTTCCAAATCGCTTTTCGACAAGATCAAAGCCTACTTGGTTAATCCTCCCGTCTTGGTGCCGCCTAAAGCGGAGGGCCCCTTCTTGTTATACCTCTCCGTCACTCCAACGGCATTGGATGTTGTGCTAGGACAACCAGATGAATCGGGACGGAAGGAACAAGCTATATACTACTTGAGCAGAAAATATACTCCGACGGAAGTCAAATATCCAGAAATTGAAAAGGCATGCTTGTCTCTTGTATGGTCCGTGCAAAAATTAAGGCAATATATCATGTCCCGCACCATATTGCTTATCTCTAAGATGGATCCGTTGAAGTATCTTTGTCAAAAGACCGTGTTGACGGGGAAGCTAGCTCGGTGGCAATTGCTCCTCACGGAGTTTGATATAATATATGTCACAAGAAAAGCCGTCAAGGGACAAGTGGTAGCGGACTACCTAGCTACACAGGCGCTTCCGGACTACCAACCGCTACAAGAAGACTTCCCGGATGAGAAAATACTATTTATGGAGCAAAATGAAGAAAAAGATGTTTGGACCTTATACTTTGATGGTGCATGGAATGCTTCGGGCAACGGAATAGGAGTAGTGTTTTGCTCTCCCAATCAAGCCCCAATCATGATATCAAGAAGATTGGTTTTTCCGTGCACAAACAATATCGCCGAATATGAAGCATGCCTAGCCGGAGTGCGGGAAGCCTACAAGCTGGGGGCAAGAAGGCTTCAAATCTATGGGGACTCGCAGTTGGTAATCAACCAAGCAAATGGAGAATGAGAAACCCGAGATGAAAAGCTAAAGTCTTACCACACGGCATTAACTCACTTGGTTTACTCATTCAAAGAAGTCACTTTCACCTATGCGTCACGGGCTCAAAACCAATGGGCGGATGCACTAGTAACCTTGGCATCCATGGTTGAAATACCATATGGGAAAGGAACTCAAGAAATCATAGTGCAAACATCTCAATAACCCGTCTATTGCCTACAAGTGACGGCTGAAGCCGAAGAAACTCAAGAGGAAGAAAAGCCGTGGTATCATGACATAAAGCAATTCTTGGAGAACCAAGAATTCGATGATCACATCACTCCCGCGGAAAGAAGAACCATCAAAAGACTAGCCTCTACCTACATAATACAGGGGGCAACATTGTATAAGAGATCTCACAACCAAATGTTACTACGGTGTGTTGACCGGCAAGAAGCAAAAGAAGTCATGACCCAAATTCATGAGGGAGACTGCGGAGCTCATACGAACGGGATCATGATGGCAAAAAAGATAATGCGTCAAGGATACTATTGGATCTCAATGGAAAAGGATTGCTCGGAGTATGTGCGGAGGTGCTTCAAATGTCAAGAGCATGGGAACTTGATACACTCACCCGTATCAAAATTGCACTCCCTATCTACCCCATGACCTTTCTCAACTTGGGGAATAGATATAATTGGCAAGATAACTCCTAAATCTATCGATGGGCATGAATATATATTGATGGCAATAAAATATTTCACGAAATGGGTTGAAGCAACGTCCTTCCCAACTATCAATGCGGTCCAAGTCATACGCTTCATCAAAGGAAATATCCTATCAAGGTTCGGGCTTCCGCAAGCAATCATAAGTGACAACGGAACAGTCTTTATCAGTAAGAAAGTTCAAGACTTCTTAGCCAAATACAAAATCCAACACCACAAGTCAAGTCCCTACCGTCCTCAAGCCAACGGAGCCGTAGAAGCCGCAAACAAGACCTTAATCAAGATCCTTGGCAAAATGGTGGAGAACTACCGAGATTGGGCGGAAAAGTTTCCATACGCCTTGTGGGCATACCGAACCTCTATCCAGAGAGCCACGGGGTTCTCACCCTATGCCTTGACTTACGGCATGGAAGCGGTCCTACCTATTGAGGTGGAAGTCCCAACTTGGAGGATATTGAAGGAGAGCGAATTAGAAATGGAAGAATGGATGCAAACACGTCAATCCCAACTGGATCTGCTTGATGAAAAGAGAATTCAAGCTCTTCACCACACCCAAGCATATCAACGGCGAATGACACGAGCCTATAACCGATCGGTAAGAGCTAAGAACTTCCAAGAGGGTGACCTCATCATGAAAAGGATCCTACTTGTTCATCCTTCAGATAAAAGAGGCAAGTTTAGGCCTAATTGGGAAGGTCCGTGGGTTGTAGCCAAAGTTTTATCAAATGGAGCATTAGCCATTTCAAAACCCGAAGACAACGGGAAGGCCGAAATCATAAGTTCGGATCATGTCAAGAGGTTCTATCCATAAAATGGCTCACCATCGAAATACTAATGCGACTGCAAAGCACGAGGAACATCCAGAAACCGTCTTTCTACATCCCTCGTGAAATCAAAGGCAAATCACAAGTGCAGAACTGCTGCTGTTGGAAACAAGCTCTTAAACCTAAAAAGTTTTTAGGTCCGACAGCGTTGCTCGCAAAGCAGACCTTCAGCAGCCCGGCAGACGCCCGAAATGCGACCAAAAGGGTCGGGAACTCAGAAGCAGGGGGCAGACAGATAGGAGACGAGCTGTAGCCCTCCCCAAACCAATTCTTAATTCATTCAAAGTGAAAACACAAGTTTCAGTGAAAGATTCATGAAGCCCACAATGAGAAATGCAACCCGACAGCTTAACGTCCAAAATCCAAACTCGCTGGGAGGTACAGCAGTGCTGTTCACAGAAGATTACAGATTCCTTAAAGCTCATAAAGCTCGAAATCAAAGCAAAGAGAAGGAACATCAAGATATGGCCAAAAAGCATTCCATTTCATTCATTCCCAAAGATGCAATTACAAGCCAACAAAGGAGAAAGGATCTCCCAAAGTACAAAGCTATCCAAGAAGAATCCCAAAGAAGGAGGGAGCAATATACAATTCACTAGCCCCACTCCTCCAACATCCACAAAAAGAACAAAAAAGGGCTACACATAGCATTGGCTTTAACACCTAACATTTAGAAGTTGGTTGAGATGCTCCAAGGCGGCTTCTTGACGAACAATCATCCTTCCCATGCCGGCTAAGGCATCGGATTGGTGCAAGCAAAAGGAAGCCAAAACTTCCACTTGAGAATGAAGGGCTTGTATATCCCGGTAAATCCGCCGGAACCTCATGAAGAGAGCCGCAGTGGATACAACACCATTGGTGGCAAGACCCCAAGGACTCATACCCGTGGCAAATCAGCCTATTCAAGCATGACAGTCACTAGTCGCCTCGGCTGGCACGGCGGGTATGACTCCTAACTCCAAAGCTATACAGTTTGAGATCCCCATTTTGGCAAAGCTGTACTCCCTATAAGCTAATGGAAAATCAACCCATCACCATCAAGATCAACCGTGAAGCAGAAAGAGAGCAAACGCAGCAACGGGAGCTCCGCAAACATGAAAATCAATGGCAAATACAGAACAAGCAACACAGCAGAAGTAGATCAGAGAATGCAGCCATGAATGCGCCATCAAAGGAGCTTGAACAAGATGAAGCAGCCACCAACCTGCTGAAACAGAAGCAAAAAATGATGATTGCAAATCCCCTTCGCGGAATGGCTGTCGACCGAAAATCCGGGAGAAGGAAGAAGGAAATCAGACGCAAAATAGTGAAGGATGGGTGCCATTAATGGAGAACCCATACCCCTTAATCACTGCAGCAGCAGATCCAGATGGAAGGAGTACACCCGTACCTAAGCAAGTTGACTTCCTGCATTTCAGAAGGAGAATGATGATCAAAGAGAAGGGAAATCGCGAGAAAAGCGCTGCCACAATCCGTAGCAAGTGCAGAAGAGGCATGGCAGGCGGGCCCCAACTCGCACGGAAGGGGAAATCGCGCGGAAGAAGGGAAAATATGGACAAATGGGAAGTTTCGGTCCGCTGGTCGCGAAAATGAAGAAGGACGTCGACTGACCTAAAAAGTTTTTAGGTCTATGTATATACAATACTCACAGCGCCCCCAGGCAGAATTTTCAAATGGCCTACGGCCTACAAATGACTAAAGCATTACAAAAATGTCAAGAGGGGGAGTTTTACAAAATCAAGGCCCTGCAAAAAGCATGCATCACATAGTCCAAACCACAAGGCAAAAGAGACATCCAAAAAAATAAGCCGGTATTCACACGGCTTTACATTTAAAAAAAAATAGGGCCTTCAAGCTTGCAGATTTACAGGCCGACCCAAAAGGAAGGAAACGTAGAAAGATCTTCAGAGTATTCTATCGGCGGTCCTAGCCCGAGCAAGAATGTCACCGCCTGAAGCTTCGTGACGACCGTCTGAAATAAGGTCGGGAGCAAGAACATGGTGCCCATACACCGAGTACCATCGATCGTACCCTCCTTCAGACAACTCAAAATGTTCCAACCCCCATACATCTTGACATTGGTGGAGTTCCTCTATGGAAACTGAAGTTTGCTCCACGAAAGAATGGTGGACAAGAGGGGACGGGATCCGCTTGCCACCCGTCAACTGGCATACTAGTCTATTCTCAAAATATTTCAAAATACCAAGTGGCACGGACCCCGTCGGAAAGCAAGAATCGACTGGTAGACTCTCCCATCGTCGCAATAAGGATCGGATCATGCATGCACTGGGTGTATGGAGCAACTTGAAACTGCCAAAAAAAAGAAGAGGAGGAGTAAACAAGGCAAGTCAAAGCCAGAAGGTGAAGGAAAGAAAGGAAAAAGCGGTAAATGGGCAAACCTGTTCTTCGGACAAGTTGCTAATCAAGGACCGCCACATCAAAGGGGGGATGTGAGTCTTGCGAGACTCCGCCCATCGAGCAGCCCGCGGAAGAGCATCGGGAGAGTCATTTTGGGGCCGCCCAATTGAAAAATACTCATAAAAGCACAACTACGAAGAAAAGAAGGAAAGTCATTAGAAGCAGTACAGGCTAAAATGAAAAGAAAAGGGAAAATGAAGGAGTTATACCCCTATGAGATGCGAAAGACCCGAGCCACTCCTACAACCCCGACTAACGGCATCCAAGTTGACATAGAGATGGCTCAAGAGAATACGTCCCCACCCGATGGGGTGAGGGAATGTCAAGTCCCTTAAAACTTGGAGCCACCTCAAGTCCACATTCCGAGAGGAGTCGCCCCGAAAGAACGCTCCGACAAGATAAAGTAAGAAGCTGCGAACCTCCTGCTAAATGGCTTCTGGACTAGCCTCCTCTACCCTCACTTGATCCCAGAATTTCCATAACTCCTCCAAAGGGAAAGCTTCAGATGAAGATGCCTCCAAACCGGTCAGAGCTAGGCAGTCCTCTACAGTAATCGGGTCAAGTGAAGAAAGGACGACGCCCTCACGATCCATGCATGGGAGTCCCAACTGCGTCATCCGGAATTTCTATGGGCATGCTCGCAGATCCACCTGGCTCATTGGATTTAAACCGTACCGCTCTATCTCGAAAACGCAAGCCGTACCTTTTTCTAGGAGACATCCTGACAACCGCAGCATAGAAGGCAATGGGTCGACATAAAGCAACAAGCGGCACGACAAACATCATGCCATGAGCAAAATCATGCAGGACACGACAAAGGTCGCAGCTACTCAAGCAATATGAAAGGTTAGCACCCAAACCAAAGGAGTAGCCACCCCAGGCAAACATAAACAACATGAAGACCAATACGTGCAAAAGGGAGGGCACCGTGGTCAACATACTCCAAAAAAAAAGCCTTACCAGAGCTCGGCGACGGCCCTAGCCGGCGGCAACCACAGCAGCTCGGCGTCTAAGGAGGGAATGACAGCAGCGGCAATCGGCGACCCAGCCGTCGCCGAAGAAGACGAACTCGGCAACCTTGACAGCGACCGCGGCAGATGAATCAGCAACAACAGCCGCGACGGGTGATCAACCACAGGCACGACGGCAGCGGTAAAGCCCCAAAACGACGCCGAGGAAGACGGGCGGCGTCGGCAGCGGCGATTCTAGCGGCAGCAGTGAATGGGCGCCGGAAACGGGGAAGAAAACCCCAGCCGGACGTGGCAGCGACGAAACCAGACGATGCCGGAGAAGAAGAAGAAGAAACCGTGAAAGGAGGAAGAACCCCCGACGACAATGGCTGACGAGCAAAACGGCAACAACAACCACCGACCAGGACAAAACCGGCAATGATGCCGACCGTCGCCGTCAGAGGAGAAGGAGACGCCGAGGACAGTGACGACGATGACAGCCGAAATCAACAGCGGCAGGAGCCGAAGACGCGGCAGCCGAAGAAGAAGGAGAAACGCAGCATAGCAGAAATAACTGTACTGTCCCACGGCAGTCGACGGCAGCGGCGGCGACGAGGGGAGGCGTATCGCCGCTGGGAAGGAAGAATGACGAACCGACAGAGAGGGGCCCGCAACCAACCCTAGGAGCTGGAAAATTTGCAAACGGCCCCCGGCCATTTTGCAAAATCGCAGAAAACCACCGGATTTGAGAAAGAATACACAATGGCCCAACCAGTTCTCAAAATTGGCAAAACCGCCTCCCTTCCAAGAAAAATATGAAGCAGTCCAACCAAACAAAAGATTTTACAGAAAATCCTGCAGAGATCTTTTGCAAATGCCACCCTCAAGTCACACTTGCAGAAGAAACCTCCATCAATTTACCAAAATGGCAAAATGGCCCAACGACCTGAAAAACTGTTTAGGTGTGCGGGGTGTCTAGCACTTTGCCATTCACCGTCCAAGACGCCTCTGGCAAAGGGGGGCAGCTGTTGACACCCCACATTGGGCCCAAAGATGGATAAATTGAAATAAATTTCAAGCCCATGCAAATTCAAGGCAAAAAGAAGTCCAAGCCAGCTAAACAGGTGTTTTCAAATTAAGCCCAGGGGAGCGAAGCTCCACCAAGCCTCGAAGTAGGCTTTTTCAACAACTAAACCCGGCCCACAAAGAGCGAAGCTCCTACAGGCCACCTCAACGGGCTCCACAAAGTAGCCCAAGCCTCAGAAGCAGGCCTTCCTACAATTCAGGACCCTTACAACGGCCCACCCAAAAGCCATGAGCTAAGCCAAGCTCTAGCCCACCAAGCCAAGCTTATGGACTAAGTCCAAAACCACTCAAGAGGCCCAAAGCCCATGACCCCAATTCAAGACCAAGTCCATGATCCCACTTAAGCCCAAGCCCATGGACCAAGTCCATGACCTCAAGGGAGCTCAAAGCCCACTCCACCATCTATAAAAGGAGGAGCTCCCCTCTCATTTGGGCACACTTGAAGAGAGACATCCCAAGGGGAGGACGGGAGTCTGCAGCAACGCCCCGGCATCCCGGCTTCCATGCTCTACGCGCTCCACGCCTCTCTTCCCATTTTCCCCTTTCCATCTCTCCCGTTCTCTTAAACCTTTTTTTATTTTCCCCCTTTACGCTGTGTAAACCGCCTCGGGTTGGCAGATTTCTCCATATTTGCTTCAACTTGAAGGCCGGAACCCAGATTTTGTATTACTAGTGCCTTATTTCTTTAAATAGGGGCCGATCTCCCTTTAAAGATCGGTGGTAACTCCATTTTCATTGTTTTCTTGTGTGCGTGTTTGAGCTAACGCCCCGGCAAAGTGGGTGCACGCGGGTCCGCAGATTTCAGCATAGTATGCTGCCGTTATGCTGCCAGATTTGTGACTTGACCCGTGTACGGAAGCCCCGTCTTAGCCGTCATGCCGCTAAAATCCCGAGAAAGAGCCCATATGCCCGTTTTTCTAAAAACTATGAGGCTTAACTCATTTTACCTCGTGTGAATGCAGGAAATCTAAGCCCACGCTACCATTCAACACGATCCACATCTCTAAGGCCCGGAAAACCCATTCTGAGCCCATTGTAGCTCTCGCGGCGGGTGCTACATCAGGTCAACTACAACACACAAAAATGTGCGTATAGAATAAAAGCCATGAAACCATAATTTTCCTTTTTCTTAATAAAATAATTTATTTTTTACAATTTTTATTTTATGGCTATTAATGTTGTAAAAACTACAGCACATAATTCATTTTTTTTTTGCTGATTTTGCAAAAATAAATAATTTTCCTTTTTCTATGTAACTTACTGTATTGAATACCTTCCCAATCAAGATAAGGCGCTCCTACAATATTCGGGATTAGATTCTCGTTAATAATTAGAAGCAAACAAAGAAAAACACCGGGACAAATGTGAACCCTTCAAAACTCAAAAGATTACTTATCTTTACTTTTCAATCCATGTACGTAAGATGTTTAATCCCGACAAGAAGAGAAGCCGGCAGAATCATAATCTTATCATATTTACAAATCAGGTTCGGTTCTTCATTCTCGGGTTCGAAAAAAGTAAGTTTAAACACAGATAGGAATCGGATTCGGCGGGCCAAGTTCCGGCTCAACCCGGCCCAAGTTGCACCCCTATTCAAAAATGGTAAAATTTTAATTTTTAGATTAAATATGTCTATATTAACAATTTTCTTAAAATTTTGAAAAAAGTTAAAAACATATTTTTCGGATGGTATGAAATGATCATTTGCCATAATTCATAGCTTGCGAAGTAGAGAGTAAAACTCTTATAATTGCTTATAACTCCCTATTTAAGCATGCAATTAGTTTGTTGGCAAAATCAAACCACAAGTTATGTTTTCACTACCTATTCTAAAAGGAATACAAAATGCTATGTCGAAGGTAACTTTTCATTTCTTTATATAGGTATTCGCATGTTAAAATCATTTCAACTAAAATTAGAAGCAATCTTGAAACATTCTTGTAATTTTTCTGACAATAATCTTAGAAATGTTTCGTTCATCTCAACTGGTGGACGGTAGTAGAAGCTCTCATAAACTAGAAGAAAAATAATATCACCCCACACAATACCACCACACAGTGCAACGGGCCGTGAATCGAACTGAAGACGTACACATTGAGGACCTATCTTTGTATCACTAAGGCGGCACCTTTTCATTTTGAGTTTGTATGAAGTAGCATATTTGTTGAAGAAAATGACTCCTGAACTAGTGCAGTGGAAATAAACATTTATTAAGTAGTTTATCACCTTATTCATGAAGTCCCGACTTCATAAACTTGTACAGCTAGAAGTAATCAAAATATGCAATTAAAATGTACTCGAATTTTGTAGACAAATCGATAAAAATAGCATGAAAACTTCGAATAGTCAAACTGCTGCAGCTTTTGATCACAACCGTGACAGATTCCAAACGAGGGTAGCCCAACAAAAAGAAATTCAATAGTAAGTGAAAGCAACCACCAACTAAAAAGATGTCAAAATAATGAATGAAAAACACAGAATATTTGTCCACGTCCCTTAATTAACAAAATGTTCCCCAACTAATTCTATAATCATATCCACCATATATCCAACTTGTACTTGAGATTGTTTCCCCAAGCCCAACTATAGATAAAAAGGCCATTTCAAACATGACCATGTAAACACCATGTTTACGAGTGTTAACTGATCTGATGAGATAAGTTAGAGCTTAATCTTAATACTAATTCATTTAGATAATCTCAACTCTAATTCATTTATAAATTCATTTAAAAAATCTCAATCATTACCTAAACCGATTAATAAACAAAGAAGCGGGTTCTAACTGGTTGTGTGTGTCTATATATATATATATATATTGCAAAAGGTCAAAACCAAGTTAATTTAAAAAAAAATTTGATTGGACAAACTAATTTAAAATTGAACTATGTTATTTATAATTGTCATTATGAATTGATCTACATCAACGGAGTACATAGCATGATTAAATCTTTATTGAGAGAGGTTTGTATATTCAACGTGATTGCACGGAGAATGCCAACTTGATAATACAAAGAAAGAGAGAATATAGAGGAGAAAATAATAATAGAGATGAAGAGAAAAAGATTAGAGATAAAGAGTAAAAGATAGAGGGAAAGAGAGAGGAGAGAGATGGAGAGGAAAACTATTAGAGACGAAGAGTGAGAGATGGAGGGAAAAGGAAAGAAAATGATGATGAAGACCATGGCAGAGAGGAAGAGAGAAGAAGAAGAGGAGGAAAAAGAAAAAAAAGAAGAAGAAGAAATTTGGAGGTGAAGAAAGAAGAAGTCTTATTGGCGACACTCACAAGCAGCAACGGGGACGATGATAGTAATGTCAAGACAAGACAACAAGAAAAACGCCGTAAAATTGTAGACGAAGAGCAGAAAATAACGAATTGAAATTGAAAAAATAGATAATAAAAAATTGAAATGGGAAAACAGATTTAAGGTTTGAAAATATATAAACCCCTTCTTAAAAACGAGTTTTAGGATTAAATCAATTACTAAACGAGTTGATTTGTTATAAAATCTCAACTTTAATTTGTTTATTTATTTAAATGATTACATGTGTTACATTTCATAAACTATTTATTAAAAAATCTCACCCCAAATTCATTTATAAATAAGTCAAATGAGCATATTAATGAGTTAATTATAACCATTAACACCCTTAATCATATTTTGTTAAAATTTAATATAACCACACATTTAAAATAATATCAATCATGCCTAACCAGGTAGGCCTCCCCTATGATAGGCGCCCGGTTTGATTTGTGATGGCTGCGAATTTTCAATAGCTTCTGGTGATACCAAAAAAGCAGGTGTGGTGGTGACGTTAGTCTTCCCACGTGTGTGGGAGTGCTCACCGTTTAGTTAAATTTAGAAATATTGTTAGTTGTGTATTAGCATATTGTAAGAAACTTATTAGAATGTCCCAGAGCTTAAGTGAAAAATCTCTGTTGAGATGATTGTTAAATACCTATAAAAAAATAATATCAATCATAATCACATAGGTTTCATTTTTTAATATGAAGATGATGATATCATATTTTTTCAATAATGATAATAATAATAATAATAGTAATCTCAATCGGCAACATAATTTTCTTTAAATAATAAAACATAATTTTTCAATAATGGCTTTCTTTAAATAATAAAACATAATTTTTCAATAATGGCAAATGGTAGTAAATATATGCTGTCATTTACGATATTATTCAAAAAGTGTAATAATATTTAAAATTTTAGGTGTGTTTGGAAAATAATAAAACTTTTTGATGAAAATTGTGTGTAAAAATTTTTAAAATGAAAAACAATGATGTAATAAGATAATGAATAAAGAAAATAAAATTAAAATATATTATGTTAGTTTTATGAATTGTTGTGTAGAAATAATTAAAAAGTACAATAATTTGTATATGAATATATAAAAAAAATAATTAAAATAAGATAGTCATGGAAAGTGAAAAATTTTAAATTGAAAAGTTATCCACAAACAAACAAACAGACTTCATATAAAAATGTGGGCTTTTTTTTGTTTATCATATCATTCAAGATACCAAGAACTTGATGAGGGTTGGTGGGATAATGAGACCACCTCTCTATCCAACTTTGATCTTGAACCACCCACTTATATTTAAAAATACCATAAAACATAAGAACGTTGGATTCTACCTACAAGAAGCTGCCGATTTCCATTCATCTCAAACTCTTACTAAATCACTGCAGATTTTCATTTATCTCGAACTCTCGCCAAATCATTGCAAACAAGCCAGAAAACTCTGGAATTTCTGGCATCAATAACAGCCAACCAATTTTTTTATTATAGAAAAACAAAACAAATTCTCTCAGAATCAAAATTCACATATTAGCATACATCTAACAGCTAAATTTTTACTTTCCATCCATCTAATCACCAAAATAAGGAACAATTTGGAGAGCCAGCAATAGACTAACAATTTCCAATAAGAAGTAGCCAACCAAAGAAACAAAATCCACTTTGAGCTCCATCCGCCAATTTCATTAATCCAAAATTGTAACGAAATCATACAATTAAACAAAGGATTTACATATGGTATACTAAACCGAAATTAGAATTCCCGAAAGAACAAAATTCGCATATTAACAGGCATCCATCACCTACAAGGTGCCAATCATCTAATTACCAAAATAAAGGAAAAGCTGTAGACTTCGTGCATGCACCAATTTCATTCATCAAAAACACTAACCAAATCGTTCAATTTAAAATTAATTGTTACAGCTTGTATCTTAACTAAAAATTAGAATTTCCGACATTGAAAAGTAAAACCCAACAACCGAAAATTCACATATTATATAGTATATGAGACTAAGAATTAAGAATTTCTCCCTTTTTTTTAACCCTCTTCTACTGTTTGGGGTTCCCGCGTACAGACAGCTGGACAGGAATTGGTCGACCGGTGCCGGAGCCTCCGCAGCTGCTGCAACCCATGCGACCAGAGCCGGCGCAAGTCCGGCAGCCGATGTCGCCGTCTGACCACCTGGTGCAGAGGCAGCTGACTCTTCCCGTCCCATTGCAGCTAGGACACCGGGGCCAGCCCTCGCCGCCGGACATGGGCTTGTGGTCCAGGGCTGACTTCACCAGCATCGCTCCGGCAAGCACGCCGAGGCCGGTGGCCAGCTGCGACGCCGCGACGATCGGACCCATGCCTCTGCTTTGGACGGCTGTTACTGGCTGACGAAAACGACGATTTTTTGAGCCCTGCTATCCTCCCTGTTCTTCCTCTTCTTTCTTCCCACCTGCCCAGGCTCTGTTTTTCTGGAGGGGAGAGAGAGAGAGAGAGAGTTTTACTTGGGCTTTTCGTATGAGTTTGGCCTTTGCGGAGATATTCTTTTTCTTTGTGGTCTAAGTGACCTATGCTTTTATAACCATTTCTTTGTGGGCAGGGAATTTTGTTGCTCTGGAGGAGCATGGCAAAGGATATGCAGGCGGAGGGATGGATGATCTCCGGACTCCAGTGGCTTTGAATAACGATGATGAGGGACGGAGTTTTTGGCCTTTTGGAGCTGGAGTCGATAAGTTTCCCGGTGCCCTAAATCGTTGTGAAATGTTTTATTATTATTATTTTTTAAATTGTGTTACGTATCTTGAATCACGATTCACCGGTTAATTGGCGGAGACAGCTAGAGAGGGGATGATGAGGCAAATATTTTTATCCAACTTCAGATCCTGTACTTATTACCCTACACACTTTTTACTTATGGTAACTACTTGATCATCCTAACGGTGACAAGTGTAGTATCTTTTTAGGATTACACATTGGGTATTTCATTCTGTTTAGAGCTTGGATGAAATAAGAATAAAATAAGGATAAGATGAGAATCTGAGATAAAAGTATTTGGTAATGGAAAAAACGTAAATTGGGATGGGGAAATTGTATTAAAAATGAAAAAAATGGCTTTTATTTTTTAAAAATGGGAAAAATATTTTTAAAAAATTGAGGTTCCATTTGAGGATCATCCTATTCTACCTGTAAATTACCCTTTAAAGTAAATATATTTTCATTATTATTAATTATTTTATTTTTTCATATAAAAATGTACTTTTCTAACATCATTTCTATCTTGTGCTCATCCAAAACAACAATAAAGAAAATTGTTATTAAATTGACTAGATATAAGAAACAATTTTATACTTTCATATAAATACTAATTGGTACTTTTATTTTTATTGATATTTTACAATTAATAATTTTATAAGATAACAGTAAAAAAGTATTTTATAAGATACATATTTTATCTATGAGAAAAATTATTTCAGTCATTCACAAAAACTTCATTATGTATGTAATGTCATCATTTGAGCACAGAACCGTGCTTTATTAGGTCAAAATTAATAACAATTATTCATTCTTTTATTTTTAACTATACGTAAAAATTAGTTTAATTATATGTTCAACATGTATATGAAATAATTTGAGTTATAGACCCGCTTCTACGTAGCCGAGTTACGTACAAGTATAATTGGGTTACATAAAAAGCGGTTTTATATTACCTCCTCCATTTTTAAGCTTTTGAAGTTTGATAGAAAAACAATTCATTCATTATATTTAACATTATTTGTTTAGTTAGAGATCAAGTTTCATCAAAATTCAATAAATACATAGGCCACATTTTCTCAAAATAAGTACATTCATGTTTAAATTAGGAAAAATACTTAGATTCATTTATATATGTATTAGAATATAACAATACTTTATAGAATCATTTATCGACATATTTATGATATTTTAGATAGTTTAGATGATGAAAATACTACTTAAAATTGATATTTAATATTAAATTATTTTATTACGTTGATTTCATACATCTGTTGATGAGCCCCAGATATAATTACACTAGACAAATAAAAGAGCTTCCACGATAATACAATGATACTAAATACAATAGATGGAATAATACAATAATGCTAAATACAATAGATGGAATAAATTTTCTATTAACTATCTAGATATTGAAAATGGATGAAATTATATAGAGGAAAGGTTTCACAAAAGCGCTTCTATTTAACTTATAAGGCTTTGGCTTTGTAAACAAAAGTCTTGGGCATTGAGCCAATCCATATAGTTTCAATACAAATGGGTTGTTTTTCTCTTCTAAATAAATTACTTATATTATCCATCCATATATACTACTTATATATGCTTTCAGAAATCACTTTCTTGAAATTTGTTTATACTTCATATTATTTTTAAAATTTAATAGTTTTTTAATTTGTTCCATCTGAAAACGTACTTGTCACATCCCTATTTACAACTCAATCATCTTAAGCAAAATTTTCAATTGTTCTCACTAAATTATACCCAAAGATGTATTAATTATAGGAGACAACCCTCCTAACAAAACAAATTCTCCACAGAGTCAAACCTTGGACGTAACTTGAACCAATTATGCTGAGCCCTTGCCTACACGTTCAGTTTACCTTCAAATGAAGTTTTTTTTCCTAAAAAATATATAAGTTACCCTCAATATCAGTTTAACATAATAGCAAATAAATATGAATGATAATATAAATAGTCTAATAAAAATAATAAAATAATTAACCGCATTGAATTTTTGTTGAGATAATTATATTTATCTTTTTATTTACAAGTAATCATCCAAAGGCAGCCATTCACCAACGTCATCAGTATTTTGTGGAGATAGTCCAACGGATCACCGCAATGCATTTCTTTTCCTTTACCACGGTCTAAGAAAGAAAAGTCCGGATCCGCATATTTTAATTTTTAAGTAGAGGCGGTCAACTGCCCACGACACCGCGTACGCCGGCGGATTTTTATTCCTATATTTATTTATTTATTTAAAATGGACTATTTGCATTTACCGTTGTTACTTTTTGGAAATTTTATCGATAATTATTAATTATATTTAAAGTTTGTTTGGTAACATTAGAATGAGGAATAGGAAATGAGACGGATTTGATAGAGAAAATTAAAAATAAAGTAAAACAGTTGCAGCGGAAAACACGATAACATGATTAAAATATGAAGACAAAAATATCATAATTAGGCAATTAATATCCATTTTTATTCTTAAAATATCAATCTTAGTTATTTTCTCCTGTTTACAAAAATATTACCTAAAAGAATGCTTTTAACTACTTCTATGGTCATTAAATACGTACCATCAACATAGATATTGAAATTTGAATATAAGAAGGGAAAGAGAAGCAATTTTTTAAAATTCCGTATATACGACCTTAATAAATTGACAAGGAGCGGGAATTTTCACGATCATAAGAGCATGCGAGGCGGGGTTTAGTTCTTCAAACACTGCTGGACGGATAGCAATAAAAATAAAATATGAGTAATTAGTTTAAAACAATCCAAAAGTAGGGTTAAATTACACTAATATAAAAATAAGTGGAGATAAAATATACCAAGTTTTCAAAAAAAAAGAAATTAAAGTGATTAAAAATGAAGCTGAAAGATTTTATAATGAAGACAAAACACGCACACGCAGTTGTCTCGTGCTCTCTCCCGACACGCCTGCGGTTCTCAATACCACGCGTTTGCTGACGATAAACACGTGTCCAGCGTGCGAAATTTACGCCAAACACGTAGCAGCAATCAGGTCGCTTATAATTTTCGCAGCAAAATGAACGCTTCTTTTGGCGTTAAAAAAAATATAACGAAAAAACTGAGAAAGTGATATAAATATATAATATAATAAAGATAATCATTAAAAGTAAAGAAAATAAAATTGAAATAAATAATTATTTGGAAAGTAGTATAGTTATATTTAGCAATAGACAATTGTTTGCAAAGATTGGAGATCTTGGAATGCCCCAATAAAATAAACTTTTAAGTAATGCTAAAACTTGTTGCCGGATATGTTAATTTATATCGCAATAATTAAATGCCTGTGGATCTATTATAATAGTTTAAACAACAAATTTTGAAATCGTCACCAAAACTCATACTTTTGATGATGATATTTGTAACTAATAAATTATTTTTGGCAATATTTATTATATTTATTATATTATTACTATCAAAAGTTAATTTTTAATGATAATAATTATTTACACTGCTAAATAATATTTTTAGGATTAAAATTGCCAAACGTGGCTAAAAATACATGGAAAAATTCAGTTTTCTTGCAGTGACGTGTAAGGACAAGCTTCCGGCTGTCCGTCTGGACCAGTCTACTATCCATAAAAAAACAAGAACATACCTGGCGTGCAAGCCGCCACTTGCAATCCGCATTGCAACTAGAATTTTAAAGCATTTTGACCATCAGAAAATTCAAAATAAAAATATAAAAATGTAGGTCTGTTTCTGTGTAACTTTTTACACGGAAGTTTATTGTGTACCCCATCTATTTTTACAACTTTATTGTATTAATTGTATAATATTATATTTTATCTTAACTCATATTATAATCAAGAAGAGAATTTTCTACATTTTCTTAACTCATTTCATAATCAATTAATCTCAAATACTCTTTTACAATTTATTATTATTATTTTATTATTATTATTTTTTAACTATCAACAAAGGGAAAACCAAACATTTCCACAGGAAAGAACATAGTACCGACCACGAAGATGAAACTTTCCAACAGCGCCCGTGCCACTGTTGACATCAAACGGACTTCGCTATGGTTGGCATCTATTTTTCTACCTGGACAGTGATGGGAATCACTTCGCCCATTACTTTTATAATCATTTTTAATTAGAAGTTTCTTTTTATCTAAAAAATGTACATTAGCCCATCTAAAAATTCTTTAAATAGAAGTAGGAAATTTATTTGATTTATATATCAACGTCAGAGCCTTATTTTTAACATTGAAACTTTTAAAACATTGTTCTTATTTGGATAAATAATTTTATAAAATATTATTGTATTATAACATATTTTAGAATGAATTTAAGCACTTTTAATTGTATTTTTAAATCAAATGTAGCCCCACGTATATCTATGATCAAGATAATTGTTGGTGCCAGAGTAAAATCGATGATGTTGGCATTAAATAGTAATTGGTTTTTTAATTCAGTAGTGCATAATATTTTTTAATTTTTACTTTTTTGAAATTCATATATGGGTTCAAACATAAATGTCTCATATATATATAGTTTTTTACATTTTTATTATTTTTAATATTTTATCAAAATTTTTAAAATTAAAAAAAGCCATTTCTCATGTGCATCCAGAGCAGTAAATCAAGTTCCATCTTGAGGTTATACCAAAAACTTCAGTATATCACCGAAACTCTATAAATAACAAATTAATATTACGTTTACTTAGTCTGTCTGTCTTAAATAATCTTTTAATTTCCTCAATGGTTAATTAAATTAGATTTTTTGATTAAATGCTTAGCTTTAGTGCACCGGGTGCATTTAACTTATTTTTTAATAAAACTGTGAATTGAAGATATTGATGATATAAGATGAGTTTTACAATTTTTGAATATTTGTAGATTTTTTTATTTTTTTTAAAAGGAGTATTTTAGTCATTCTTTTTTAAAATTCAAAAAAATATCTACAAATCTTCAAAAATGGTAAAGCTTAATACGTATGTAAAATACCTTTAGATTAACAATTATATTGAAGAATTTTAAAAAAAATTAAAACAATGGATTTTGGCACCAGGGTGCACCAAAGCTAAATGTATCCAAGTGTACATGGTCCACTAAATTATTGTTGTCAAATTTTTATTCCTTTTAGGCCACCCTGACTTTACATTTTATTAATTATGAGAGGTTCCACTTCAGTGGTAGTAAAACAGGGTAATTTTTAATTTTTTGATTAAATCATAATTATGAGACATAAGATATGGCTTAGATTCATCATTATTAACAGGGATTCCAAAAGCCAAAAGGGATTCAACAACATTATCATTTGTAATAATTTGCTAGTATTTTGATTTTTTTTTTTTTGAGAAGCTTTAGAATAAATATGTAGAGCGTACGATATGACCGATGTTGGGGCTGCACAAGGACAGAGCTTAGTTTTGAATTGGATTCCCCATTAACTTGTTCTCGTCTCTTCAGTAGAGTTGTTGTCTATTCACGACTCTGAAAAGTGATAAGTTAAGAGGGCTGACCCTCCATATGACATTAAGTTATTATTATTATTATTATAATCTCCGTAAACATGATTAGTTGCATAAAATCACCCTCATAAGTCATTAGGTTTTCTCAACTCCAAAAATTAACATAAGAGATGAGGTTTTGCCCCACACTTAAAGTTAATTGTTTAGTCACTTTCACAATTGACATGGGATAGACAATATTTTACAATAGTAATGGTTCCATTGAATCATTTTTCTTATTAACATTATATATTTTTATTTTGAGCCTTTCACAATTGACATGGGATACACAATATTTTACAATGGTAATGGTTCCACTGGATCATTTTTCTTATTAACATTATATATTTTTATTTTGAGCTTTTCACAATTGACATGGGATACACAATATTTTACAATGGTAATGGTTCCATTGAATCATTTTTCTTATTGACATTATATATTTTTATTTTGAGCCTTTTGCTTTATAGATTTTTCTATGCATTATATGTTTATTTTTTATTAAATATATGTTTATTCGTAAGATACAAAACAAAGTAAAAGGAAATGTCAAAGTTCAAATATGTAAAGAAAGAAAATCTCTTCAAAGTCCAAACTAGCTAAATATTAATATAATAAGAAACGATCATGTTAACTAAGCTAATAATAACTTACTTAGTCCATATTTAAAAATCTATTTAAAATTTTTTATTTTTTCTTTGTATATTTATTTATCTCTGTGTATTTAATATATAAATTAAGTTTTACTATTTTTGGATATGTATATATATTTTTAAGAATTTTAAACATGGGGTCTTTTAGTCATTTTTAACTATTGAAAATAACTAAAATACCCCTACGTTTAAAAAGTTAAAACTATTCAAAAATGATAAAACTTGATTTATATATTAAATACATCAATTTTAACTGGATGACTTCTTTAATATAATATATATGTATATTCCTTAAAAAAATACATAATTTTTTTTTTAAAAGTTCATGGACAGGGAAAACTAAATAAACTTCTTGTAAGCTAAAGCACAAAAAATCACTCCTTTCCAAATTTGGGAGCTTTTTTTTTATAAAAAAAATAGTTATTCAAAAGGTAAATTAACAATGATTTTTTTTATGTATCTATTTACAATCACATCAATTTGTATTACATTTAAGCACGGAGACATTATTATAATTTTCGAAGAAAGACGATAAACTCTCAGTAATTGAACTTCTAACAAAGGGTCTATTTGGCATTCATGAAAACTCACACAAGTGGGTAAAACTTTTCAAGGCTAGGGTGTTTGAGCAAAAACACGTCAAGTCATCTCTGCCAAGTTGCCCGTAC